>JNNX01000010.1:7500-369333 GCA_001657655.1 Talaromyces piceae
AGAAGTCTCAAATTGAGACTGGAACGAGACCTAAGACCGGTCTCGCTGAGATTTCTCAGTTTCGGCGGCCATCCTGGTCCCTAGTCATGGTACCTAGAGCTCGCGTGCAGGTGTCGCTACCGGCGTCACTTGTCCCAGGGGCTAGGCAGAGACATAGTGACCTTGAAAGACTCATCGGGGTTGGCTATGGATCTCGGGCCCCGTCTGCGCATGTGTATATATATACAGAGAAATGGATATATATAAATTTGTATATGCACACATACATACAAAATATATACAGATGGAACGATCATCCGCGCACTCCCGCTCGCCCACCGTACAGGCGCTGTTACCCATCCTCCCATCAGGCCAGTGCCTTCTAGACTTGGTCCCTTCGGCATAACAGTCGTGACCGTAATGGCCAGGGCTATGCCAGCCAGTTGGCGGGTGACCAGGCCCGCGTGAGGGGTGCGCAGGGTGCTTGTGAAATACGTTAGAGGATTGGAATCATCATGTAATTGTGTTCGGTGTAGTTAAATGCGAAAATGGTTCACTGACTAATGCAACCAATCGCAGTAGCTAGTTGGTTTGTAATGGCTGCACAGGCCAAGCTTGATAGTAGCATTGTTTGTTTGTTTTGGCGGGGGCGACGAATTAATATCCGATGATCTCGTTGGTACTGTGGTGGTAATACCACGCACATGGCCGGCCCGGCTTATGAGATAATCCGGCCGGGTTCTGTTGCGGCTTTCATATGTCTTTGCTTTGTACTTAGCTATCTGTATACACACGCAACACACATCTCATCGGGAGATGCAATACATTCGTTTGTGCTATGGTTCTCTGAGCGTTTCGTTGTTTCTTTACAAAGCGCGTGTGCGTTTGTTCCTGGTTTGTCAGAGTCGACCTGGCAAGCTTCCTGCTTCTCCAAAGCCGTGCCATACTTCGCACACGCCCAGCTCGATTGGGTGCTCTCATCCCACCACAGTACCTAGAAATGGGATCCGCATCCCGCCTGTGTTGCATGCATATGTACAGGGTGTACATCTTAGAGTCGTGCGTGTTATAATGTACATTGCTGCACGACATATTATACAAAATCCCGTCACTATACCAAAAAATTATCATCCTAATATGTTCATCAAGAACAATCCTGTGTGATATCAACCCTGTCGTTCATTACTTTTGTCGATTAAACGGTTAGGGTTGTAAGCCAATGCTTCGGTAGCTCTTTATCCTTAAAGAAGAGTGCAATCTATTACATAAAAGGAATATACTCCACAAAGAGTGACATACTCTGTTATCTTGTACGTCGAAGTATATTAGTCTACCATTTAGCGTTGGATACAGTATCAGGATCGTACTCTGCGGCGTGGTGCATGGGCTGAATTATTGGGCGTCAGGGGTTATGAGTATCACGTGGCATTGTACCGCTCAAGACTAGCATGAATACCTTTAAAAAGATGTCTCTATTAATATACGCTAGCCACATGACTACTAGATTCCTACCTCACTTGTAACGGCGCCGAACCCTGTATGGTCTATTCCATACACATTTAGAACACACCCCCTCCTCAGCCTCCACTCTCCCGCCCCGCGTCTGCCGCGAGCCTTGATTACCACCTGGCACCTATTTCTTCGTCCTGGAGAACGCCCCAAGGGATCAGCCACCAGCCATCCTATCCAACAATCCGCGAGTTATCGAAGCTCGGCAAGGCACTAGCAATTCTCTGTCGTTATAAATACCTAATCTAGGACGAGGGATTTCAAGTCCTCAAGAGCAGTCATCACAAACCACATACCCAGTCATTGGCTTGAAATTGGCTGTGCTCTTCTGGCCATTACATGCTCAATATTTATCAAAAACATAAACACAGAAGCGCACATAAATACGAAACAGAATTTATAACGCAGCCTAAATTGCTCCTTAGTACTATTGATCACTATGCTTCTGAACCCATTCCGACCATGCGAGGGTTCTCCAACCTTCCAAGAGGAGTATCGCGGTAGTTATGTGCCAAAGTTTATTGAGACAGCATACGGCCTCCAGGTGGTCGCACCAGATACTCCTTATGTGGCAGCAGCGGGCCCAAAACAGTTATACTTTATCGATACCCGGTTCGATACAGAGACTGCAAAGCATATGAAGACACAAATTGAGAGAGCATCTGTACTGAACCCAGATGAATACATCTCTATAGATGAGCTTTCGGCTACAGCAGAAATAAAAAACTCGGTGACAGGCGAAACTAAATTTATATTCGATCCCCCTTATGCTAGGGTGCTATTTGCAAGAGGGATGAATAAGCGCAACCCAGATCTTAAACTGCCTGAACATGAGCCCGCTGGTGATTGGTTGGTGACTTACGACTTTGATACTACATTGATGAAGAGGTAGCAGTTCTATTATAATTTCAGCTATCATTAACTATTGATCTCAGGACTGCTTAGATCAGATAAATAGCAAATATAATATCTGACACATATTGCGCTAACAACAAGTAGCCCGTGACGCTCTCTGACTTAATTATAGTAATCCTTTCTCTCTCTCCTTAACTGTTCAAAAGGTATTCTTGTTGGAATCACTTGGTTTGCTCTGATCTCTGCGCGTACATTTTATTTTTTTTGGTCCTCCCACTGTTTAGTTGAATCAAGTTGCAGAAGCGTTAGTCCTGTTTCAAATTAGCTAAAAAGGATTAGATCAAGGTTTACTAAACTCAAGTTCGAAAATGCGAAAGCGCGACTGAGAATATGTAAACGCGAATGAGGGGATGCAACGGATGGCAATACACTTGAAGATATAGAACTAAACCCACAGCCGGAACAAAAATGTGGCAAAGAAATTGAATCGATCACGGCACCAGAACTGCATTTTTTTGACCAATCTGAATCATTGTTCGAAGGAGCGACTCGTGGGATTTGTGCATGGTTGAGGTCAAATGGATATCCAGCTACCAAGAAAAATCATCAACACCCATAATTCGACATGGACAGTTCAGACGGCGAAGAAATGCACTGTCTGTCGAACCAGTCAAAAAGTCCTTGTCTTCTTCATGCTTGAGTGCTCTATTGCATGTTAAAAGACATCCTTAGCTTAACCCTAGTAACGTTATTGAAGTAGGGGAAATCTCTCATACCCGAAGTTATATAAATTTCTTTAAAATACTATCGTAAGGAATAAGACTACCAGCCAGCCTGACGCCTTCCCACGCGTTCAGCCTCGCCTAGGTGCTACATTTATTAGCGACGCGGAGACATATTACAGCTATCTATTTAGATGCCATCAAAGGCGAACAACGAGGACCTGGCCACACGCGGGCTTCTAGTTTCCATGTCCAAGGCCGGACAATCCTTACAGAGAACTCACGTAGGGTGCTTCCCCCTCCTCGATATCAAATATGATTTGAGATAATCTTTAGAAACGTCTCTTTCACACAGATCTGCTATCCTATTAGCCTCATACACTAGATTGCCTTGTATATATTATGATCTGTCATATTACCCCGCTCTGCATAGCATAGGAAAAACTATGTGGTAAGTAGGATGGCGATAAAGAGTCTCAAGGTTACAAGGCTTAAACCCTGGTAGAATGTAGTTCACTAGTGACTATAATAAGGGTGACTGTGCCGCATTAATGATGAGGGAACCATTAAGGATTTGACACGTAAATAATGTCGATGATATGAAGCTATATCGATAATGTGAAGCTCAGTATGGCAAAAAGTCTGTATGTTTGCAATTCTCTGACTGTCTATCTCGCTCTCACTAAGGGGTAGAAACAGAAAGAAGATTCGGAGGATCTCTTTGTCAAAGGAGAGATCTTTTATATGCATGTCGGAGGATATCCTGGCACCGCTCGTCATGTGACCAGATGACCGATATCTCAATGTCGACAATACTTGCCTGTCTCTATAACAATAGATTCCTCACAGATTGACGGTTACTTTATATACAGTAAATATACACCATAAAAATATACACCGTAACCATACGCAACCAAATAAACATAAATAAAAATAAATCATATACATTTTTTAGTTTAGATTGGCACCATACGACCGTCAGTTTTACTTATACTTCACATATGTTATACTTATTTGACATTACAGATAAAGCTTCTTAACTTATTGCATATCGATACTTGATATGTGTATCGCAAATATAAAATTATATCACTAGTGAAATGCACGGACGTCCTAAAGTTGAACAGGGTCTGAAAATTACTTGAAAATTTCAGACCCTGACCAACTTCAGACCACGGCAGGGTCAGGAAAAGAAAAAAAAAAATTTCTCGATGCCTAAAACTCTTCAACACATATTATATATCATAATACTGTATCCGACCACGGTGACTAGATTTCTATACACGGGCAACTGTAACTATGTTCACTTTATACAAAGTACCTATTCAACTATTATATCTTCTCTTCCTTCTAATACCACACAGACATTAACTGTCAGTACTCCAGATCCGAGACAAACATATCTTAATGATATTCGTACGATATCTGATGATATTTCTAACTGTTTATTTTCCTAGGAATAGGCTCAACATATGTATAATGCCTTTTCTGCGTCGCGCCGATTTTGACAACGCTCAGGTCGCAAATGCGGCTAACCCATCCCGCTTTGGCTATCACCATGGTAAGCTTATGCTTAAATCCAGGACGGTATATGCTAATATAATATCAGGGCCAATTCCCAATAACAATACTGATTGGGTTCCAGAATGTATGTATGAGTCCAATGCAGATAGAACATATGCTTATATGGAGGTAGGCCAGCGAATTGCAATGAACGATGGCCAAGATGTTCCGCCCGTGCTTACAAGCGACAGTGCAAGTATGTGTTAAGAATGACACTGATCCAAATGGCACCAAGTTAGTTCAGACAACGGGTCCGTATCTGTAATATACTGAGTATATGCTAATCATGAAGATCCTGAAATCCTGCGGTCGAGTTGTGTTCATTCAATGGCTTGGTGTAAGTTTCTATCTTAGTATATGCTGCATAGATGTTGACTTTGAACAGATGCGATATTATGGTCAATGGCGATCAGATGTGCGGTACTATCTGTTCTAGCCAGTCAGCAGTAAGCATAATCTAAGTATATGCTTTCAATATATGTTACTTATAATTACTTTAGTTTCGGCGCCATATTCGTCAAGAACATCCTGGTGCAAGTATTTTTTAAGATATATCTATGTTTACGTATAGTATACGCTGACTTTACCCTAGCAATCAATCGTGCGCGT
This sequence comes from Talaromyces piceae, assembly GCA_001657655.1. Taxonomy (NCBI): domain Eukaryota; kingdom Fungi; phylum Ascomycota; class Eurotiomycetes; order Eurotiales; family Trichocomaceae; genus Talaromyces; species Talaromyces piceae. The sequence goes on from JNNX01000010.1 coordinate 12,738, forward strand.
GGCAACATTGGAAACAGTGAGCGCGTTACTGGGAAGAGTGAAGGGTAACTTTTAAGCAAATACTAACTATATATCTAGTGTCTTAAAGCATTGCGTACTTTCCCAGGGCTGGCGCAATGCGCGTTATCTAAATGAACCTGGGTATATTGCGTGCTACGATTGTGGATAAGTCTAACATATACTAACAGAATACATAGACGCGGACCTGTCGGTAGGATTATTGACGTTTTTGCAACCGCCTGTGAGCATATCGCTGAGTTCCTATAAGAAATCACTTTAGCATATACTCACAATAAGTGCAAATGACACTGATTTCTCGGCTCGTTTTGGTCTCCGTTTCCATCGTGATGTGAGTATAGCCTTGATATATACATAGAGTATATTAACAGCTTTAGATGGCTATTTGTCCTAGTCCTCTTGGTGGCGCCACAAACGCAAGGTATGTTAAAGACCTACTATACTTATGTCTCACATGTACTAAATTGATTCTCCTATAGATGGGGCCGATTCCACCTATAACGACCCCATTGCCTACTCCTGCAGAGAAACATAGGGGCCAAGGCAAAACCCGTAAGTATCATCTGGAGGTAAGCGAAGCATATACTAACCTTATCATAGTAAGACGTCGTTCTGGTCGTGGAAACAAGACTACAGCCTAGGTTACATACTCTTAGCATATGCATAATGTAAACATTACACCAGTATGGTTTCAGCATACGATGGGGGGTTTAGCGTTATAGTTTGGGATGAACTTGACATATGTTCAGTGGATGGCCTTCTTAATTCACGGTGTTAGCAGATACAATTCAGAATGAACTCAGCATATGTTTAAGGGTGTTATTTTCATTTTGCGGTGTTGTAGGTACAGTTCAGGGTGGACCTAGCATATACCCAATAAATGTTTACCGTGCCATTCAAGTAGACTTTGTAACTGACTCTCAAGTTCTTCTTATTCCTTTTCCCGCGCCAGCTACTTAATTCCTTGCTTCATTTTTGTCATTCTATCAGTATGCTGCCCTAAGAATTTGTCTGTATTCGGTTACATGGGAATACCACTAAAATTTGAACATGGTTTGAAAATAACCACGACCACTGAATTTCTATACACGGACAACTGTAACCCCTCATTGGCGCGTGGATACAGTGAGCGCAATGGGTTACATGATCGCTCCACCGCGTTCACGCGCCACTAAGCCTGTGGGAATAGCCTCGTCTCTCTCCAGTCAATACAAGATGATTGCTAAATCCAGCCGAACTCCCCGATGACGGGAAAAAATAGGAAAAGCCTCGCTCATCTATGAAAACGCAGCCCTGCAGGTAAAAGGTACTGCGGGAAGGAGCCTCAATTAAAATAGACTTCTCGACAAACACATTTCTTAAATTTCTCCCTCTCGATTGACGTAGTCGAGCCATGGGGAGAGGAAAGAAGAAAAAGAGCCCCGCATGACCGGAGACGTCGTTTACTGACACTGACCCGCGCGCATACGCGGCCAACATCGTGAAAGACTTCAAGGCGCTGAAAGAGCGTCATGAGAAGGACGAGGCTTCCATGCCTCACGAGCTCTCGAGCAAGATTGTGAACGACATCCTGGCTTCAGCCCTCCGGGTACAGAAAGCACCCACCACCGATACCCTGGCGCAGCGCCTTGTGCGTGTTGAAAATCATATGGAGAAGATCTGAGGCATCCCGTGCGATTTTGACGGCAAAAACGGACACCGAGCGCCTGATGGCGACCGTCTGCGCCCCGATCTCCCCAGGCTCGCGTATATAGGCACCGCCATACGCACAAACTTGCTTAAGAGAGGATTTGTCCTTGTGTAGCTATTCCCCAGACAGTCAAGATATTAATGAGGAAAGGCCTCACGCCGCACTGAGCTTCAAGCACTCGACAATGATTGCCCTTCAAAATGGAGCGGCTCGCTTCGATCGCCATACAAACCTAAGACCGAAACCGTAAATTGTAAACCATAAGTTCTATCGAGCAGCTTCATTCATATTCATTCATTCATTTTTACAGAGCATAGATGCGACAATAAGATTATGGATCATAACACAAAAATCCTGTAATGCAGACTGATATACCGCTTTCCAATCAAATACGTTTCTGTAAAAGATAATCGAAAACTTCGAATTTATCTCTCAAAAGATTCATTTTGTTCTCTGCTGCGAAACTAGTCTCTATGTCTTACTAGTAAGCCTACTGGAGGGATAAAAATTGCTGCAATTAATGCTAACATAGTGTTACTCTATCCTAGCCCAATGCCTTGATATAATGGGGGGCCGATTAATGGCAGAAAGGCGCCAGATATCGCTCGGGCGATGACACCCGCAGCGATAGCAGATGCCGCATTAATCTTGTAGACGTCCACCATATAACTTTCTACTAGTAGGGTAGAAAGTGTCATGCTGAAGCCCGCAACACATGCCCCTATAAGCTATGCGATACAATGGACACGAAATGCCAACGTCCATCCATAAATAAGTAAGCCCAAAGGAAGGATAATTACAGCAAAAAACAAATGTAGTAGCCGAGACTCCGGCTTGAATGCATCTCCTTGTTTTCTCTACTGATAGACTACATAGCGGTCGGAGGTGAGACTGTAGAAGATTAAAGCAGCGGTATTGCCGATAGCGAGACTCAAGAATGTCAAGCCAACAGAGCCGCGAGAGAATACGTCCTGATACGTTGTTTCCATGGTTTCCGTCAAGGTAGCAAGGATCAGTGAGACTAAAGCATACTTTGTGGCCATATAGCTCGTAAGGATAAGTATAGGAGACTTCATGAGGATACGCATTGGCTTCAAGATACTTTCCATTACGGTGGATGCATCGACGTGGGCCTGGTATTTAGAACGAAACTGCCTACCGGATGTGCTCTCCTTTTGTAACCGCCTCGCCTTCCGTCTCGGGGTAGCGACTGCGTAGGTCTCTCGTAGCATGGCGAGCAAATACAAGCTGAAGACCCGAGGACAATGGCAGCTAGCCAGATCGACCATCTCCAGCCCAGATCCTGCGCAATATACGCTCCCGCGACAGGTGAGATAAAATCTCCTATCATCTGAAGTCCCATTACTAATGCCATGGTTATGCCGGGTTATTCCATTTAGAATAGATCACCGACAATGGCTGGTCCGAGGGTAAAGATCGATAGACAGCAGCCTGTCAAGAATCGAAACGCAATCACAATAGGAATGCTCACATTCAGGGCGCAGGCAAGGAGGCAACATAACGCAAGTAGGTTTCTAATATGAAAGACGGGAAGCCGACCGAATCTCTCAGAAAGCGGCGCAATAAAAAACGGGCCAATTCCTTCGCCGAACTCCCAAATCGTGACAAGCAAGGTCTGGTCGCGCTTGTTGTACGAGTGAAACTCTTGCAAATTCTGTGGTGCTGTGGGTGTGATTGTCATTGTAGAGAAGACACTACCCTGGTTAGTTAGCAAAAGTGATTACACCAATGCCTGATATAATAAACAGATGAATAAATATTATATGATCGAGGTAAGAAAAAAAGAAAAACAAGGAAAAAGAAAGCAACACCTGACTAATCCCATCCACGGCAAGCACAATGAGCCATTTTTGTGTGGGGGACCAATTCAGAGGATTTTCCTGGTCATTCTCCTCGTAGTCTACGAGGATAATATCCGGATTGCTGTCTCCAGTAGGACTTTCGAATGGCTGTCCTGCGGACTTGTTGTTTTTGCTTTCTACCACGGCTGTGGGATCTTTACTTGGCATTTACTGTAGCTCAAGTGAAAATATATAAAGAACTGGGCGGTTGAGAGATTCGCCGATAGACATCCACAGTACGTGAGCGAGTGTCGTATGCAAGCAGCAGGCAATGTCTAATCAACTGCCGAGAGACCAGAAAAAAAAAAAAAAAAAAAAAAAAAAAAAAAAAAGCTAAGACAAGTTTTAAAGCTGTGGGAGGTTATACTAGGTGTTCTTATCTTCCACCTAGCGGAGCCTTCTAATAACCTTTTTTTGATGTTGCTAGATTTGGGCCCAGTGTGCCCAGCAACTAATCAATGCTATTTGTAAATCAAGGATGTGACGATAATTGCGTAACGTGTAGTTCTTGAGAGCCTTAAGACTAATCCACTAAGCTTTTAGTCCCCTCTAGAGATGGCAATGTTGTCTGTTTAATATGAATGCATCAAGGTTGATGCAATAGGCGAAAATGTTTCGCTTAGTTATGCGGTGTCCAATCGGATTCGAGTGAAAAAATTCCGCGAGTGGAGCGACAATATGACAGATGGCAGATGTGGGCCATCCTCCAGACGACCAGACCACGACCTTGTAGAAAGGGTATGGCTAGTTGCAATAGGGATTCGGGGTGGGTAGGCCAACTTCTGACTCTCAATAAATTTATATTGGAAGCTATTTTTTTTTCTCTCAAGGCATGGCTAGAGGAAGGTCCTATATAAAGCTAATCACATGACTACCTAACGACTATAGGCTTAGTAGAACTTCCGGCACAAGACCGCTTACATAACTCGTCGCTCATCTTCTCCTTCTCAGTCTGGGTTAGATCGGAATTGGAAAAGCGCATATCTTTCGCCGATACTTGCTATGGAAATAGTTAGCTGTATCATGTGGGGTCTGTTGATTCGCCAAAGATACGTGGGCAGCGAGAAATGAAGGAGTCTAGACTTGCTTCGATTTCTAATATGCTCTTCATGTATGTCCAACCTGTCACTATTGTCGTAGGTCTGCAGCACCTCAACCGACAACTTTCGGACTTTTGTGTGCAATAAAAATAAAACACCTAGATAATTTTCTAATTTAGTTTAGTCTCACTTGTATCATGCAGAGATTCACTGCCACTGTTCCCAAATCAAGAGTGTTCTGATGTATCTCCCACGAATTTATAGTCAGTAGATCTTGTTAGTATATAAGTAAGAAAAAAAAGGCTTTTGGGCCTCACTTCGCTTGGCTTGCAACTAACAAAGGGATCTCACCAGGATATCCTAATCCTATGCTGTATCGTTGGAAGCTGTATAGCTGCTTTTTAAGTATCGATTTAGAACCTGGTATGTTTTTAATTGATGAACTCATCGCGCTGATATCTACAGTAAGAGCTGTCTCGGTGCGGTATGAGGCTTTTTGATTGGTGCTTTGGAACCTTTGTTTGGATTTGTTTTTTGGCTTCTTGAGATTGCTGGATGCACGATCTCACACTGGACCCGCTTACTGTTGACCGAGCTGCAATGTCTGTTTCGGAGGTTCAGCAAAACCCTCAATCATCATCGTTCTGATTGTCTACCACTCCACTAGCATAATAGGTACATCCAAAAGATACTTCCAGTCTTCAAAATTAGCTTAAAGTAACAAGAACTGTTTTGACGTACAAGGCTTACTTGTATAGCAGTCTAGCTATCTCGATTTATATCACCTGTACCTAAACATTGAAGCTACTGAGATCGAAATATAACTCTCTAGTGCCCTGAACTTATGCCGGGCTTCTCTTGGAATTGCATCTCTTTTTGACTTCTATCCCCGTTTTCAGACGTTCCTCGATACCATCGGACCATCACGCAAGTCCGAGATGCCGCTTGAAATATCATCGGGCTTTTACTTGGCCGAACAAAGTATCGATACTCTCAGGCTGCGCGTCACCTGTAATATGCGATTCATGGACTAGCATGAAGCGAGTATTGCCAGCCGCATCCCAATGGCTTGCTCGAAAGAATTGCTTATTTAGTCTTAGCAGGCGTGTGACTCATTGTTTACCTACAAACGAGTCCAATTTGACCCGAATAGATTTAGCCACGTTGCGGCACTAGTGGACCCACCACCAGCCCATCTGTATCCTGCCTATAGATGTGATGGTAGTAGCCGAAGTGCTGGCTGATGTCTGGGGGATTCATCCCGGTCGCGGGAGGCACTGATCAAGTAAGATGGTTACCCCCTAGTTTCTGAAAGATGCTGTAGCCATAACATAAAAACTATGGTCAGCTGGGCTGCTAGTAGTTGGGATCACTTTGTTGCGGCGCAGACGATGGACTTGGTGGCATTGAGCTAGGATCAGGCTTTCAAATGGTTGTACAGCTAATCTGCATAGAGGCTTCTATCTCGGGTAAGCGGGGTTGCCAAGATCGACGAGAGCGATTCGATAGAAGATCGAGCCGCCCAGTTGTGGGGGGTTTGTTATTGGTGTCATGCACGATAATCAGTTATGGACAAAGAGCAACCGGAAGCGAGGCCATAGCACGATAGTGAGCTAGCAGAAGTGACCTTGTTCTTTGAAGGGGCGTCGTCAAACTATACGCATACAATGATGGCTAATTTAGAGAGCCAGTGCATAATGAGAAGTCATTTCACTTCACTGGCCAAAGACGCCGGCCATGCGAGCGGAAAATTGCGCTATTGCCGCCTGCCTGCCCACTGTGGGTGAAGTTCACAGGTTGCTATCAATGGATAGAATTGGATCTTCGATGGCAATAGGCTTATATCGCTATGCAGTTGCGTACCTTTTATTGGATGATATTCTAGTAATTCATTAAACACTCCTTGAAAACAACAACCCTTCTCAACGAGCCGAGGAGCAGCAAGAGCAATGGGTGCTGTTGGTGAAGCGGGGGTATATCTGTTTCCGATGGCTGCCTACAAGGCTGAATACTTAGAAGATGAAATTGCACTATGTATATGTCACGATTAATGACGTAAGACTGTACCGGTCATAAAGACCGCAAACGAGCCGAAACCTATCGCTCTGCAGTGATTGATCTAGCTTCTATATTGACTTTTCTGCAAGGCCTGAGCCGCAGTGTTCAGTTGCCTGCACCATGATCGCACCGTAAATTTTGTCTCTTCGCTCTCCTTCTTCTTCTCTTCGTTTCTCCGTTTCCTCTTGCTGTAGACTAGAGGCTTGCGAACAAAACTTTAATAGGAAGGAAGTAACTCATCTCTTTTCTAGAATCTGCAATCATGCATCAAGCTGTTGTAGGAGCTTTTCGTTTGGCCACGGCCTGGTTTATAGTGAATAAGCCCCTGTGGATAGGGGTACTGGATTAGCGTTGGATGAAGTGTACACTGTTTAGAGAATAGACACTCTCTGTCATAATTGCAATAAAGATACTTGCCTCATGCCCTCACAAGTCTTTTTTCGTGAGCTTTACGGAGTCGTGTGACCCATTAATTTTGGCTGAGACTTGGAGTCCATAATTGTAATAAGTCCAAACCATTGGTTGATAATTCGTGAGAGGGTATCTGCCATTAGACAATGATATTATTCTATGATGGCACAGCTGTATTATAATAGAAGTCAAGCGCAAAAGTGATCCCGCTCGATTAGTTGCCTTTATGACATAACCTCAAACAGAGGAACTAATACTTATCGTTACAGCATGAACTGCTGTCGACACTGAGATGTCACCGTCTGGTCACATGATGAGTGGTGGCCTGTATCGGCACCGCAATATGCACAAAGGTTTCTCGCTTGAGAAAAAGATCTTCATAGTCAGTCAAAGCAGTCGAGATATCGAATAAAAAATCTTCATTCCACACTGAGCTTCAAAGATTTTACATAACATGAGCCCAGAGCCTCGGAAGTAGAGTCTTCATATCTCTGCACTGCAAATTTCCTCAAATTCTCTCGTTACCATCTTTTTGAGCGTTTCCCAAGAAGAATCTCTTTCAATCTCTGAGTTATCGTCACCATGGGGACTTGTTGATCTAACCAAGCAGGTCGTTCTTTTAACCGGCCCCGACAGCTCTGAAGCGTGGGAAGAGGCGCTCATTGCGTACCTGAGATCTCAAGGGTTTTAATGGGTAGTCACTGGCATTAGCAAGAAGCCTGTTAGGCTAGTTAGGTAAAGCCAACCAGCATTAATCACTACCTCGACTCGCGAGACTCGATTTGCCGCTGCTGCTGCCAGAAGGGTCACTCCTGCTTCAATCAGTGAGGGCGGGTGAGAGAGGGGTTAGACGGTATACCTGACTCTGACGAAGAGAGCGCTTACTCTCGGGCCTATAAGATAGTTCACAAGAAGTATGGGGAGCTTTTGGTCGAGTAGGAACAGAACGACCGGAAAGCCTATGGCACAATCTGTTCAATGGTCTCAAGGGAGATTCGTTACGAAGTAGTTAATCTTTCAACATCTAAGGAGGTTAGAGAGGCTATTCGTGAAAAGTCAACATTCTGTCAAGCATACAATTTTTTGAGGACCTGCAGGCGGCCATCAACATTCAATATGACAACGGTAATGGTATTCAGCAGTGTATCATAAGGTTCACTACCGCCCTTGACAAATCCAAGAAAAGTGAGACGCTTCTAGAGTCAGCCAGAATCCAGTTCCTTCTGTGCAATGTCGGTGAGGCTTGAGAGGTTTTCCTTCCTATCTCAACAGTCGCTTTGATGAAGAGAAAGTTATCTCTAGTGAGGTTGATCAGATCCGTAAACAGGAAGAGATGCGTGTGAATTTCGACTTATTCGCTGCGTGTATATCAAGTCTCAGAAGAGGAATAAAAAAGAAGGGGGGGAGAAATCTTGCAAGGTCTTTGATTCCAAGAAAGTAAGTAATCTGACTAGAAGCAGGATAAACCGAAGAACCTGCCGACTTACAAAGGATATAGTAAGCCTAGGCTATACACTTAAGAGCTACTGGCAAGAACATCCTAAAGTAAAGATCAACTGATCTAAGAGCTCGTATCACTGAAAGGACCTTTTTACCATACTCATGAATTACCGCACTAATACGCCACGATTTACACTTGCTAGAGCTTCGCTATTTTTATTAGAAGAGAAGCTTGGCTATATTTCCGGCTTTTGCGCCGAGTGGCTGAATAATCGACTCAGGCGTCACTGGCCACTTCACTAGATCTCCCAGTTACTTATAAAACGACCTACTGATGAGATAAAACGCGGCATTCGCACTGCCACTGGGGATGCTACGTACTCTAGTCTGATGGGAGGTTTATTAAAGTTTCTGCCTCTTCCAGATGGAAGCAGCCGCGAAGGCGTGCTGACAGACGTTTTTTATATGCCCTTAGCAGAAATTTATTTTTTGGGTACTAATCGATTTGGCAGAAGAGGATTGGAAGTCCATCTTTCATCCAAGGGAGTTTTTATCTCGCAGGTAGCCAGCAAGAAAATTATTGGATATGGCATATCATGGGAGCATGTGTATATCCTCTATACCACTATTGGGGGTGAAATCCAAATTACTGCCAACAGTCCTTCTAGCTTCACTATCCAGAAAGCAGCGAGTACAGTTCCGAAGTATTGGTAATGCGTTATATCTGCAGCCTTCAGACCTTCAGCCACCTTGCGACGCATTCATGGATGCTATAAAAAAGCCGGACAGGGTAACTCTTTTCACTTTAGCACCCACTATACGTTTACTTATCATTTTCAGATGTTATTTGCGGCTCTGGGTGGTCGACGGTATAATTTGAAAAGAGCTGTCCATCCCGAAGTACGTCTGCAAGTCATGCCGCGCTGCCGACGCTGTCGCCATGTAGGGCTATGAGAAGACCACTCCTGCAACATGCCGAGGTCACCGAATCTTTGTTGATATTGGAGGTGACTATATCGATATGCCAGACGCTGTTCATCGCCGATCAGTTACGATGGCTGGATATCAGTTAGGCTCTTGAGGCTGGAGAGACACGCCTGGCGACACTCAAATTTTCGAAAACGAAAAGAAAAAAAAAAAAAAAAAAAAAAAAAAAAAAAAAAAAAAAAAAAGCGTACTGCCGTCAAATTTTAAAACGTGCATTCGGACGAGGGCGGCGAATTTCCCAGAAAGGCGTTGCAAACCTGGGTAAGGAACAACGATATCAAGTGGGTATTCTCTGCAACCCTATGCCTATATAGTCAATTGCCGTCCCAGAACGTCTTGGACGCACTATCTTAATAAAGGTGCATGCTATTCTTGATAATAAGGCCATCCCACGTCATCTTTAGAGAGATATCATGGAAGGCGTTGCCTTCATCGAAAAACCTCACCAATCCGAGGCATAACTGTCACGCCATTTGAGAAGCGTATGAGACATCGCCCAGATGTCAGTTCACCAAGAATCCTGGCGTCTATTAGAGACCTTACTATTTCAAGCGAGATACGTTCTTAAAAATTAGTTACTATGATCGATCCTCGGACTCTCAGGTGCCGCCTTATTAGATACACTAATCTCGGAAATATATCGTTCATATTCCCATATTGGCGATGACGACGAGTCGGATGCGACTTCGTTCCTGACCGTGCCACGCCTTCCGCTCTACTGGACCCTGAAGCGCCCTTATCCACCCTCCCGAACCACAACCCAAGAAAACGATCTGGTCGATAACTTTTCGGGCGGAGCTGCTGGGCACGACATCCTCTTGAAGACTTTGCTCGGAGTGTATGCCGCAAGGCTATCGTCATGTTATGATAACCGCCTTAAAAGTTGATGTTGGCGGAGACCGTACCAATGTTGTAAATTATCCTTCTAAGATGAAGGTGTCAGTTCTTCCGAGTCTCAATACTGGAAGGGAGCCATGGTAGAAGAGTTAGATGAGCTTGCAAGAAGAAAGATTTAGGTCTTGCAATATCCGCCAAATGTCGGCAGATCATCGACGGCGGATGGGTTTACAAAATCTAGGTCACTGAGAATAACAAAACTGCACGTTTTAGAGCATGTTAGGTAGCTAAAGGCTTCTCCAAGGCCTATGGCGTTAATTTTCATTTGATGTTCACCAACCGCGCGGCCAGAGACTGTACGCCGATTCTTTACACTGATCGCTATATTTAGCCTCTACTGCCTGCAAGGAGACGTCAAATTGGCATTATAACAAGGATGATTCCTTAATGACAAATAAGCCTTCAAACGTCAGCCTGCCGATTTTGACGAAGGCTTAGGTTGAGTATGCAGATTCTGCTTCCAGTTTGCAGTTTTAAGTAGATACTCAGAGATTGGTATCTCACGTTTAAGTTAGGAATTATGAAGATCGTTCTCTCACCATCTTAATAAGTAGATATGTCCTTTCATTAGGCCGTAGATAATGTAACTCATCCTTTACATTGACGATATGGTGATCGCTAGTCTCTCTAGAAAGTTGTCAAGATGTATAAGAGGAACTTAACAAGCTACTTGACGCCTCCCTATTGGGCCCTGCTGATTATTATCTTGGCAATAAGAGTGACCAAGATACAGCTACCTATTTTAACAGATCGTTGCAAGAAGCCTATTTATAGTATGTTATTGATATCTTTGATCTAGATAATAAAAAGATGTCTGCTACATTGGTAGGCGAAGGTGCAAAGTTTGTCAAATATACTAATGCTATAGATCTGTATCGTACGAAGCGATATCAGGTCAGAGTAAAATCCTTACACTATCCAATGATTCAAACACGCCCCGATTTTGCTCTCGCAGTCGTCAAGCTCGCATGATATATCTCAAAACACTACTATCAGTATCTTATCCACCTGATCTAGTATATCTATTGCATTTCAGGTTTTAGCATTAATTTTAGACTATCACGAAAAGCTACATGTAAGGATCTTTTGGAGAAACTTAGTATTCTCATAGGATACGTTGACGTTAATTATACAGGTCACAGTAATACTAGGTGTTCAACGTTTAAATACACCTTATAGTAGCTAATGGATCAATCTCTTATTAAAGATACAGGCAACCGTTCCTTACTTACGTGATAGAGCTACTGGGCCATGTCAAGTTGGATCATTTCAACTATAAAATCGGCGTACAGTGACGTGCAGTGATAATTAACCGTTTTCTCGTTGGGCTTTTTGGAGGTTATTGTCTAAAAGAAAAGAAACAGTTAATCATGTCCCATTGAGGGGACAGACGCTTCTGTATGCCCTATTAGGGAAGGGGCAGTTTGCTTTCTAGTCGATGTTCTTTGTCACTTCTCAAGTTAGCTATTTCTGATTTTTAGGTAGATTCTATGGCTTCATACGTATGCACAAAATCTCTCACTTCGGAGAGGACTGTGCCTTGTGTAGCTACTACCTAGACAGTCAAGAAATTCTATGAGAGAAGGCTATATGCCGCTTTGAGTTTCATGTACTCAACAAGTCTTACTACTAAAGTATCATTGTATACCCGCTTGTATCTAGTGCTGAAGCAGTTTGGTTTTCTTCGTCCGGGTAGTAGATCCCTGCTTTGGTTCAGACATCTGTGGCTGCCTTGATGAGTTGAACTGTAGATGGATACCATGTGCTGTAACATTATTTTTGTGCGTTACCTAAGACTTCGTGCTCTAAATAGCTTCAACTGCTGGTCATCAACTTGATCATTTATTGTGATTCATTGTATTGCACTGAGAACAGCGTTGTAAACAAGACAGAGGTCTTTTTCAGCTAGTTTCAGCCGTGCTCTAGGAAAAGCGTAAGTGCGTGTGTTTTCACAAAGGATTGCCAACTATCTGATTCAATCCACTACATAATCGCTCTATTCGGCTGCGTAAACGAGCTCTACCGGAGGACTCCCTCAATTAGCACCATGTAGTCTCATTTTGACTGGTTGGTGACACTATACATATACCACATACATGGAACAACTTGTTGTGGTATTGTAGAAAACCCCACAGTCAGTTTTATATCACTACATATACTGGGTACTTCACGTTTTTGCAACCTGTAAAAAATAATCAAGTAAATGGGAAAACCGGTCGGCAGGATCATTATCTGTTCCTGAGATCATTGGTCGAACAGATGTCATATCCGGGTGGAACCCAGCCCGTATGGTAACATAGTGTGCTATTTTTCTTCTCCGTTCACTAAAGGGCAATTGTGGCGAGAAACCTCGACATCGAAGTGATGACAGAAAATAAAAAGGGAACGTACACTATAGGACTAATTAGCAACTGTTTTGGGCGGCTTCGTAACCGACATGACGAACAACAGCCCTCTTTTGGCACATAAGCAGGGCCGATGGAGTTATGGATTGCTTTGACGGGCTACGCTTATCTAATCTGGCGGAAATTTAACGTATTCCACAAGCACCCTGCGCACACAAGCACCCTGCGCACCCCACCAAATCTCCCAATCTTCTTCCTTTACCACTCACTTCAAAACATCGTTTTCATCCCAAAATGCCTGAAACTCATTTAAAAAAAACCTCAGACTATGAAGGAAAACTTCTCCTTGCTATTGACGCGTTTAAAAATAAAAAAATCACGAGTATTCGCAAAGCGGCGCGTCTTTATGAAGTAGCAGAGTCAACACTTCGCAGTCGCCTTAATAGCTATATTGAGATTTCAAAAACAGGTCCAGATCGACGGAAATTAATACCTACTGAAGAGGAATCGCTTCGTCTATGGATATTATCTATGGAATCACGTGGATGCCCTGTTCGACCTCAAATGCTTCGAGTTATGGCGAATATTTTGCTTTCTAAACGAGATACCATAGCTATATTACCTACTATTGATATAAATTGGGTAAACAACTTTTTAAAACGCTAAACTAATCTAAAAACACGATTTACGCGTCGATTAACCTATTCCCGTGCCAAATATAAAGATCTAAATCTTATACACGAGTATTTCAATACTATTGAACGCGTTCGAAGCCAATATGGGATAGTAGATGAGGATATTTATAATTTTGATGAGACTGGGTTCGCTCTTGGAATTATTGCTATAGTAAAAGTTATATATAGCTATGATCGATTAGGCAAACCAAGTCTTATCCAGCCTGGAAATCGCGAATGGGTTACTGCCATTGAGTGTATAAGCACACAAGGCTTTGCACTCCCACCATTAATTATTTTCAAATCCAATACTAAGCAGGCTGATTGGTATATATATCTAAATCTACCACTTGATTGGTCAATTACTTAATCTCCAAATGGCTGGATCTCAGATGAAATTGGTGTGCTTTAGCTTTAAAAGATATTCGATAAATGGACAAAGCCTTGCACAGTTGGAAGGTATCGACTATTAATATTGGATGGTCATAGCAGCTATCTATCTCCTGAATGGGATCAATACTGCCATAATAATGACATTATTTCTATATATATGCCTCCGCATTCTTCACATCTATTATAACTACTCGATGTTGGTGTTTTTGCAGTGCTTAAGCGCCGCTTTGGACGTGCAGTTGAGAATTGGATGCGCTGCGGTATTAATTATATTGATAAGTATGATTTTCTTACTATCCTACTAGCAATACGCTCAGAGGTCTATACTATGGGAAATATTATGGGTGGCTTCTCTCATACAGGCATTTTACCATTTAACCCTGAATCTGTTCTATCTCAATTGCAAATTATCGTGAGGACTCCCACTCCAGAGACTTTAAGACCAGGCACTTCATTATCAAGCAATACTTCACTCACAATACCTCATAATATTCGGACTTTGCAGCGCTAGGCTAAGTCAATAAAGCGATTATTAAAGCGACGTACAGCGAGCCCTCCTTCACCTACAAATCATGCTTTAGATTAGTTGATAAAAGGCTGTTCTATGTCAATGCACTCTGCGGCAATTCTAGCAAAGAAAAACCATGATTTACGAGCGGCAAATAAATATATGAGAAAGAAGCGTAAGAGAAGGTTAAAGTCCCTTTATCATGAGGGTATTTTGACAGTTTCTGAAGGCTAGGAGCTTGCTACAGCGCTTCAAGAAGAAGATCTTCCTAATCAATTGACAACTCCGAATGAGGCTTCTCAGCCTCGCCAGCGTGCACCACCTAAATGTACAAATTGTGGAGTAATAGGGCATAAACGCACATCATGTCCAAATAGATCTATATAAAAATTTAATCAATTTTCAAGCGTTGAGTAAGAATCTGAGTTGCTTCAAAATTTGTCGATTGGTGGGGTGCGCAGGGTGCTTGTGTGCGCAGGGTGCTTGTGGAATACGTTACCGCTAAAAATACTTAATTATGAGTGCCCATCAACTTAAAATCTAGCCTAGTCTGTAAGGATATCTTATATAAGCGTCACCGAACCACTCCGAACGTACGTAGCTATTTTCAGTCCTTACTTGTCGTAAACCGGTGATCATATAGGGCAATACGTTGTGGAGTCTTTACTATAGACTAGGTCCGGGATGTGCCTACTCCGGAGTAGATTTTATGCCCACGCCACACCACAGCCTGTGCTAATAAAACCTGTAACGGAATCAAGACTCAAATTTGGCCTAGGGGGTGTAACGTCGGATCTTGGTTGCGATTGACAATCTACAGCCACTATATCCTTCCCCGCACTAATAACACGCAATGCTAAAATTCTATTAGATAATGCTTACCCTACCAGCTCGATACTCGCTATCAACAGCATGATCTATACTTGTAATTATTGCTTATTTCAACAAATCCAGTCAACTAAATTTAAGTAACATATAACCATACAATCAAGATAGAATACCGCGGAATGCAGTGAAGCGATTGTATAGATTTACTACGATAAAGTGCGCATACTTCATGTATATTTTTTTGTTATTTTTATATGATATCTTTAGACGAAGGAAACAACCTGCATTTCTGTTTTTTGCATCCGCATATAACTGTAATACGGTTTCATAAGTCTAGTAAAGATGTGTCTTTTTTCACAGGTGATGCATTAGCTCGGTTAAGTTCCCCTTTCTAAAAATTAATTTCTAGTTATTTACAGGGTTTTATTCTAATTTAGACTTATTTACAGCTGTATCATTTTCGATACATTTCTATACACTGGCAAGTTCTGTCCCCATCTATGTAAAGTTAATACTGATCGCCCAGGATGACATGTAATAAGTGATACCTTAAGGACTGACTTCCTTTTCAAACCTAGAGCTTATATTTTAAAAGCTAGACTATCGTTCCTATCGACGCTATAATATATAAGCGACAGTTGGAGGAAAGAAATTGACAATCATATATAACTCCAAGCGATGATGGCTGTGCGCTCATAAATTCATTCTCTAAATCGGAAGTACCGGAGCTGGTGCATTGAGTCTGACAAATCAGTTCACCTTCCCAACCTGCTAGACTTGCACTGCTTCCTCACTCAGCAAAACTAGAGTTCTCTAAACTTCGACCGCTCCATCTGTATAGCATCATGGCGGAGCAAAAACCTCACGATATTGCCGGCCTGGTTGCGAAGGCCGTGGCGTCTATTGACGCATATCAAATAGACAGTGCTGAGCAGACACGGCTGGAAGCTCTTCAAAATGCTGTTAGACTCGTGAGAGCTCTCGAAACCCCTGCAGATGCGATCTACAAACTATTTGCTTCGGTATGAACTGACTCTCTGCACTCCGTCTGTCTGTTACTGATGATATCTGACACCCAAAGCCCGCTGTTCTCATGGCCGTGAAGACCGCCAGTGACCTGGACATCTTTCGTCTTTTATCCGAAAGAACGTCCCCTGCCTCCTGGGAAGATCTGGCCGGTCCGAAGAACGCAGATATCCAACTTGTTGGTAGGTGGTCACATCAACATAAACGTTTCTGCACAAGTTGACCCTTTTCGGTAGAACGTATCATGCGTGTTCTTGTTTGCTATGGCTTCGCTAGTGAACTTGGTCCCGGTCAATACCTGCCTACTGACGTATCAAGAAAGATGACGGAGAGGAAAGCGGTTGGAACTATGGACTCCCTGTGAGTACCCTTCAGTGCTGTCCAGCATCTACAAATGTCAACCAATTCTGATCTTATATGACTAAACTAGTTTTATGGACTTTTTACCCATCATCCAGAAGACACCGGAGTTTCTTCAAAAATCTAACTACAAAAACCCTGAGGACCCCAATGGAGGTCCGCTTCAACATGCCTATAACACCACTGGCACTTGCTGGGACTGGTTAGCTAAAAACCCAGATGCTCTAGACCGCTTCAATACTTTCATGGAAGGCGGACGGGATGACACATCTCACTGGGCGGACTGGTTTCCCGTTCAAGAGCGGTTACTGGACGGATTTGCGTCCAATGGCACATTGCTTGTTGATGTTGGCGGTGGCCGTGGCCATGACCTCGAGGGATTCAAGCAACGATTCCCTGTTGGAGCCGGGAAGCTCGTGCTTGAAGATTTGCCTTCGGTGATTGAGGACATCCGATATCTCGACAGTAGCATTGAAAGAATCAAGCATAGCTTCTTTGACCCTCAGCCAGTCCAAGGTTTGTGGTGCTCTTGTTCTGTCTGTCAATTATCTAACGGGTACTATAGGTGCCCGTGCTTACTACTTCAAACACATCATGCATGATTGGTCCGACGATAAATGCAAAGTCATTCTGAAGCATATTACTGCTGCCATGGAGAGGGGATATTCAAAGATTTTGATTGAGGATTACATTGTTCCTGACCAAAATGCCGGGCCAAAGGAAACACTGACCGATATGATTGTCATGGTTTGGTGTCCAGGGATTGAACGGACTCGTCAGAGATGGACAGAGCTTCTGGAGTCAGTCGGACTAACAATTACAAAGTTCTGGTTACCCCGTGGGTACTATAAAGGCATTATTGAAGCTGAACTGCAATAGTTAGCGCCAATTTTATAGATTTTCTAAGGCATCTATGTTTGATGGTCTATGGATACACTCTTGCCTTGAATAATTGATATAGCTCTGCAGAAAGCCTTCCCTGTGCACGAGAAGTGTAATTTTCAACCTCTCTTTTTGCCCTTGAGATTGATTTCTATATTGTAAATCTCAACGAGTTTACTTATATAGGCATCCTTATCTTATTTGACGGAGGGGAAAAATAATGTAGTCTACAGACTATATGTGTTAAACCTTTCTAGTAGTGTAGCTTCAACTCAATCGCATCTGACCGTACACTCTACCGCTGTCACTTATTAAGATTGTGATTTTCAGTAGCTAGAAAGGGCAAGCTCAGGTGATAACAGCAGCGAAATGTTGAAGAAGCTACTAGACCTCGCCCCAGACCATCAGATCAGACCCATCACTTCCACTTAGAGTCATGGTCAGGTCGTAGGTCTGGGTTTTGAATCCGAGTAAGGTCTATCGTGGCCTAACAGTTACTGCTAAGTAATCAGTAGTGGCGATATGATAGACAAGCCTCTGTATTTCTGGCTAGATTTGATATAGAGAAGAGCGTAAACAGTTTATTTATGGCGATCTAATCTATAAAAAAACCCCAAATAGATAATCATAGCATAAGGCTCGTCCTAGAGAGCCGATAGAAGACATGACCTTGTTCTCATTATAAAGGGTTTACTCGTAGCTCGATCTCTTCTTTCCGTCGTCGAACACGGGCCTTCAGGCCCGGATGAGCTACATGAGTCTGGCCACGCTGAAACCATGCACCTTCATCAGGAATAGTGACCGAAACATCATATCTCATCAGAACATGACAGAGAAGTATTTTCTGCATATACGATGCGAAGAACCTCCCGGGGCATGCTTGGGATCCGTGGCCAAAGCCAAAATGATCTGGAGATGTTGATGTAAAGTTATATGATACCTTTCTTGAAGATGGATCTTCCTTCTGGCGAATATTGAAGAATCGGTAGCCGTCAAATCTGTCACCATCAGGCCAGATTGATGCATCAACGATACGGCAAGCAGAGACAAAAAGTGAAGTCCCTTTAGGTATGATGAGTCCATCAGGTAAGACGACATCTTCTAAGGCCATTCGTTGCATCATCACTAATGTCGTTAGGTGAGGAAGGTCATCAGTGTGTGGGTGGACGAAACTTACGAACAGACTCAGGATGCATACGTTGGGCTTCCTTTAACACGCTGTCCATGAGCACTAGATTTTGTAAGGTATTCCTGTTAAAACCTTCCTTCCCAACCACAGCCACAATCTCAGAACGGAGGTCCTTGACCAGTTGACTATTTGTAAAAACCGAGTGTAGCACATGAGTGAACAGTTCACTTCCTCCATCATATGACACTAAGCAAAGCGCAATTAACATAGACGCAAGCTCGCCGGATCGACCCTCCATCTTTTGATGCAAGAAGCTTAGCGGGTCGTTAGGATCAACGTCCAATGGTTGTTGATCTAGCTGTTCTTTCAAAGGCTCCAGAAGAGTGTTAATACGTTCGAAGAGAGACTGAAGCTTCCGACAATTGGGGAGGAAAGGCGCAACCCAGCGCTTGGCCCATTTTGGAAATGCTCGAAGCTCATATCCCGCCAAGGCTGACAGCTCAACATACTCCGCACTTGCATTCACCCACTCTGGATTTCGATAGAAGTCCTTGTTGTTTATAAAGGTCCTGGACATAATTTGTGCGAATATTTTCCAAACAGAATCCTTCAGCATAACCTCGTGGAACTCTGATAAGACCCTTAGTTTCAATCTCAAACTCGAATGGATATCTAGGATCATGGAGTGCTACCAGTCTTATCTGTCCAGACTTGGTCGAGTGCATAGGCAGATTCTTCATTAAGCGGTTCAATAAATTTCCCTTTCTGAAGTCAGGTCTGGACGGTAAAGGTAGCTAAGGCGAAAAGCGCTTACCTAGGTTGCGATTTAATGAATGCTTTGTTACAGCGTGTAAAATCTTTTTGCTGCTTGTCATTGATTCCATAGGCTCAAAACCATGCACACGATTGACAAGTTTCTACTTCTGTGTTAGCTTTAGGTTCCTCCAAATGGATATTTTGCTTACATCTTCCAGTGCTGTGATAAAGTCCAGACGCTTTTCATTGCGGAGCATATCAACATACTTCTCGGAGAGAATTAAGCGATATCTAGAATCAGTATAGAGATAGAAAGCATCCCCGTACTGCTTTAGTTAAACTAATTTCAAGGAAGCGTATGCCTGGAACGCAACTGACCTTCTCGTAGCAAGATCTGACAAGTCCAAGACAATCATTTCGGAATCGCTCTCTGGCTCTACTATTCCCTATTTCATACCATCTTCGACCAATGACTGGTAACCCAGATGGATTCTTCAGGTTTGTGGATTTCCACCAGTAGCATAAGAGAAAAATGACACTACAAAAGATGTAGAATGACCCCATTTCAAAACCCCAACTCTTCGAAATTGCAAGTTCTAGATGGAAAGGCATGTCCAAGTAAGATTTATGCTCTCTCTCTCTCTGTGTGTGTGTGTGCGTGTGTGTTTGTGTGAAAGTAAAGATGTGCACTGTATGGATATTCAAAGGATAAAAGATCTTTCGTTTCCGTCTAAAACAGTGCTAAGCCAGTAATAGGATTAGTCAGATGTAAAGCAGGAATCAATGTGGACCTTAGTTATAATATATTTACCGTGGCTCCCGTAACGGTGATTAGTTACTTACGATTGACTACTGAAGAAAGAAAAATTACATAAGCCAGGTTGATACCGGGCCTAGTCCTATATGTTCTAGGATTTCTTGGTATTTGTTCAGAGGAACGTGTGTATGATTATTGATACCCATTGGTCTGGTTTAGATGCTCGTAAAGTCCCACTATGTACACCTGGTATTCTAAGCAGCCCCCTCTCGCTGGTAAAATACCGATAGGATGCAGGTCCATCAGAAGTGAGCCGGTCCGTGTTAGTGGCGGAAGTATTCCGGATGATCATTTCATGCATAAGATATAATTTTCATCAATATTAGAGCATATATGATATACGTATATCACGTTGCAAACAAGGTATACTAGGGGTATGCCGAAGTGAAAGTAAAACAACCTTGGCCCTCCGCTCGCAATAGCTTGTACAGAGTTACAGGATGTAATTGACAGTAATTGGCCATCACGCACAGGACAGCTTGAGCCTGTTCATCCGCCCCACCAGGGTTTCATAAGTAATATTACCGAATGCAGTGGGGACTTACGCCACGTTCTCCTCGCTCTACAGAGTATGCTACTATGGGTTTTGGCATTAACAGATTACCGCTGAAAACAAAGGCTTTTCATATAATAACCCTAAATCAACCATCAGTCTAGTAGTATTTATGATCCTTGTTATTTTACGTTCTCTGTTACGGAAAATCATCTATATCCCCGCACTTCTCCGAATTGACCCCACAATTTTCCGACTTGTCTCCGTAGATAAAAGCAACTCATCTGCATCTGACTCAGCGTGCTCGAGAATTTAGGGAACTTCTAGGCTTCATCACTCTGTCAGCTTTAGCGTGTGTGTTCATTTGATTCAGGCAAGAGCCTGGATCCTGACGAGGCCGGGAAGCCAGAGCAGCAGCGACTTCATATAAGCTGTGACAAATGAAGGAGCCAAAGATAGAACGAAAATCCTACTAATTATCTTAAGGAGAGAAAAAAACATCATAATTAGGAACGGAGTAAAAAGTTGAACTACTATAACCGTGATATATCTCAACACAATGGTCATGACCTATCAAGAAACTATTTAAGCTCAGGCTACTAGTGGCATGCTCTAAATATCTGGTAAAAAAAAAAAAACGAGATGGTCTAACTATTTCGGGCTAGTATGAAATCACTGTAACAGTGCATCAACTATTATATACGCACTAAAGGTACGATTTATATAATACCACTAAAAGGTTTTTTAGTATAGAAACTATAATAGTTATAGCTAAAGATCTAAATATCAATTCTTAAATCTGCAACTTCTTCAAGACATCATGGGTGGCTATTCTGCATAGAGCTTTCCACGGTTGACAATTTTTAACTACTTAACCATTTTCTATTAACGATGACTAAGATAATGACGTGATAGTTTGTCTCAGGAAGAAACTAGTTGACTATCCGAGGCTTACATCAGATTTAGTCAAGAAAAAAAAAAAGAAAGGAAGAAAAAGAAAAGGTGCGTCACTTTGAATACAACCCCTATAATTACCGATCTCCATCCGGGGGCTGTTTTTCGTGGTACAGTAATTACAGGACTGCCGATTACTTTGAATAAATCTGACATCTATTTTTGATGTATCATCCTCCGCCGATCAATAACATCATGCAGATTTGTGAAGACTAATTTCTAAGCTGGCTAAAAAGCTCAAAGAGCGAAGCAATATTATAAGTCCATATTTTCAGATTCAGCAAAGTCAAAATATATCTATAGCCAAACAAATGAAACTTCTACTATAAGATTCATCAGGACATGGTCTCTATGAAGAGGGTTAGATATGGTTTAAGGTCTATCTAAGCAGGAGGACGGGAAAAAACACAGCCTGCAGAAAAGAAGGGCTCAGACCTGTCACTGACTAGATTATTAATATGTCAAGGAAATTAACTAACCCAACTTAATTCATTAGTCATGTAATGGTCTCTTATTCCCGGCCATTGGATGCATATAGACCGCTTGTTTGTGTTCAAGGGTCCATTTAGCAGACCTCAGTCAGCCGCCCAGTGGATATTAAAATCTATATAATAGGACTTACCTGAATGCTATTAGCTCTGCAGAGTACATTCTAGTTATAATTACATAGTACAGTGAACGTCTGAAAAGTAATACGAGTGGGGAGATCTGCATGGGAGTCTAACATATATTGAAGCGTGTTAGCCTAATATTACTTCTACGAAAATGGTATGTAAGCATATGTATCTTAAAGTGATTACTAGCCTGTTTACTAATAACTCCTCTATGCGCATTACTGTAAATATACATCTTTATACGGAGCAGGTAACAAGTGGATATCAATAGTTAACATACAAGGTAGGACACAAATCCCTGCTTAGTTTGTACCCTGTATCCACCCTGCGTGGCTACTCTGTGGTTCCCGAAAGACTCCGCTACAGCATTGACTGACAGTAACAATAAGGAGATTATTTATAGAGTAAGCATATTTAGAGTATATTTGATGTTACACTTGTATTGCTATCTATATTGTAAAAATTTTCAAACGATACCTGCACATATTTCTTTCTACAGACTGTTTTATCTGAGTTAGCTCATGCGAGCTTCAAGACAAAAAAGGGTACGAGGAAAAGGTAGGCTTAAGGTGGATTAGATTATCCAACAATCAGGATCTTTTTCCACTTTCGTCAAAGCCTCTAGAGCACTCTAAATAAGTCTCGGTATATGCCTTTCAAGTGCTCACCCTTCTCTTTGACCTCGTCAGCAGTCCAGCAATCCCGAACTGGAGACTTTCTGTATCAGATTTCTAACTGAAAAAGCCGACACTCTACAATGTCTCTCAAGTTTGAGATGATCCTTGCAAACCATCAGCCGGGCTTCCCCGGTATTCTCGCTCTCATATGCGCGGCCATCATTACCTTCTTATGTTGGAAGATTTCTGAAAGCTATCCAAGGGCCGTGAGATCCAAAGATCTATCAGCGCAGGGAGGACTCAAGGAGCTCACAGAGCCACGACCACCGGTCATGGCAACTGCGGACTCGACGAGAGAGCTAGAATTCTATAAAAGCCTCTATTACAAGCTGCAAAATTTGGAGGAACACGCCGACGTGATACCAGTGGCACGGCAAGCATTAGTGATTTTACTCTCGCAAGCTTTGGAGGATTACGCCAAGGCGCCGGACACGAACATACTCTCTATCCAACACTTTGACAGCAAGGCGCTTTCTCAATTTCTCCAGAGTCAACACAATGATGTCACAAGCCAATATCATGAGTATATCGGCCGCCGACGATCGGGAAGTTCACGAGAGCTTTTCTTAGATCGGCAGTCAGCTGGGGATTGGCTGAGGGAGATTGCACCGCTAAAGTTGGTCGATGGCGCCTGGCTTGGGCATTTAAACAAAATCACTACTCCTTTCTCCCTGAAACACATCGTGACAGAGACATGGCAGGTGTTCACAGATGAGCTAGGAAACGGTAACCTCAATCAGCATCACGTCAAGGTATTCGAGGACCTCCTGAAAGTTTTTGAACCAGAGTTGCCGTCAGCAACAACAAAGGCTATTCTACATCCTCGTTACAGGCTAGGCAGCCTCAAGTATTGGAGAGCAGCAGTAGCGCAGCTACTCGTGTCTCTTTTTCCGCACGAGTTTTTGCCTGAGATTCTTGGGTTCAACATGCATTTTGAGGCCCTGCAGTTGGAAACTATGCAAGCGGTGAAGGAGTTGCCGGAGGTTGGCCTCGATGCATATTATTTCCTGCTTCACGTCTCCATTGACAATAGTCACTCGGGTCATGCTGCCATGGCTGCAGCAAGCGTTGAACATTACATTCAGCACATTGCAGAGTCGGAGGGAAATGCGGCTGCTGATGCGACGTGGAAGCGGATACAGGCTGGATACATTTTCAGCGAGTGGCAATTTCGACGAGACAACCAAATAACCAATATTCTTGGACGACTCGATAATGATCCTAATGGTCAGTTGGAGTCGAGGCAGTCAAAGGTTCTTGCGATATTCGGTTCAAAGGTTCAGGCAGCCCATAGACTACATTGTGGCAGCCGGGTAAAAATAGGAGGGCGCTTGCTGACTGACTGGCTGGATCCGGAAGCGTTCTCGACCGAGGAATGGCGACGGGAATTTATCGAAAGTTTGAGCGCAAGTAAGCCATGGATATATCCAGGTGATAGCCAGAAGAGCAAACTGGTGCAAGAGCTTCGATGGGGAGGAAAAATGTACGGTTCATTCACGGCGAGCGAGGTCGAAACACTTGTGCTCTGGATTGACTCCCTGAACAGCGAGCACAATCCTTCTTACTACTCTTCCATCGGACAAACCGCCATGAGATCAAGTTTGGACCCAGGTGATGACGTTGTCCTCGCTGCTGGTAGCACATCCATTGAGCCAGCCACTCCAGCTTCTTTGAGGGAGCACCTAAGGGATCGACCAGTTCAACTAAAAATCTCTCACCTCTTACCACTCTGGTTTACGCAGTGCTGCCTATTGGAATCATTTTTGTATGCCCCAAAGAGATCGGGCGACAAGATTGGCAGCGCTGTGGTGGGGTTCTTGAGGGCCCAATCCGGTTTCGAAACGGGCGACCAGCCTTACACAGCAGAGAATGGAGGCATAGTCGATTTTGGCTTGGAAATGATTCGCCGGGCCTCACTGCCCGTTCCCGAGGACTTGGATGGTGTCCTCTCGGTGTGGCCGTCCGATTTTGCGACAACGATGCTCAAATTAGCTTCCAACCCTATTCGAAATTTTGGTGTCTTGCTTGGTATGTCTATGGCGTTTCTTGAATTGCAGGAGATGGTGTCGGAATCCTCAAATCCAGGCTTGCTCTGTCCAAAGAGCAATGAGCGCCTTGCGACACTAGTTCGGAAGGAGTACCAATACTTACAGATTTGTCTTGAGGAGATTCCCACTGGAGACGTTCGACGCGGGGACATTGACCGCGGGTTCAACATGGCAAGAATTGAAATCCAGAAATGCTTCGACCTGAACTGACACTCGATTTCTACGTCGCTATACATTAAATGTCAACTAAGTGTTTTCTGGGGCGGGTGTGCCCATGCAAAACTAGAAACTTTTAGATATGGATAGAAGATGTTGAACTTTTACATCATAAAACCCGTGGTCATATAGGAAGGTAATTGCCTGTATATGTAGCCTCAACAGGTCATACGGCATTCACATTCTATAGTGAGACTCAATAATGATATCCGAGGCAAGGAGACTTACCCGCGCAATGTTTGACAGGCAGCTCAGGAAATGCCCAATCAAGATTCTACAGTCTGAGTAATCTTCACCACTGGTTCCAGCTGCGAAACGTTGATTCACCATCGCGGAAGGAGAAGCACACTCAGTGGGCTACCCATGGCGCTCGCCCAGCCGGTCTACGATTGCTTGCATTGCCATCGCGCTATACCCAAACTGATAGACATTGCCTTCATTTTTAGGAGAGCCCGCTGCTTGTTTGGTAGCGGAACTCGTATAGAGCTTTATTGTTCTGTTTTCGGTTATAACCACGGACATTACACTCTCGGTGAATTTCATTCTTGATCCCTCAATCTATGCCCTTCCCGAGCAAATGACAATTGCTTTGACTGGGGTATGTTGCGGACCAAATACCAAGCCAGCGGAACATTTCATGAGCTGCTCTGATTGCAGAGGTGGTAGGAACACTTCCATTCATTTCGAAAACCAACAGCAATTTATTATTAGCCTTCTAGTGTTGAAAAGAACTGGGTGAACAATTTTTAGAACGCCATCAAAACCTCCTAAACTTTATATTCGCAGACCATTAGAGCACGCTTTTATCGAGTAGGGGGATTATATACAAAAACATAAAACTTTAAAAAAGCCAAATTTCATATCTACTGCAAAACCAATTTGCAGTTCTAATTGCGAAAAATAATCTCGTCTGCCTCAACCTAAATTAAAATGTCACACGGCCGTCAAATGCATAAGCGCACCAGGAATCACGTTGCCTCCGCTTATTATATTGAAGGCAGTAAATAAGGTCCTAGGATACTGTGATCTGCCTAGGTTTTACCGCGATTGGCCAAATCATGAGGCACTAAACGGTTGCACGTCTGGCGAACCTGGGACGGAATGGCTTCACTAAAAATATTCATCCTTTAACGAGGTCACATACAATCAGAAGATATTCAATGCTTATTCTTGATGGTCAGAGCAATCATAATACCCCTAGATTGGACCAGTACTGTGCTGGGAATGATATTGAATGCCATCGCACTTGTTACATTGCTTCAACTGTTCGGTGTGGGTATTGTTGCTGTTCTTAAGCGCTTAATATGGCCGCGCGGTTGAAGAACCGAATGCGCTGCGATGGCAACCATGTTGATAAGGCTGTGTATCTCACAATATATTCATGAATCGGGAGAAAGCTTAATCTATATGAAATGTTAATGGTGGCTTTGCAGCAACAGGTGTTCTCCAGTCATCCGGGAACATTTGTTATCTAAGCTTGATGTTTGATTACGAACATTCACCCACCCCCAAGAGGTCATTGCTCTGTAAATTGGTCGCCACAATCACCATATAACATCAAACATCGATTTCCTGATTCTCTAAACATGAACCGTATATCAACGTTTACAACACCGTTATACTAGCCCAACTTCACTTACAAAGCACGCGTTGATGCATCACTGAAAGGTTGTAGATTAGGGCTCTTCAGTAATGAACTCACCACTATATCAATGCAAAGAAGGAAAAAAAAAAAAAAAAAAGAAAAGAAGAAGAAACTAGGGACAGCAAACAATTATCAGAAGCAAAAGTGTACAACCCAAGGTAGACCTAACGAGGTCTGGGACTTTAACAGGTTTCGGCAGGTCAAGATACAGCTGCAGTAGCATTGACAGCCCAGGGAGCTTCACGATTGCCTAATCCGAGAGTCGCTTCGGATGCAGGTGCGGGTCACGGACCTTTTCGTCTGAGCAAATTCTTTATGGGAATTGTAGAATAAACGTGAAAAGTAATGACGTGTTAGTCAATATTGGCCCTTCTTACGGGTAGGATGGACGGGATTGGGTGTGGAATTACGTTAGATAGTGCTTCCTGATGAGAGCAATCGTACTCATAATTAACCAAATAACTAACCTAACTAGTTAACTAGTCAGTTAGTCAGTCAAAGGGCATGCTTAGCAATATTTGCCAAGATCCTAAAAGCCGGTAAATTAGTAAGCATTATACCATACCATCGGCATTTAACATGGGTTGTACTCGGTCAAGCATTGCCTCACGTAAATGTCGAAGATCACGCTCATAATGCGGGTGAAGCGATTATATTGATTCAAAGTACCTAAGGCTACCTATCCATTGAAAAGGATCTTACGGCTTTTAGCTAGAGTAGACAAACTGAAGCATTATCATGCATAACTCTTTCCAGACAGGATCAGTCCTGACAAAGGGAATTTGGTATAAATCATATATTACTCGCAAAAGACAGTCACCACGAGCGAAATCAGGATCCCCATCCAATCATATTATATCAGTGAGGTGTCATATCCAAGTCCAGCCCACAAAAGTTTCTGGACCTTTTCCTGTGCGGATTTGACGGACATTATGCACAATAATATGTGCGGAGGGAGTATATCATGTCTAAACCAATCGAGCACCTTCGCCTTGTTCAACTTAGCAATAGTCAGTCTATTCCACCCGTTACAAATCTCCAGAGATAGAGCATACGTCTGTGCCCTCATAATTGCGTAATTCCCTTACCTGAGCCAATTTCATGTATATCGGTAGGTAAAATATACGGTGACTTTGTCAAGTCAATAAGTCAAGTAATGTGGACGCGTTTGCTTTCTTGGCAGAATATATGGCGGTGGGACTGATGCTCATGTTTCAAAACAATATGAATGTTATTACTTTCGAACCTTGACAGTAGATGATCGAAGAATACCACGCACTTCTTAGATAAGCGGGGAATAGTACAAGACTTCTGCCTTAGCAAGTTGGGTTACAAGAAGCGTGGCCGAAGGGTGCACAATTCCCGCTGTCGTTAAACGAGTGCGTGGAGGCCAAACCTAGCAGCTTGGCGGGGTAAACTGATTTTTCAGACTCGTCGCATCAGCCCCGGTACTTCCGCATCAGAGAACGAGCTTATGTGGGCGCAGCACCTATCTCCTCTTGGGGTTCAGTTTTGTTGTCAGTTCCCTTCCCCAACAGTCGCTTGCATATTATAGCGCTAATGGAGACGATAGTAGTGAGAAATTGAATCATAATTTGTAGGTGTGAAAGGGAAGCTAGTCCTCGAAAATACGCTTATATTACTCGTTACGTTTCATCCTGGAAGGAATGGTATCAAGTTTACCTGGATGGCGTACTGGCCTCCGCTTCGTTGCAGGCCACAAAAACTTGACGTGAGGGAGTTGTATGGAAATGTACTGGAGTGGGTATTACCGTAAACTAGGCTAACGCGTCTACCAGGTGGCACATTCATGCATTTTCCGGTGTGTATTACTGAAGAATAACGCTATCACCGATACATCCAGGCAACTTTGTGTTTAGAAGGCATCCGCTCCGTTTACTCAGCAGCGGAAATCGATGCTTGTAAGAGAGACTTCTTGTACCCTCCGCCATGAAGACTTTCTTACATCCCGTTACCTAGACCTGAGAACAACAGCACCTGGGACGTGAAAATACTCTTCCAAGATTTTGCAAGCCAACATGTCTTCCAATCAGCCAGGCATTCCGTTGAAAATCACAGTCATCGGCGGTGGGATGGCCGGCCTTTCGGCAGCAATAGCACTCTCAGACATGAATCCCAACCACCAAATCACAGTTCTAGAGTCAAACCCATCCCTCAGCGAGCTTGGAGCCGGACTGCAACTCTTCGCAAACAGCACCCGCATCCTACATAAATGGGGTTTAACTCCGGCCCTGGAAAAAGTTGTCTTCCAGTCCTCTCACCTGTCTATTCGCCGCTGGAAGGATAATAAAGAATTAACGTTCAACATGAACAATCCTTGCAGCACATGGCTCTATGACTGGCCGCAATGGCAGGTGTACCGACCAGACCTGCAGAAAGCGCTCTTCGAACGGGTAAAAGCGTTTCCGAACGTATCTGTTTTATTCGCCAAGTCCGTCAAATCGGTGGACGATGTGACTGGTACCGTCTATACGGTAGACGGTGAGCGTTTTGAGGCGGATCTGACGGTTGCAGCAGATGGGATCTGGTCTCGAGCCAGGCGATGCTTGCCGGCATCAAAAGACGTGTTACCAACAGCTTATCGGGAACATAACTACCGCGCTGTAATTCCACGATCTCGGATGCTCTCAAATGCCATTACTGCACCTTTCATAGCTTCCCCAGAGGCAAAATTATGGGTGGGGCCCGGCGTGTTTGTATTGGGGTATACGGTTGCTTCAGAGACTTTGTACAACCTTGTTATTGGTGTCCCACGGCCGAGCGAAGGGGTACCCGTCGGGTCTTGGAATAACCCTGCCAACCTCGAGACAATGCGCGGCCTTGTATCTGAGTGGTGTGAGGAAGTGCGTGAGCTAGCTTCTCTTGTTCAAGAGAACTGTGTTTCCTGGACTCTGGGCGAGGTGCCTCCTATTCCCAGCTTTGTTAGTACATCTGGAAGAGTAACGCTGGTTGGAGATGCGGCACACGCTCTCCTTCCTCATGCTGCGCAGGGGGCAGGAATGGCGTTCGAGGACGCAGCTAGTTTGGCGGAGTTTGTGAGACATCTGAGATCAAAGGAGGATCTACCGAAGGTGATGGACGCTTGGAGTCGATTTAGACAGGCTCGTGTGGATCATTTACGCAATATCAGCCGTGGCAATGCAAGTGACATGACGCTACCTGATGGAGAGCTTCAAATTGCGCGGGATATGAAATGGAGCACAATTCGTGATCAACAGCGAGCACAGTGGGCTGAGTTGGGACTTGAGAAGGTCAAGGAAAAGATGATCCGGGAAAAAGCTACCCCTGATCCAGCTTGCAAGAACACGTTTGAGCCTGGCGGTAGAATGTGGGTCAATGGGTATGATATCTCTGAGGAGAGTAGGAAATTTTGTCGTGAACATCTGGGGTGGCAGTGAGCTTGCTGCAGATCGGGGCTAGCCGCGTTGGGCCGTAGACGCCTAAACAAAGTCTGTAAATCAGCGGCATCGTCTCCCAGTAGATTTCAGGCTTAATTAACCTTTTTTCCTTTTTTCTTTTTTCTTCTTTTGTCTTTCAAGTAGGGAAAAAGGATAGTGTTGTTTTGCGTCGCTCGCTCCTTTTTCTTAGTTCAATATCACTAGAATTTGAAATTTGGACCGGCTATTACACTACCAATTATCTATACGATCACGACGTCTGACGACGACTGCTTTACCCCTAATTTCTTGGGCCGTTGTGTAACGGCGCTAGTCGGGAAGGGCATCATTCCAGTCCAAACAAAATAAACCCACCGGTTAATGTCCACGCTAAAAGCGGGTTAAGCCTTGTTAAGTGGGCCCTCTTGTCAAGTGGGTTCTTTGCCAAGAACAGCCTAACTCTGGGCTAAAAATGGCAGACATGAAAGTGGGCTGTGTGGATCCCCTATGTGGATCACCGGTACAAAGGATACTTTACACAGAAGTGGGACCGGGCTCCACCGGCCGCACCGAGCAGTCTCGGGCGTGCCTCGATTTATGGTACGTCGTATGGTCCCACCAATAAGTCTCGGCGAGTAGGATTACCCGATCGGACCAACCTGCTGCAGTTTATAGATGGGAAATACAACCCAGCTATTACTACCAGTCTGACATAGCGATTCATGTCGCCATTCTCAGACTCTCGAAATGCCCTCGTAATCTGGCTAGGTACTAGCCTGTTCAGCCGGGAATCCCGTCGTCGGCAGCGGCAGGGCTGGAGACAAGATACCAGCCAGAGAGAAGTGCTGGTAAGACCAATTGTAAAACCAATGGGGCCGGATGAGTACTTAGTTATGTTTCAATGTAAGTCCCATAGTGTTAAGCCTTACGTACATCTTGTTAGATGTATGTATCGACACCGAACTGTCAGCATCTGGTCACACAACGGCGGTGGCTTGTGCCCTGTATAGGCACCACCATATGTATCATAAAATTTTCTTGCTGAGAGCGGACCACACATGCGTAGGCATCACTGGAATTTGCATATTCTGGATGGAAGAGACTTCACACACTACCGATGTCAAGATTTCAAAAAAGCTCCTAGAGCGCAGCGTAGGAATTTCGGCAACCAAAGGTCACACATTTGAATAAGCTCTGCTGCTGCGTACATATATTTACCTTGAGGCAGTACAGATCTTTATGATAAATACATATATATATATATATGTGTGTGTGTGTGTGTGTGTGTGTGTGTGTGTGTGTGTGTGTGCTGTTCGCACCCTGCTTTTAAGGCTGAATCCGGCAAGAAATTTCAAAATTATTCAAATGCGGTTTGTATGTTTAACACCTATGGAACACATACAAATCAACTGATGTGAATAATCCGTCTGAAATTTACGCATTTTTTGACTATAAACTCTGCTGTTTTCATGCAGTTATTTTCAGACCTCTCAAGCCTCTATATGATCAAATGACACTGTTTACATTCTGCACCTCAGTTAATTTAATAGGGCTAAAGCAGAGAACTACAGGAGAGTACTCTCAGCTGTTTCCAATCGTAAGTGCAGTCTTCAATTTTCTAATGATTACTTGTTGCTTATTTTGAATCGCCTGCTGACGCGAGAGTGTCACACTGAACTTTTGGGCTTAATGTTCGCTTCTCGCAACCACTTGTCCATTGTCTTTTCCATCAAATCCTTGGTTAAGACCACCTATCAATTGTCAGTAAGTAAATCAAGAAAGAGAGGATAGGGATTAGTTCAGTTATGTGGCTTACAAGTTCTTCTGACTCTATGAGTGTATCATGATCTGCGTCTTCAACAATGGCCCACTCGACATTCTCCGGTCCAACCATTTCGTCCCAGCCACCGGCATCGAAAGAGTCACGAGGAGCAGTAAGCCAGTCACTCTCAATTCTCAACCCTGCTCCTGATCCTTCTTTTTTCGCGAGATTTATTGCTTCGAGGACCATGGCTGCCATCCTGTCATGGTCACCATGCCCTGCCCAAATGACGAAGATCTGGGGTCGACTCGCGCTGCCTGAGGTGTTGAAGGGTCTAGGTGCATACTTCATTTTCGCGTAGTAAGCTGCGACTCGATGCCTCTTCCGAAATTCGGGAATCTCCAAATCTGGTTTGCCTTTACGACGGATGGGGGGGAATAAGCCCATCATTTCGAACAGATCGACCGTTGCCTCCGGAATCTCAGGGGATGGCCGAGGTAATGCCAAGTCTAGCATAATTATACCCAGAACCTGCTTTCCTTGTTCATGGAGCTGGTATGCAGTTTCATATGCAGTGGCTGTTCCCATGGACCACCCACACAGCATGTACGGGCCATCAGGATCAATGTTTCGAATCGTGTTTGCGTAGATGATGGCAGTCTCTTCTATCGTCCAAGAAGACTCCGATTTCGTCATTAGGAATGGAGAGCCAAAGCTGTAGACCGCACAGTCGTTTGAAAATTTAGGTAATGTTCTGTACACAAAGGCATTTCCAGAGCCTGGAGGTGTGAGAAAAAGGGAGGGAACGCCATGCCTGGGCGTTCCCTGAAGCAAGACCGCAAAGCATTGATCCTCAGGTGTGTCTTTCAATACAGGTGTGAAATCAAGAAAACCTGCCGCATCTGGAATTGAACTGATCTGTTGACAGATTGCACCGACTGTTGCCTGAGCGTAAAATACAGATGACGGCAACGACACTCCTGTTTCGACCTGGACTCGCTTGAGAATCGCGATAGACAAGATCGAATCGATCCCTAGCTCGATCATCCCCATAGAAAGGTCAATCGAATGTCCTAGTACTTCCTCCATCGCACTGCATAATGACTGCATGACTTGCGGTCCTGAAACGGGTCCCTCAATACTGTGCCTGCCTTGCGTACTCTGGCGTTCCCGGTATGCCCTGACCAGATCTTCCAGCTTGGTCTTCTGGACCTTCCCTGCCATGGTTGTTGGATATTTCTCATGTCCTAGCGCCTGTATGGATATCACATCTGCCGGAACATAAAGATTCCCCATCTGTGCCAGAATAACATCTTTAAGTCTATTCGCCGTGTGATCATTCAATTTCTGGTTCACCACGGCAACAGGGACTTCGCCGGCAATATCGTCCGGCGCACGCACAATTTGGGGTTGAAGAACGTTGATGTCCGGGATCTGACCCAGGACAGCCTCGATGGCTGATGGTTCAATATTCTCGCCTCCTCGGATAATGGTATCTTTGTATCTACCAATTAAGTAAAGGCGATGGTCCTTACCAATGAAGGCTTTGTCACCACTGCGGAACCAGGGACGGCCATCCTCTCCCTTGTAGAAGTTACCTTCGGTTCCTCCAACATATCCATTGATCAGAGATGGGCCGGAGAAGTGAATCTCGCCAGCCTCCCCAATCCCAGTTGATGCGTTACTGTCCTTGGCGCATACACGGACAGTCATGCCAGGGAGTGGAGTGCCAATAGAGACATCTCTGCCTGTGATGATATCGCTGGCATGGCTCACGACATCAGAAGAAACAAGGACGCCTTCGGTCATACCGTAGAGATTTTCAACCCCCGACGCACCCAAGGTATCGAGGCAAATCCTGATTACCTCTTCAGTCGGTGGAGAGCCGCCCATTACAATCCGTTTAAGTGAACTGAGCTTCCCGGATGCAAGCGATATATTGCTCAGAGCATGCAGCATGGTTGGCACTAATCCAGCGTGGCTCACTTGCTCCTGCCTGATGGCCTCTGCCACAGCCTCTGGAACGAAGCTTGGCCCTGGGAGCACAACCGAGGCTGCGTTAAGAAAGGGGCCAATAATACAAAGCCAGCCAAACCCGTGGTTGTTTGGCAATGTAAATAACGCCCTGTCTCCAGGCAGCATAGGGACACCGCTTTTGCGCCAGCGTAAGGCAGCGGAAAAGCCATACGCAGATGGTACAAGACAACCTTTGGGGAGAGATGTCGTTCCACTAGTGAAGAAAATCGTCCGATCAGAGAATTCTGGGTCGTGCTCTCTGCATAAGCTTTGCTCAATATCTGGAGCAGGATCTGACATCACCTCCTTAAACGGTGTCCACCCGTCCATCTCTCCATCGACCAAGATTCTCATGCAGTTCTGCTCAGACGTCAATTCTTCGATGCGTGCACACATATCAGCATTCCCGGCAATGATGCCCAAGATGTCGGACTGACACTCTTCTATCACAGTTTTCAACATATGCCGCATCTCTCTAGTATTGGTTAAACCCTTAGGGTTTATCGGAGCGTAGGTACAGCCCAGTTCGTAGGCTGCCCAGGTGGCAATGACGTATTCGGCAGTATTCGGCATGAATATAACCAATGGGTCACCTCTCTTCAGTCCCCGTGCTTGTAGACCAGTAACAAGTCGTTGTATGGCGCGATTGAGGTCCTGGTAAGTCCATCGTAGGTAATCCTTCACATGCTTTCCGCTGTCCAGGGACACGCTTGGAATGCCGTACAAAGTAGAGGGTTGCTGGGTGCTGATAAGAGCGACTGTATCAGGGTGGTCCACGACATTCTGATAGAATACCTCGTATAGAGTTGTAGGTGACTCCGGAAGGGGAATCCCGTGTAGTTCACCTGAGGCTATCATGGTTGGAGACGGTCGAGATTTACTTGCCACCATATCCTAAAGAAAGATCAAGAGGTGATAATGACTGCTTTTTTTCAGAAATTGAGAAACTACAAGAAACAACAGTAATTAAGTACGAGGGTTCATACGGGTGTACAATTGACAATACATGCCCATCACGTACGGGGCAACTCGAGCCTGCTCATTCGGCCCACCAGAATATTATGAAAAACAATACGGGATACGGTAAGGATTTATGCCACATCCTCCCGGCTGCATGCTGCTGCAAGTTTTAGCGTCAATCTACAGAGTACACTGAAAATATAAGTTTAAATTACAACTCTTCTCGGTCCACACTCAGTTTACCAGTATTTATAATCACTTCACTGTACTTAGAATATGTTCTCTGTACTAGGAAATCATCTACATCCCCGCAGTTCTCCGACTTATCCCCGCAGGTAAAAGCAGCTCATCTGACTCAGCATATAGCAAGATTCGTTAGGGAACCTCCAACCTTTATTCACTCGATCAGCTTTGGCGCGTGTGTTTAGACCAATAGAGGGCAACAATTTGAATCCCGAGGGGGGCCTCTGATGACTTTGGTTAGCAGTTCGGTGAGATTTGGAAGGCGGCAGGCTAGTGGCCTCGTCCAACCTGATCGACAGATCAGGTACGCAACGCATGGACTACGGCCCGTCCTGAGCTGGGCGGTAATCTGTGAGTGTTAGCAGACCGTTTCGTCGTAACTATAATAGAGGAACTATATCTGCATGTGTAGAACTCAAAATGGGTCTCTATTACAATACAGTCTAATCGTTGCACACGTACGACCCGTCACATTGAAATCCTCGCAAGTTGCGGCCCTCGGAGTGGAGACTCCGTTAGTAAGTGCAGATTGTAAAAGGTAAAAATTTTCGTTACGGTTGTCAGAGTGGTGGCCAATCCCTGGGTACCGAGCAATGCCGGGTACATCACAAGGATCTCTGAGACTCTTCCTATGCGCTATGTTTGAAAATGGGCATTGACGTGTTATTCCGGTAGATCGCTACCCGTTGATTTCTCACATATAGTGGCCGTCACCGGATTGGTATCATACACCCTCATTTTCGAACATTGCTAAATTGATATTGCCCCCTAAATTTCAACTCACCATGGCCAACAAACCGACTTCGGCTCGCTCAAAAACGACCAAGATCGTGGGAGATCGATCTTTGGATGTTGCCGATCTCGAAGTAATCAGTTTGGAGAGACTTACTTCAAAAGATCCGGCTGAGACGGCAAAACTTTTGGCAGCCGCTGAGAGTCAGGGGTTTTTCTATATCTCCTTTGACAGCAGTCTCTCAGGGAAGATTTCTGAATATCTTCGAACCTGTTACCTAAACTCCCATGAATTCTTCTCCAAGCCTTCGGACGAGAAGATGAAGGAATTCAGGGAAGATGTTGAATACGGGTATGTCAGCCTCTCGGATCTTGATGACTGCTAGACTTAGATATTCATACATCATTAGCTATAAGCGTGCAGGCATTGAATCATTCGAAGTAAGCATATCTATGATTATCCGTTGCACTAAAGCTAATTCCTATTAGATCCCCCGGGACATACAGGACAGCATGGTTTTGCCAAGCCCCTTTGCAGAACACGCTGTAGCAACGTTGGATCTTGCCAATATTTGCGACAACATAGTCCGTACTTGCCTCAGCTGCTTCTCTGATAGCCTGGGTCTTGGTGATCTGGAAAATGCTCATCGTCCTGATGGGAAGAGTGACTCGGGAATAAAGTTCGTCTCTGGCCCAACCAAGGCATATGCTGCTGATGCACCCGACACTACCCACACCGACAGTGGCTCGATTACATTGCTCTGGTGCGAGAAATGGGCTAGTCAGATGCAAACGAAGGAGACGAAAGAGTGGCTATGGATTGACCCCAAGCCTGACTGTGTCTTGGTCAACGTCGCAAATTACTTACAAGACCAGAGTGGTGGTCGCCTGCATTCTCCGGTCCATCGAGTGAGTCAACCATCTGATGGCTTGGAGGACCGATACTTTGTATCCTATTTTTTGAGGCCAAATCACGAGGCCTAAAAATTGCGTCCTTTTAGAAAGGTCGGAGATTTAACATACTCAATTTGCGATAATGGGTTTCAAGTTCCTCCGACCCATTTTGGCCTAAGACGGATTTCTTCCAAGGCTCCCCTCTAATTCCAATGACTTACGCTAGGCAGTCTACCCACTTTGTCATTTACGTGTCAGTTACCACGCACTTTACCTAGCAATACGGGACCGTCGCAGCCAGGTAGCCTTAGCAGTGACTTCTCATAGGAAATAGCAGATAAAAGATCTATAATTTGAAAATGAAGCTACTGAATTTCAAACAAAGACATAAGTTAGAAACAGAAATAAAACTCTTAAGGTATGATCTAAATCTAATAGCGGTTTTTGTCATGTATTTATACGGCGTATAAGCTTAAACTAGCAGTGGCATACCTTAACAGAATGAATATGGTTTAGCTACTCCGGGCTAGTATGAAACCACTGTTATAATACATCAATAGTTATACACCTACCAAAAATACAACATATACAATATTACTATAATACTGTTTTTGGAAATAGAAAACTGTAATACTAATAACTATAGGCTCAGAAACAATTCAAACATCTGCAACTTCTTTGATTTAGCCAAAAACTTTTCCGTGCCGAAATTTTTGAATATTCGATCTCTTATGATTATTAATAATAACTACGACAATGACGTGATAGCTATATTCTAAGAAGTGACTATCCGAAGCTTACATCAGATCTTGTCAAAACAGAGAAAGTGTACGTCAGCCTGAATACAACCTTGATTAATCAATTAGTTATAAGAATTATTTATAAAATCTCCATCAGGTAGCTTTCCTTTCATTTTAGGATATATACAATTGATGATGACAATGAATAAACCTAACATCTAATTTCCATGTATTATCCACTCGCCAGTGTTATTATGAAGATTTTTCACTTCTAGCTGGCCAAAACGGAAAATACGCGAAACAAATCAATTTCTAGCCAAAGAGGTCTAAGAGATATCTATGACCGAGAAAATAAAACAGTAGCTAAGTAATATCACTAGGGCATAGACTTCACTGAGAGAATTAGATATAGTGTTAGGACCTGCATACGTAAGAAAAAAAAATCTGTAAGAAGGGACGGCCTCAATCGAGTCTGTTATACAGAGGACGCCCCTGACTAAATCATTACTATGTTAAGGAAAAACAATCTATAGATAGAAATTTTGATTATATAAATAGTTTGTTTCCTAGCTGCCGCATGCATACAGAACACTTATGTGTGTTTAAAGACACACCTAGCAGAATCCAGTAAGCCACGCAGTGCACATTGAAACATTCATATAACAGAATATACTTTAGGCAAAAATGTGTTTATATAGAGTGCTCTCTATCCATAAAATACAGAGTATAGAGGTACGGACGAGAAAGTAGTATATCAGTATAAAGACATCTATTTTGAAGCTTAGTGCGTAAATTTACCTATTCAGAGAGAGATTAGTAACTCCTAACCTGTCTCTTAATGAATCCTCTATGTATTGTGGTGGTGATACCACGCACATGGCCGGCCCGGCTTATGAGATAATCCGGCAGGGGTCTGTTGCGGCTTTCTTATGTCTTCGCTGTTCAGCTTGTCTGCAACCGCGGACCAGCAAGTCCAATCGAACCGTAGTCGTCAAGGTACTGGTTTGCTGCGGCGTCGGCCGGTATGGGAGTCATCTTATTACCTTAGCTGGAAAGGCAAGGACAAAAGACAAAAGCTCGTCTGATCGAGAGACACCGGGCACATCTAACGTTGAGGCGGAGGCCGAATCTGGGATCTGTGCTGTCTATTGTACAGGCTGGTGTATGCTTCCTATTTCAGATATATTGGATGGCTATAGTTACACATATTGAAAGGCGTACACATTACATTGATCCTATAATTATATTGATCTAAACCTCACAGTTGAATTTATCACACCCAAACACTGACTCTACTAGCTTAGTGGCGCCTGAGTGCCTTGAAAGCGAGCAACCTTCAACTACTTCGGCTTCACTTCAGGCAGTTTCAAACCAGAATGCGACCACCTTTTTGCGCTTAATATCGGCCATTGACGTACAGCAGTACATATATCTTGAAAATGGGCGACCCCGGGGGGGATTCCTCCCATTGCAGACACTCCGTACGTTTAACAGACCTTTGTGAACGGGGACGGAAAAAGGGAAGAAAAAGGTTAAGAGGGCGCTGACAAGTTAAAAGACCGACAGTCAATTCGAGGAGGAAACGACCATGCAAAAATTCGAACGTCGTCTAAAGGAAGAACCTTGTTACAGAAGATTTGGCTCAGCAAAAAACAGAAATACTATTGGTCGAAAGCATAGAGCTCGGAAAACCTATTCATAGAAGGAAAAAAGCAACTTTTTTGTCGGCCAATCAGCTTAATTCTTTTTCCCGAGAAGTTGACGTTGTACAGGTGGTTGAGGCTCCGGAAGCCTAGGCTCAGCCGGAACAGCGATAGCAGATTGCGATGCTTTAATTCAAGTTTGTGTAATTGTCTGAGTTTCTTCCCAAGTAGTATCGTACTCGTGGGATATTTGTTTTATAGGCCGTCTGAAACTTTTATTCCACTTTTTCATGTGCGGCCTATAAATCAAGACCTGTTTTCCTAGCAATAATAGACTTACTGTGTTGGCCATCTCATGCGCTTTAGGCATTCAGAAGATCATCTCATCAAACGAACCGAATATATTACCTGTGTGTTGGCTTATAAAGTCTTTCATTGCCGTTATTGGAGCTTGAATCGATATGGCTTTTTAGGTATTTGCAAATGCGATGGTAATGTCCTGTTTGATGGACTTGGAGGAGATGTGGGTGTATCTAATTGGACAGTAAGCTGTATTTTGACTCGATCTGGACTGACACTGTTCCAGTTACCGCAGCGCTGTTCCGGATAGTCTCAGGTTTATATGCCGTTGCATAGGCATCTGGGATAGCAGTCAGAAAATTGATTGTCAAAATAGTTTTATTCAAGCCTCTCCGCTGCTCAACAAGCTGTCTACATCTCTGCTTCATAACCGCAAAAACAAATAATATCAAGAGGGTGCAAGAGATGAGAAGAATACAAAGGCATGCAGACACACGTTCGTTGAGAACAGGGATGATTTCATTTTCAGTGGGCGTACGGTTAAATCCAGCTCAATGGCTTCCATGACTGTCAAGAACTAGCTTTCGATAACTTCTCCTTACACGGTCATTTGTATGAAGACTAAAATGATTTAAAAGCCTATGCATGTTAAACTCATTACGATGTCCATATATTGTCACTAATATTGAATATCTTAACTACTTGGAAGAGTCTTATACCAAGCTTCCTCCATCCGAACGCAGTGAGGAGACTACTCTTATTGCGGCTTTCGAAATCACATGTGAAAGCGGAGCTCAATCAGTGTATCTGACTGCATCACTTGAAACCATCTATTCTCAATTGCTAAGTTGTAATAAATGCGGCGTGCTATATCAATCACCCTCAGTAATTATTTCTTGCAGTTGTACAAACCCACATAGCAAAGCAACTCTAATCGAAGTTGTGAAGATCCTCCGGTAAGATGGCATACATTGAATAGCTTCTTGTACACAATTAAAAAATTCTCGAATTATCCTCATGTCTCCACGCTTAGCGCGCTCATTGTCATATCTCCGACATGGTTTCGGCTTGAGCTCCGGTCCGGATGACGTTCAAGCAGTTTGGACCCAGTTCCGCCCAACTTTTGGTATTGTTTTCTTTATTAAACATTGTTCTATATATTAAAATATACATGGAAGGCGACCTTTGTATAGACAAAAGGTCGAAAGCGATTATCATAGTGTGGCGTGCGTTCCCGGTGGTTGAGAAGGATGTAAAAACGGGGATTACACCGAGTAGGATCAAAAAGTCATATTGCAAACACCGCCTTCGTGCTGCATATCTTGTAGCACAGTAGATGCAGCTTGCCAAAGAGGCGATAGTTCTCGGCGATATAAATGGTTCAAGAAGATGCACAGATAACTTTCAAAAAACTACCCACAAATTCTTCCAGCCAACTTTGGCGAGTTTGGCGACAATAAACGCCAGGAGACCGCTAAAGTAGCACACCACTACAAAGACAATCAGTCCCCAATATTCGCCATTACATCTGGATAAAATTTCCCCGGCAATCGGAATCCCAGTTAGAGTCCTACCGAAGTTGTCAGTCAAAATGCTTTTGAAGAAAGGTTTAAAAGGCGGTCAGGACAAGATGTGATGGAAGTACTGCGGATAAGAGACTAGGACAACCCACCCAAAACTAACAATTGTGTACATCGTGGCGTAGTATCGGCCGTAATTTTCTGTCTTACAGAGCTGACCCACGCACACTGGTGTTAGACTGATATTGCTCCCGCTAAAAAAGCCAAAGGCCAGAGCGAAAACCACCAGCATGGGCTCGCGATCTCCAGCAGGCAGCCAGAAGCAAGCATTGCTTACAAGGCAGCCCAGAATGGCCAAGATCATGGTGTTGAACCGGCCGAGGAAGTCCGCACAATAACCCGGTAGCCATCGACCGAAGACGGAGCCAACGTTGAGAATGGAAAGGATTTGGTAGGAGAGTGATGTTGGGAAGTCCTGAGCCAGTGAATAAGAGGAAATGTACGTAATAGGTACAAAGAGCCCCCATTCGATGAGAAAGACGCCGGCAGTGGTCAGTGCGAAAACTGGATCTCTGAAGATTCGCACATCTGGCAGGATGTTTTTCCTTGATGCCGGCTGGGATGGAAGCCGAGAGCGGACGAGAATGAAGCCGGTGCCCAAGGTCAATAGACACAGCAGCAACACGACCCGAGTTGCCCATGCAAAGCCAATTTTAGGAAATAGAGCCTCGAGGATCAGAGGGAAGGCAATGCCCCCAAACGAGCCACCAGTCGTTGCAATGCCTGTGGTCTCGCCTCGGCGCCGGTAGAAATAATGACCAATCACTGCAATCGCCGGGGTAAAGGTCATAGACGTCCCTACGCCGATAAGTATCCCGATAGTCACCATGAAATGCCAGTATTGCGTGCAAAAAGGCAAGGACACCAGGGCCGCGATAATGAGAGTCGAGCCGCCCAGAATCAGAAATCGAGGGCCCTTGGCATCAAATATCGGTCCAATCTGCACGCCGCAAAAGAAGGTAAGACAGGTATACACGCCAAAGATCCAGCCAACGGTGCCGTCACTGTAATCAGCCAGCTGGTGCTTCGATATATAAGCTTGGAACGTGCCAATGGTGTTCAGCAGCCCAAGAGACCCGAATAAGCACAACCAGCTGCCTAGAACAACCAGCCATGCCTGCAAACCGCCTTCGGGGTATGTGATCCCGTAAGGGTCGGTTGACACCTGCGACACGGCACTTGACAGCGACGCGCCGTCTTGGTGGGATTTGATCGAATGTAAAGTGAGGCTTTCTCTCGGCTTGTGGCCTCCTTTCTCAGAGGCCAGTTCCTCAGTCATTTGTGCTTGCGCCCGAGCTGTCTGGTCGCCAGACACAGCCTTTACGTCCAGTCCCTCTGCTTCATGATTGCGGCTTTCGGATGATGCCGGTTGATCGTGATCAGATGTCATTGACCGGGCGTCTGTATCGTGCAATTGTGTCTTTCTGATCAATTGAAGGAAATATCCAGGAAGTTTTCAGATACTAGACAAACACGAGCATGCACCACGCAGATGGATGATAGCATAAGGATTGAGAAAACCTTCTCTTTTTGGGACCGAATCAAAAGGCAAAAGCTCTGAGCGGAAAAAGCGGCTGATTGGGAAGGGTGTGTCTCTGCCTGTCGATCCATGAAAAGACGTCCTTGTTATTGGAGGAGTGCAAGGCAAACCTAGCAGCTTGGCAGGGCGAAACTTGATTTGTCAGACTCACAGCATCAGCTCGGAAATTCCGCTTCAGGGAACGTAAAAGCGTGTAGCAGCTATAACCTTTTAGAGTTAAGACGACTGTTGATTCTTTTTACCTAATAGTCACTTAGATACTATAAGTTAGCGCCGGTGGGAACAACAATAAGCAGTTTGAAACATAAGCTGCATAATAGACATAGAAGGAAGTCGTTCTCGAGTGTATGCATTATTGTATCACTTATCACATGTCACTCTTGGCGATCGGTATTAACCTTAACGGTTAAAAGTTAGGACATACGTCTTTGTTATCGTATGAAAATGTGGAGAAGTGGGAATAGCTGTAAAAGGTCTAAAGTGAAGTAAGATTCCATACATAAGTAGCAAACTCTATAAGGAAAGGATAATGAAGCCGACCTAATACATTTGCTGTGGTTAAAGCTAATATTCTGATTAGATGTATGAGACTGCATCAATGACAAATGAAATGCACATATCAGGAATATGTAGATTGAGCTCCTAAGGTCTGATGTGAAAGGTCTGTATCGAATATATAGAAGCAACAATGAATATATAACGCAATTATATGTTCTTTCCTTCGAGTGAAGGATTGTCCAGTGTGATTAGTGTATTTTCGGGCTGGTGACTAGACTACTAGAGTAAGTATCATCTAATAGAATTCTCGCATCGCGTGTTTCCATTCCAAACAAAGAAATTACAACGGCTACGGATTGTCCATTACCGCAGAATTCCGACGTTACACCCCCTAGGCCAAATTCGAAGATTAATCCCGGTACAGGCATAATTAGCACAAGCCGTGGTATGGCGTGGACAAAGAGACCTTGGCACGGTTCCGAACTAGTCTATAGGGAGACGATAATTACGAAGAGGCAGAGAGAGCGTCTTATGAATGAATCAGGCTAGGCCACGATATAAGACATCTACCTGGCTGAACATGCAATGCAACATAATTCACTTGCACATTAAATATGCAATATATAGTACAACTAGATAGCTTTTAAAAATATTAATAAGCATTACCTATTATTTTCAAGTAACTTTAATTCTATGTCACTTCTTAGGCATAGCCTGAATGTCTTGCTCTGGCTCATGCAGTCACGTACCCTAAAATTTTGGTAGTCTAATATTAGGCGCACATCATATATGAATTGCAGTACTTGCTAAACCACGCACATACGTACGTACATCCATGTGTTCATGTACTTATGCACGCACGTCGTATTATTATTTTGCTATTGAAAAACTTTCGCTTCATGAAAGAATTTTTGAAGTATTATATATAATCATTTAGAATCTTTAAATAGAAATGTAAATAATTTAACTCATTAGATGAGCTCCAGTAAGATCTTAACTTTGTTATGTTAGTCCAATATAGATCCCCATTGGAAAGAATTGCGTGGGGTAGACTGACCTCTTGAGTGGCGTGATCTTCTGATCCCACGGCCCGTCCACTTCTACGTGAACCATTCATCCACTCAATACATCTTTTTTAAATCAATAATCAACCAAGAAAGTTCTCATTAAATTTACTTTCAGCACAATTTTGGTGAAAGATCTCTCCCAAAATGCAGGCCGTCCGTCTTCATCCTGCTCCTGGCTCGTCGCCTGCATACTCGCCTGCAAACCCGGCTCCGTCTTCTGCCTTACATCTTGACAATGATCTGCCTATCCCCAAGCCGTCAAAACCAGGGGAGATTTTAGTCCGCGTCAAGGCCACGACAGTGATTCGAGACATGTTAACATGGCCGGAGACGTATGCCCATGACTACCCTATCCTCGGAAACGACTTGTCTGGGGTCGTCGTGGAAACTTTCTCCCCGGAAAGCTCGTTTAGGCCGGGTGACGAGATTTTTGGAATGACGGATGGTGAACGGCCCTGTACATGGGCCGAATACTGTATCGTTACCGAGGATGAAGTAGCCTTGAAACCGAAAGGCCTAGCCTGGGATGCTGCTGCCGCAATGCCCCTCAGTGCGCAGACTGCCTACGAGGCATTATATGATCATGCAGGCATACCTACACCTGTACTAGGGGACGAACTTCAACCTGGTAGCCGTCCTTCTCCGACCTCTGGACATAAAAAACGCCTGTTGATCACTGGTGCCGCCGGAGCGGTAGGACTCTACCTAGTCCAGCTGGCATCTATATCTAATTTGTACACTGTGGCTGCAACAGGCTCAAACGCTCGCAACCAAGAGTTCCTGCAGTCTCTCGGTGCCG
Source organism: Talaromyces piceae (assembly GCA_001657655.1). Lineage (NCBI taxonomy): Eukaryota > Fungi > Ascomycota > Eurotiomycetes > Eurotiales > Trichocomaceae > Talaromyces > Talaromyces piceae. Next base: position 57,678 of record JNNX01000010.1, read on the forward strand.
ACGAGACGGTGGAGTACAGTGCTCTGCAGGAGGGACACAAACAGAGCTTTGATATCATCATTGATACAGTTGGAGGGAGTACCCTAGTCGGATGTTGGGAAAATATCAAAGAAGGCGGCACACTTATCTCAGTGGATTCTGCAAGTTACGATTTTGTCGCTGATCATCAGAAGCGCTCTTTAAGCAAGGAAGGAGTCAAGGCATTGTTCTTTATCGTGAAGGGTGGTAAAAAGTCTTTGACATTCCTAGCCCGGCTTGCAGAATTAGATATTCTGCGCCCTTTTGTATTAGAAACGTATCCTCTTTCGGAAATGCGTCGAGCCTATGACCATACAAACGGGAGGTATACGGGCCGAGGAAAGGTCATCCTCACTATACCCTAGGTGGTTGAATTGGGGACCGGCACTCTGATAGCTGGAGACTCTTAGGTCGGGTAGACATAGACTACCTTTTCAAGAGGTTACAAGAGGTTACCATAATCAAAACCTAAGTACTAGATTGAATTTTACTTTTCTTTTGATTTTACTAGCAAGAAAGTAGAAACATGATTCTTCGCTGGAAAGTAAATTTGATAGTGTCCTAGGCTGGCCGTGGCCTACCTATTGTTAGAAGATTGGTTAGACAGCCTAAATAACAAAGACTTAGGGCTATCGTCAATCTGCAACCAACCGCTAGTTACATTGAACACCCTGCCATCGGAAACTCCTAGTCATACAATATATGCACCACAAAAGTCGAATGAACATGACTTGGAGTTTGTTAAATCCCGACTAGGCATAATGGAACTGGGTAAACTCGGCTCAGAAAATAACCGTATACCGCGGGAATCATATATAAAAGGTCAACCTTCTCAAAAAAAAAAAAAAAGGTTAAAGAAAAAAAAAGAACAAAACACAGTGAGTACACAGTTTACTTGTTCAAGGCAGCCTTTGATTTGCCCTGCAGGATTATTTTTCTCTTCTTTTCTGATGCATCTAATATAATACATGGACTTCACTGGTGGTTATACCCGCTCTTCTAAAATTACATTTTCAGCATTACTCGAGCTGATCTCATTTCAGGTATCGTCCCGCATCCTCTAGTGATTATAACCCTTTGGTCATACTAGGATGTATTAAACCAGTCCCGCTGACAGCGCGGTGGAGAGAAAAAAACTGCCTGCCGCAGGCAGAGATCTCGATGCACCGTTCGACAACGGGGAGCTGCCCGGCTTTGTCGTGGAGTTGTCTCCTGCCAGGATGGAGTGGACCCGAGGCCACACATCACATTTGGTGTAATTAACTGTGCCGGCCACAGCCGAATCTCCAAAAATCAGCCCCGGAGTCAAGAGGCTATCTCCTTCCGTGTGAAATCGCGGCCAAGTGAGGTCCGCGGTCGACGGGTCGGCATTTGCAGCCATGGAAGTCCACAGGCTCTTCATCTGTTGGCTGAGGTGAACCTCGGATTGGGTGTATGTGCAGTTGCCATTAGCCAGTAGGAAGTTATCCATGTTTCCAAATACATAGGGGATTTCGGCAGTGTGTGTGGCACCGAAGACGGAAACGTTCTTCTGAGGGATGGTATCTATCCATGCGCAAGATGAGGAGTGCGTGAATTCGTAGGTCCACACAGGGATGTTGTTGCGTGCGGCCTGTGCCGCACCGTAGTACGCTGGGCACTTGTACGTCGAATCGGTGATGACCGTGGCCAGGGCCAAGACAACGGCCACCTCGGTTTTGTTAAGACCGATGGCAGATATGTCGTCAAAAAGCGGCGAGTCAGTGACGGTGGACTCGAAGAAAGAAAGGGGGTAGTATTCCTCGACAAGATTCGCGGCTTCCCCAAAATCCTTTTGTAAGAATTCCTGATATGCTGCTGGTGATGCAGTTTCGCCAGTCATGGTGACCCAGTCGACAGAATAAATGGTACCTTCATTTTCAGCTTTGGATGACTGTTAGCTATCGTGTGCCCGAAAGTCATATCACGATCGGCGAAGACGTACTGAATCCAAAGATTGCCGGAACCTTTACTCCACTGGTGTATGGGTCCTCCGGGACGATCTCGCCATCCGCGTAGGGGTAGAAGGTATGTGTTATAGGACCGTTGACCCCGAGGAAGCCGAAGTTGCCAACTCCGTTAGACAGAAAGGCATCATCGTCATACGCTTTGGTCAGCTCAGCCGGAGTTTTCGACTTCAGGCAAGCTTTCTGTGCACGGGTCAGCACGTTGTCCTGTATATCCTTGACTCGGTATACCCACGTCCGTAGCACTGCAGTTCAGAGCCTGTGCATATGACGCTCCAACCTGTTGCGTGGTCGCATTATTGACGAGGCCCCTTCCACCACCAGATTCCGAGATAACGCTGCTGATCAGGGAGGGAGCTTGAGGGAGAGATGCAATCACGTAAACGTTTTCAGCACCAGCTGATTGGCCGAATAGGAGCACTTGTTTCTGTATATCAGGCCAACCATTAGCTCTACATTGGTAACATGAGTTCGCAGGGCGGTGTGACATACTGGGTCGCCACCAAACGCAGCAATGTTGCTTTGAACCCATTCCAGTCCAAGAAGCACATCTTGGATTGCCTGGTTACCTTGGATTCCGGCACTGTTGAGGGCCAGGAACCCGAGGGGACCCACTCTGTAGTTGAGAGTGACAAGGATGGAATCGCCATTCGGGGTGTTGCAGCCTTCGTACAAGGAATCCGATATAGATCCTTCTGTGTCTGACCCGCCGTAGACCCAAACTTTGACCGGCAGCCCCGAGTCTTTCGTCGCGTTTGCTGGTGCCCAGATGTTCAGGTAAAGACTGAAATGGAATCAACACCTGAAGACACCTGTGAAAAGACGGAAGTTCAGGAATCAGCTTACCAGTCTTCGGATGTGGTAAGTTCGGGGGTATAGTCGTGTGTAAACTGAATGCATGTGACTGCCGTTGAAGTTGCATTCAGTCCCTCTTCGGGAAATTTCTTATTGTAGGGCTTTGGGGCCTCGAAACGGAGGTCTCCAACCGGTGGCTCGGCAAAGGGGATTCCTTTGAAAAAGACTGCATCACTACCTTCGCAGTGTCCACCGTTAATCTTGCCTGCATCAATCGAGACGGAGGTTGCTGCAGCCGCGAACGCCGGCAAAATAGTGGAAACAAACAGCTTCATAGTTACTGCATATCAAAATAGACAGCGCCTTAGTAAAACTTAGCAAGGGATATCTGCCGCCTGCGAGTACTCAACGCTTATAAGTATATGCATATACCGCCCGCAATCCACTATATGCGGTGCCTGTCACCTGGCAGCGTGAAAAACCGTAGAATTGGCTGCAACTCTAGTGGTAACGCGAATCTGAGTCAGATTTACTGCAAGTGGGGTCCGCTTTCACGGTCTGTGTTGTCCATGTACGTATGGTCTGAACGGCGCGTGCGGTTTCGAAAACCTCGGTGATGCTCCTACAATTTCAGTACAACACCAAGGATGCTGCAGCCGCGTGGCGTTGTAAATATAGTCTTCCTGACCGGGTTGCCCCGTCAGTCCTGTTTTCAGCATCCGTAAGATACTGTTGACAGTATTGCCGACCTTCCTTGGCTTTCGTGACGCACCGACGTAGTTCCACAATGGTGTCTGATCGGTATATAACTAATCTTTCTCGGCATAGTAATCAGATTATCCTCGGAATCAGCACATCGGGTCTAGCGGCGAGAATAGGAGCAACTTAGTACGTAGAATGTCAAATGCGCGAGTGTATTTTACGCCATTACTTCTCCATCAATACTGGATCTAGGACTTTGTCGCAGTTTTGAGCAAGCATCTGCTCAGTCCACTAAATTTTTTAGTTGTGTTCCCATTTTCTGAGTAAGCTCCTGTTCAACTTCGCGAGTAACTTGTTTGGTTAGTTATTTGTAGTTCCAATTACGTAAGGAATGGATTTCCTGTTTTCAAGAATCTTCCTGTCACTTCTCACATCATTTCCCTATACAATAAATATTAATCATATATACATGGTCGAACGTGTTTTGTCGCGTGTCTGTTGCAGTCTGACTAAGCATCATTTGGCTCCACTGCTTCTCCACTTCGCTTTCCGGCTTGGCAAGAGTGGGTTTTTTCGGTTCCTTTGTACGCTTCCGTGGTATATATGTATTCTTACTTTGCATACATTATTACTTTGCATACACTTGATTGTAAAACCACTCCGCCCTCCTACATACATCGATTATTTTTAAGCCCCTGTGGCCAAGATGGCGCTAATCTATGTTTGACATTTTACGAACCCCTGTCTCCAGTCTAGGGATTGAGACAATACGGAAATATTTCAAGACTCTAGATAGAGGAGGCTGTGTATTCGAAATACAGGTGTTAGCACGCCTCCACTAGCGGCGGAACCTTTTGAAGACCCATGTAACTTTAATCATGTTTATTGAAAGAAAACCGCAGTACAAGATCTATATAACGCCAAGACTGGCAACGTCAACTCGACAGTTTACGCGAGACATGACCATGAATGGTCAATGCAATCACTCTCTCCAAACCGCCGAAGCTGTTTCAGTGGTGCCCGAGTACAATGAGATGACGATACCACAACTTACGCCTCTTTGGTAGCGCGACAGTGCCGCCTAATATGTGGGCGCTCGATTAAGGCTCTTTTTGATCACCTCCTCGAAATGCCTCGGCTATATTTGGACGAGATGGCAATTTCAGATGGGATGGGTTCAGCGTACGAATGGAGAAGGCCAGTGCCAGCCATGCTCTGAACCTCGAGGCGTAGTTTATACAGTAACAAACGGAGATCTAACCAGAAAAATCCCGACTTACGCGACGGTATGATCACTCGATAATTGGTTGTTCAATTGTATCGCCTTGTTTATTTGCATCGATCAAGATTGACAAGATAGCAGGTTTCTGAAGTACAGGGTGACTCTTAGCATGGCGCCAACTCAGGTAACCAAGCTTCATCGCGATCAGCGTTATCAAAAAAATGTCCCAACTTATGCCCATGATGAACTTATTGTCCTGTATCATGCCTTCAGATCCTCCACGGACGCTTCATAGCTTGAGAATTAGACCAAGACTACAAAGTCGGTCATCGTCTTTATCACGGGTCAGAGTCAAAAACTTTCCATATCAAACGAATATCAACATTTTTGATAAGACTAAACAGGCTGAGAGAAACTTTAACCAGATGGGCATCGACGTCTTATACATAGACACTGGAACTCTGTTTCCGAGATCTCTGAACAGGGGAAATCTATGCTCTATGTAGGACTCTATTTTCTGATATGTATCCCTTGACGACTGGCACGCTCGGGGCAGGCGCTTTTGACTACAGGGCTCGAGACTGTGACAGATATTTATAGTGTCTATTACATGTGTTTGATAGAAGCGCTGTTCTTGAGTAATTCTTGCACAATACATACATTCCTATAATGAAGTAGAGTGAATGTCACATACAGCGTCTTCGAATGTTCTTGAACACGAAGGAGCCCAGCTTGGTAGGCTTCTACCGAATGACTGGTGGTAAGCCCTCTCTGTGTTTCTAAGTTACGATGTACAATTGCAGAGCATTTATACAAAAACAATCGAGCTAACAAGTCGATAATCTCATCAATGTATACCCTCGATCTGATCGTGTTGAAGTGAAGTAAAGAAACAGCACGGTGGCTGGAAGGTCGCCATCTGGTCACATAGCAGTGATGGCCTGTATAGACACCACTATATGCACAAAAACTTCGACGGAACTGGCGTATACTGAATGGAAGAGGCTACATGCAACACTGAGCTTCAAAATGTCGACGGTTTATGAGCACGGAGCCTCACGTATAGAGTCTCCAAAGCCTCTGCATTCGTATCTACCCTTCCCACTTGTCATCGCCTGAGTGCTTTTAAGGAAGAATCTTACATCTGGGTTATCGACGCCATAGGGAATGTCGAATCAACCGAACAGAGATTATTTCAGACCAGCCCTGATGTTTTGAAACATGGGAAGAAGCAGTCACCACGTGCCTGCAATCTCAAGGACTTTGGCGAGCTGTTGTTAGCTTAAAAGAAAAGCTCTCAAGCCAACCAACATCAACTAGCATTTTGAGTAGCGAGACTCGTCGTTGCGGCCGCCAGAAGGTATACTCGTTCTGCGATAAGCGAAGGCGAAGGAGAGAAGTTAGACGGTGAATCTGATTCTTCTGATGAGAAAATTGGCTCCTGGGCCCATACAAAAGTTTCTCGAAAGTACGAGAAGCAATTGGTTAGGTGGAAGAGAAACTCGGCCATATTCGTGCCGATCTCAGTGCTGTCAGACACATAGGACTAGACCCATGATCAATTCAAGTGTCACCAACTTTTACTAGATGGACTGGTGCCTTATAGCAGGGTCCGCTATCGAGGTAGAACGCGGCAATCTCACGGTCACTGTGAGGGTCACATACTCCCATCTGATGGGAGACGTATTAGTATTCCTGGCTCTGCCGGATTGAAGTAGCCGTGAAGTCGTGATGAGAGATGCTCTAGGCTTTTACCTGACAGAGTTGTTCCGCATGTTGCTAGCGAAGAAATAATTTGATACAGCAATGTAATCGGAGACATATATATACTTTGAGTAGCTATGAATGTGAAACAAAACTACTGTCTACAGGACTTCTAGCTTCACTGTCCGGAAAACAATAGACATTCGCTCCAGAGCATTTAGCACGGCGATGCTTTTTACTTTCAAACATCAGACGCCCTGTGACGTTATTCTTGATGCTACAACGAGGGGCAGAGTATTTTATCTGGCACAGACGATTTGTCAATTCCTGATACTAACTGTTTCTCTAAAATGGTCAATGACGGATATGGATTGTCAATCCTAATGTCATCTCATCTTCAATCATCCTCATTCAGATTAGAGATGTCCATATCAATGAACCAGATGCCACTGACTCAGGAGCACAATACTGGCTGCTCATTGCTGATCAGTATAGTAGCTGAATTAAATCAGGCCTTGAAGTTGAGTCACATCTGCCGTCACCTCTGATTTTACTATATGACTTGGGATAAGATGACACCAACCGCTATGGCTATATGAGGAAGGATCCTGACTGAAAGGAAAGCTTTGAAATCGTCGGATGAATGTTGGCACATACGAACGGGCCGTTCATATGCAGAAGCAAATAAGACCCTTCAAGAATCGACGACAGATAAGCACGGTTGCAAGAGAACGCGGAAGTAGACCTTTTTGAGAAGGTTCACCTAGATCTTATCCAATTAAATGGGACAGAGTTTTGATAGTTGGGTGACTCGGCTTTTTGGACACTAAGATAACGGCATCTGGATAAATGAGGAGAGATGACTTGTATAGGCACCGCCATACGCGCAGATTCTCTCGCTTAGGAGGAGACTTTCTCTTGTGTATCTATCTACCTAGACAGTCAAGATATCGAACAAAATGGCTCCATGCCACGCTGAGCCCCAAGTACTCGACATCGACCACCTAACAGCGTATTACCACGCCCTTGCTGATATAGGGTTCAGATATCGCCATCTCCATGGTATCCACCTTGCTGGTCCGAAATCACTTATAGCATATGGCTGCAGCTGATGTGGCACAGGCCATCGAAGCCGATTTGGTGATATATCTTTTTGTAAATAGGTTGATGACATGTTGCTCGGCTGCCCGAGCGCAATCATCGGGGATTAATGGATTCGAAGTCGGTAACTACAGGACAGTACGTCACGTCGAGTGGCTCTTCCTAAACCATCTTGCTTAAAAGCGCAGCTTTGACGGAGCAAATTTAGTTCCGGTTCTTAGGTCCGACAGCTCATCAGGAGATTTTGGCTAATGTATGATGCCAAGGATTTTGTCGAGCCTTTGTCCTTGTTTCTCAAATCTTTGACATGGCTCTTGCTAGCATTATTTGATTTTAAAACCTTTGAGCAATTATTCAGTATCCAAGGCGGGAAGCAATCTGCAGCGGGCCACCATGTCAGGGCATTCTTCGTGATAAAACATGTGAGATGTCTCCTAGGCTTTACTTCCATTGTTCCGCCTGTTATATTGCAATAATCTAGTATATGATAGTATCATCAGTACGATATGTTTAAAAACAAACAGGCTAGCGAGAATATACAGAGAAATACAGTTGACTATTCCAACGCGACTTGGGCATTCGCGCTCTGTTCGCCCATCGGCTATAGTCTACAGCTACATTCTTCTCACTTTGATGTTTGACATTGCTCGTATGCGAAAACTGCTCCTTAATTCGAACAGAACTGCGATTGCTACTTTATTCTCCAACATGATGGGCACGAAGGTTATGGCTCTACTAGCTGAAGCTGTCGAAAAGCGAGAGTTACTTTTGGAACCATATCGTGGACTTTCACTAGGAGAAACAAGCGGCATTTACAGTAAATCCTTTTCCTCCTGGCTAAACCAACTCCTGGCAGCAGGCTTTCAACGTGTTCTCCGGGACTACGTTTTGTATCCTATCGACAGCGAGATGTCCTCTTTTGTACTCCGACAGCGGATGAAGAACGCTTGGAGTGCTGTAGTACGAGATCAAAATAGAGCGCTTCTCTGGAAAATGCTACGGACTAACTCGAAACCATTACTTCTCTGTAACTATCACTCCGCGTTTATTACAAATAGGTTTCAGATATACTCAGCCTTTGTTACTCACGCGCACTGTCGCTTTTGCAAGTGATGAGAACCAACCAGACCGCATTGGCTGGGGTCTTACAGGCGCCTTCTTCATAGTACTCCTAGGTGTTGCAGTTTCAAATGGAATCTACTAGCATATGACTTATCGCTTTGTGACCAGCATCCGAGGTAGTCTAATTGGCTTGATTCATTCGAAAATAGTCAGGCTCAGTGTCAAAGCTCTCGATGAGTTAGTTCAGTGACTTTGATGCCTAGTGCTGTCCAAAGTATCTGTACAGGTTTTCAACTGATGAATAATCTATGGGGAGTGCCTATCGAGCTAGCAATTGTCATCTATATCTTGCCTTAACAACTCGGCATTGCGGCGCCCGTGCCAATTGCCTTAGTGTTTATATCCACCGTTGCTATTATTTTCATAGTGAACTCATGGCATGTGCCCAAAAGATGTGGATGAAGGGATTCAAAGGTAAGTTGATGTCACGGTCACTATATTAGGATCCAAGAATATGTTTAAGATGCTCGGCTTCACTGACTGGCTTGCTGATAATATCCAAGGCCTAAGGGTTAGTGAACTCCAAGACGCCAGACTGTATCGTAGATTGCTAATTCCGCGCGTCTCGCTTGCAAACAGCCTCGTGTTCTTAGGGCCACCTCTGGCGCTTGCTATCTTCACAATAATACCGCAGAGAGCACACTTGTTGACATTTGATTCGGTTTACACGACCTTATCCTTGATCTCTTTGCTAGCCTCCCCCATTAACACGTTCATCCAAGCCATCCCTGCTATGAATACTGCTATAGCGTCTTTAAGCCGAGTACAGAAATTTCTTCAGTCAGAGGCCAGGTGTGATCATCGTATAGTCTTGGAGGGTTCTGCCGCGGGAACACCCAGATTCAGTCCAGTTGAGGAGGATTCGGACTCTCGGACTTCGCTCACTTGAATCAGAAGCATATGTAGTCATTAGTGCTTGAGATGTAAGCTTTTCATGTTCTTCGCTCCGCGCAGTGTTGAAACTCTTCATCATCGCCTCCTGTTCAGTGAGCCATGCTCCCTTGTCATCTTTCAGATCAGTAGCACCGGTATTACGATGAACAGGTTAAGTCTTTTGGAGGTAATAGCTGCTATTGAATGATCACCGAATTTGCTGACCGCCACTACATTCAGGTTCAGTCAGGATATGCGAGCCCTGTTGAGCAAAATCAAAATCGTGGTCTTCGACGAAATGAGTAGCAATGTGGACGTTGTTTCTAATGCTTTGATGCAACAAGTTGTTAGACGGGATTTGGTAGACTGCACAATTCTAGCTGTTATTCACTGCGTACAACACATTGTTGACTTTGACCGCATAGGCCGAGTTACAAGATGGTGAGCTGGTTGAATTTGATACACCGGAAGCGCTTCCCAAAAGTGATAGTGCATTTAAGCGGCTCTACGAATCCAGCAACCATTCGTTAGAGAACGGATAAACGAGTATACAGTCACTAGACAAGCGTGCAATTGACCCAGCTCGCATCGGACACGGCCAAGCTACAGTTGCAGGGTTATGAGCGCTTGAAGTGCTTGATCAAATTAAGTGCTTTCTGCTCTACTTGTCGAGCGCAACCAAACATATTTATACTAGTTTAGGTGTCACATTTTGGGGTCAGAAATTGCAAGTCAGACGAATGGTTAGAATTTAGCGATCATGACAACTAACAAAGGGAAGTTCTTTTTGGTAGTTGTTCATAGATGCTGGCGCGGTTTTCGGGCTCTTCGGAACAGGAGGTTAAAGTGAGAGAGAGCTTTTCGCTCCGTGTCTAAGTATGGTGTTTGATATCTCTTTTCAAGACTGGTGAGGAAAGCGAGCGGTGTCTGTATAGCTCTGCGCCTCTCGGATTAAAGGCTGATGAGTTGTTGCCTAGTAAGTTGACGCAATGGCTATGTAGATTAGAAGAATCGTGGTTTTGTACACATCACTCTGACCTATACAAGCTCGTAGCGCATGAACGCCAGGAAAACGGGGAACACAGTGAGCGCATTGGATTGCCTAAACGACAATGTATTGGTTCCCAAACTTCTATATTGGGGTTACTTGTATTTGTGACACCACGGCCTGTCGCGCCAAGCCGGAGGAAGCTCGGCTCTGGGCTTATCTCGGCGGGGGCTTCAGCCGTGCGGTTCATTTCTTGTATGATGTAGTGCAACACATCCCGCCGGCCACTTAGGCCTACATGCATGAATCAATCAATCAACCATGATCTTTCTTTCCTTTACTAGAGCTGAACAATCGTCGAGTCTCCCAATAGAATCGGTTATGCGCCATCCGATGCAGAGCACCGGCTATATCGAAATAAGTAGAACCACGTCAGCTGTCACGGTTTATCAGTTGCATTGACGCAGAAGCGAGCCTTTTAGTTGAACACATTCCTCGGTTTGTTCCTTTAACCGATAGGAAACCAGTGAATCCCTGGGTTCCATGATATTCTGAGTTAATCCAAAGCACATAGTTACACCGATGACGCACGCGCGACAGAAGTTAACACCCTCTACTCCACGAAGCCCGATATCTCCCACTATCTGCGCAGATGACTACTGAAGAGCTTAAAGTAAGAAAAGCACACGATGACTATACCGTGGGCTGGATTTGCGCCCTGTCAAAGGAGCAGACTGCGGCGACTACCATGTTGGACAAGAGACATGTCGATTTGTTTAAGCCACTCCATGACAGCAACACATATACCCTTGGATCGATTGGCGAGCACAACATCGTTATAGCATGTCTTCCTGAAGGCAGGTATGGCACGACCGCGGCTGCAAATGTCGTGACTATGCTTGCCGGAACTTTCCCATCCATCAGAACCTGCTTGATGGTTGGGATTGGAGGTGGCGTACCGTCAGATAAAGTGCGGCTAGGTGACATTGTGGTCGGCACACCTAATGGCCCATTTCCTGGCGTGGTTCAATGGGACATGGGAAAGGCAAAACCAGACGGCAAGATTGAGCGGACAGGAGCACTCAATAATCCACCCAATGCTCTATTGACGGCTTTGACCACCTTAAAGGTGAACCACGAACTGTCGGGCTCGAAAATCCCCCTGTACCTTGATGAGTTTAAGCAGAGGTATCCCAGGGCGGCTGCAAAATATTTGCGATCAAATTCACTTGAGGACATTTGTTTCAAGGCCAACTACGACCATGTCATTTCAAGGGATTTGAAGAGGGAAACCGGCGACGAGGATGAAGAGGACGACGAGGTAGAGGACGAAGAGGACGAAGAGGATGCCTGCCGATTCTGTGACAAATCCCAGGTCGTGAAGAGGAGTCCTCGCGATATGGAGGTGCATTACGGACTTATTGCATCCGGAAACCAGGTCATCAAAGATGCGAAAACTCGTAACAAGTTGAACAAAGACCTGGGCGGCAATGTCCTTTGCTTTGAGATGGAGGCGGCCGGCATTATGAATAACCTCCCATGCTTGGTAATCCGGGGTATCTGCGACTACTCCGATTCCCATAAGAATAAGGCTTGGCAGGAGTACGCAGCCGCTGTAGCGGCCGCCTACGCTAAGGAACTATTATCGATCGTCCAGCCCAATGAGGTCCAGGGAGACTCTCTCATCAAGGACGTGATCAAAGAAGGTTAGTCCTACAAGAGCGACAGCCATGGCCCCGACACCATCTCTTGATTTGCCAATAGATAGAAAACAGCATCTCTCTAGATAGCTAATTCGGTGTCGACACATCTCTACAGTATCCGATGTCTCCAAGCAACTTGGGGTTGTGAATCAACGTCTCGACAGGATCGCCGAACAAGATCAAAGTCATTACACTACACAGGCCACAAGACATCAGACACAAGAAGCCCATCGTTGTCATCAGGCGTTCAAAACATCCACATATGAGCAATACAAAAATATTAATCCAGACCGTGTACAAGGGACTTGTGAATGGGTATTGAACAGTTCCGAGTACAGGCGCTGGTGGGAGGCTACGAGCAATGATCTCCTCTGGATTTCAGCCGACCCGGGATGTGGAAAATCCGTGCTTGCAAAGTCACTGGTTGATGATGTCTTGAAAAATTCCTCACCAGAGGTATCGATATGTTACTTTTTTTTTCAAAGATAATGACGAACAAAACAGACTCGCCCCTGCATTGTGTGCTGTGCTCCATCAACTATTTACAGGGCAGCCTCAATTATTGCAGCATGCGTTGCCATTTTGGGAAAAAAATAAGGACAAGCTCCAGCAGGAGACAGAGGATTTATGGCGCATTTTCATGGCAGCAACGACTGACCCAGCCTGTACTAACACGATTTGCGTCTTTGATGCTCTTGATGAGTGTCGACGACAGGATCAGAAACAGCTGATTGACAAGCTGCGTACTTTTCATGACAAAGCTAGCACCTTTTCACAGAGGCACTGGCTCAAATTTCTTGTGACCAGTCGGCCATACAACGAAATTCAAGAGGATTTCATGCCATCAACTCAGCTCTTTCCTCAGATCCACCTCCGAGGTGAGGAAGAGAACGATCAAATACATAGCGAAATCAGTCTTGTTGTGAAGATTCGCATAGCAGAGCTTAGCAAGAAGCTACGACTAAATGCTGAAACACAGGATCGTCTCGAGAAGCAGCTTCTTCAGATGGAACACCGAACATATCTATGGTTATATTTGGCGATTGATGACATCTGGACCACCTTCCGGAACAGCCTTCGGCCAGATCAAGTATCTATTGAATTGATTCCGAAATCAGTGAACGAAGCGTACAAGAAGATCCTTGATAGAGTTAAATCTCAAGAGGAACCTATAGTGAGAACAATTTTGCGGATCATTGTTGGCGCACGACGTCCATTAACTATTCAGGAAATGGCTATGGCGTTGGGAGTGGCCACTTCGCCAGATGAACGGACAGCAGAGAAAGCTGGTATCCATCCATATATACTAAGCTGCAAGATACGACATTTATGTGGGCTCTTCGTCTTTATTAAGGACTCCAGAATATATCTTATCCACCAGACAGCAAGGGAATTTCTTCTGAAACAGGAATCAGGCTCCACCACTCACAGGTGGTATTTTGCACCCAGAGAAATAGAAACCCAGCTCGCGCAGATTTGTGTTCGATACCTATTGATGGACGACCTAGAGGGACAAGGACAGGAAGCCCGTCATCGAGATCTTTTAAAGTATTCCGCACAGAATTGGCCAGATCATTTCCGAAATTTATCCTCGCCAACGACTGAACTAGTCGCATCTGTCTGTCAATTGTATAATTTAACAACTAAGCGATTTGCGCTGTGGTTTCCTATCTTCTGGGAAGCAGCACTGCCATATACAAGCCATCCCCAGATGAATGCGCTTCACTTAGCCGCATTTAACGGACATGACGAGATTATATATAGGCTACTCAATGCTGGTAAAGACATGCTTAATGTGCAAGACAGTACAGGTTTTACCGCAATCCAGTGGGCATCTTGGCACGGGCATTATAAGAGTGTGCGGATACTACAAGGTAATGCAGCCGATATCAATGCTCGGGGTGGAGAATATGGTACTGCTCTTTACATTGCATCAAAAAAAGGATATACTGAGATTGTGCAGCTATTACTAGCAAATGGAGCCGATGCCAATGTCCAGGGTGGACGGTATGGGAATGCTCTTCAGGCTGCATCAAAAAAAGGATATACTGAGATTGTGCAGCTATTACTAGCAAATGGAGCCGATGCCAATGCCCAGGGTGGATGGTATGGGAATGCTCTTCAGGCTGCATCAAATGAAGGACATCTTGAAGTTGTACAGTTGTTATTGAGAAATGGAGCCGATGTCAACGCCCAGGGTAGAGAGTATGAGACTGCTCTTCAGGCTGCATCACACAAAAACTCTATTGAGATTGTGCAGCTGTTATTGAGAAATGGAGTCGATGTCAGCGCTCAAGGTGGAGAGTATGGGACTGCCCTTCAGGCCGCATCACTAAAAGGATCTATTGAGACTGTGCAGCTATTACCAGCAAATGGAGCCATTGTCAACGCTCAGGGTGGGTTTTATGGAAATGCTCTTCAAGCTGCATCGAATGAAGGACATATTGAGATTGTACAGCTATTATTAACAAATGGAGCCATTGTTATTGCTCAGGGTGGGGTTTATGGGACTGCTCTTCAGGCTGCATCATATAAAGGATATATTGAGATTGTGAAGCTATTATTAACAAATGGAGCCAATGTCAACGCTCAGGGTGGGTTTTATGGAAATGCTCTTCAAGCTGCATCGAATGAAGGACATGTTGGGATTGTACAGCTATTATTGAGAAATGGAGCCGACGTCAACGCTCAGGGTGGAGGGTTTGGGACTGCTCTTCAAGCTGCATCGAATGAAGGATATATTGAGATTGTGCAGCTATTATCAACAAATGGAGCCGATATCAACGCTCAGGGTGGGGATTATGGAAATGCTCTTCAGGCTGCATCATATAAAGGATATATTGAGATTGTGAAGCTATTATTAACAAATGGAGCCAATGTCAACGCTCAGGGTGGGTTTTATGGAAATGCTCTTCAGGTTGCATCAAGGAAAGGACATGTTGGGATTGTACAGCTATTATTGAGAAATGGAGCCGACGTCAACGCTCAGGGTGGAAGGTTTGGGACTGCTCTTCAAGCTGCATCGAATGAAGGATATATTGAGATTGTGCAGCTATTATTAACAAATGGAGCCGATATCAACGCTCAGGGTGGGGATTATGGAAATGCTCTTCAGGCTGCATCAAATGAAGGACATATGAAGATTGTACAGCTATTACTAGCAAATGGAGCTTGCTGATTATGTTGTCCTGGATAAACTGTTTGTCAATTCTCTTTAGGCTGCACTAAAGGGAAGATATTTTGATATTATATAGCAATCCCGACAATCTATTGCAATGTGGAAGACAGTATGACGAACTTGGTAGTGTCTTAGCGGACTTTTTTAATGAGATAAATTGTCGCAAGGGTGCAATAGTCCCAAGAAATCTGGCAGTAATATTACCCTAGAGTCTTAAATTATTGTTATTATATTGTAATTCATTTTATACTTTAGAGTATTTTTACACGATGCATCTAAGTATAAGGGATCGTCTTATGATACATGTATCGCAGACATGTATTAGTCACAGTGTTAATCAGCCGTGTTCTATCTCTGATATCAATCATGACAATCATCACGTTTATCAGAATAGGTCAGATGCGAACAAGAGACTTTCCATGTGAATATGCCCCTTAGTGGATTATTGTAAAACGAGTACAGACGACCCACAGAAAGAATACTCATCGATGTATGTATTTCTCATGAATACAAGTAGCGATGGCTGTCTAGAGAAAGCGAGAAAACTTGTTACAATTTGAGTGCTATCATTGAAGGGGGCAGTTCGAAGAGATAATCATGGCATAGGGATTGGCAAACCTGGCCGTGACAGAATATAGTCATGTCTTCACACGGAATCAACGAAGATCTCAAAGATCAGCAGGCAGGCGCTTACCAAGAAATGTATTATACAGCTCGAGAAAGAGATCCTTGCAATTGAACTAGCAAAAAGCAAAGCTGGTAATAGTTATCCGCGGTCAACTTAGTGACAATAACCTTGTATATGGATATAAATGTATACAGTTTCAAAAATATAAATACAGTAGTTCTTGCCGCCCTTCTCATTCTTAGAAAGATAACACGCTAAACAAATTAGCTGAGTAGGCTGTTAGTTTGTCCTTTCTAATCTTCTATAGATCAGTTACTCTTTTACTGTCACATTATTTGCAATATTCAGCCCTAACCCAGGATACCTACGTCTACTAGGGCCAATCCGGCAGAATTACATACTGACGAACTCCATTGGGCAAAGGAGGTTAGCAATGATAATTGAAACATATCTATCTTCGTGGTGGTCAAACGGATCTTTACTCGCCGCGAGGATGACTCAAGAACTATTATTGTGGTTACCTAGTAACAGGTCTTTTATCGCGTCGTGCCCATTCACTACAGCTAGAAATAAAGACGTTTGACCCATGTGATCTTTCGCATCGACATCCACCTCACCAGTTTCTAGCAGCAATTTTGCTACTGAGAAATGACCATTCCTCGAGGCTATGGATAGTGGCGATCTACCTTCAGCGTCTTTTGCATTGATGTCGGTTTGATCGTGTTCCAGTAATAACTCGACTACTGTCTCATGTCCATTCTCTGCGACCCAAGATAGTGGCGTTCGGCCATCGGAGTCTTCGAAATTGACATCGATTTGATCATATTCGAGTAATAACTCGACTACTGTCTCGTGCCCATTCTCTGCGGCTAATGATAACGGTGTTCGTCCTTTGGAGGTTTTTGAGTTCACATCCACCTTTTGAGTTTCAATCAACTGTTGAATGATTGTGTCGCATTCATTTTCTGCAGCCCGAGATAGTGGCGTTTGGCCATTGAAGGCCTTTGAATCAATATCGGTTTGCTCATTTGCTACTAACAGCTCGACTACTGCCTCGTGTCCGTTTTCCGCAGCACAAGACAGCGGTGTTGAACCTGTGAAATCCCTCGAATTCACATCTGCGACAGCCTGTAGGAGCAACTTCACAACCATCTCGTGCCCATATTCTGCAGCGTAAAGTAGAGGAGTTGCGAGGGAAGAACCTCTTATATCCACATCAATTAGCTTTGCATCAAGTAAAAGCTTCACCACGATGTCATGTCCGTTCTGGGCAGCCCAGGATAATGCCGTTCTTCTATTCGAATCAACCAAGTTCACATCCACCCTAGCCGTCTCGAGCAAAAGCTTGACCACGGAACCGTGGCCTCTCTGTGCGGCCAATAATAATGCAGTCGAACCGGAATCATCTGTCATGTTGGTAGGAACCCCCGCATCACTGACTTTTCGTGCTGTACTTGCAATGCCTCTATCGGCGGCCCATAGTAGCGCCGAGCTTCCGGAGACGGATACGTTATATCGGTACAAGAATGTGTTGATAAAGGCGTGAAATCTTGTATTGGTTCGAGAAAGAGAATAAATGTCGCATTCTCGCCTAAGAAATGAAGCGACCAACAGCAAAAGCTCTGCAGGCAAACGAACAATCGACATCTGTATATTTCAGAAAGCCACCGATGAAGAAACCCATTCAATGAGTATGATATGATTATCTAGTGTGAGAGGACGTCTGTGGGAATTGACTGTATATCAATGGGATAACAATGTACGTAAAACCGCAGTCTCCAGAGGGCAAATCTCAAAAGTTTGATTTGGTTTAGGTGAAATCAATTGTGAGAAATGAGAGAACAAGAGAAAGTTTGCATGAGAACCTAATTTTCTTACCTGACATCCCAGCTTTATATGTGTTTCTCTACGTTAGATATGTACTTTATAACACCACCACGACTGCCGAAAGAATCGAGACCAGCGTCACCGCTCAAAACAGAGACATGAAAGGCTCCAATTGGTCAGGATAGATAGTGAAGTCGGTATGCACACTACACTGGAACTAGTTAATTAGACTGTCAGATAGTGGCGCTTAAAGCGACTCCGTGTCTTAACCTAGTGATTTTGCGATCCCTATCGGCACCATTCAAATGGAGAGAAACACTGTGAGCACGGGGATTGATCCTTGACTTGGCCTGAATGTTCCACGCTAGTCGAGCAACAAACAATCTTCGACTGGGGTGACGTTGCCCCGAGAATGTGCTACAGTTGCGATCGATCGAGGTTGATGTTGATCAGAGTTTCGCGGTTTTAGCTTTTGCTTGTAACCACTTACAGCTGAAAAGTCCTGGTTAATGATCTGTTCCAACTGTCATTGTTACCGCAATCAATATATGCCTTAATATAAAATTAAAATGTAACAAAGGGACAAAGTCACCCCTCTACAAGAATCTCGGCAGCAGAGCCTAAGCATGCAGTTAACAAGGCTCAACCACATATCGAACAAGCGGATGCTAGCGACATTCATGGATGGGCAGTTTACAGTCCTTGCAAAGATTTCTGCCGCTTGATTATCAAACAAGGGAATCGACGGTGTTCAGGTCTACATAGCGGTAAATAGGATTGTAATCACAAGAGCGTCGTTACTAACCGGGGCAGTATGTCAGGATGAAATATGACCAAAACAAAAAGAATAAAAAAAATAAAATAAACGTTTCTCCAATCCTAGCCCTAGTCGACTGTAGGCAAATATGTATTCGAAACCACACCAATTAGACCTCAAGGGCATCAATAGCCGATGTGGAAGTTAAAGAATATGGTGGAGATTGCTTGGGAGAACATTGACAATAAGCATAAGTCTCACATGGGAATCATAACGTTCTGTAGCAGTGGAGCGTTGTGTGCACGATGTAATCGAACAGGTGCATGCCAGATTTTTGGGATGGCAAACTGTGCTATAAAGAGTTTGACTTTCACTACTCGACTTGCTCGCCAACTAACCAACACAGGGGTAAGGCCCGGCGCGTGGTTGTGCCACTGTCTTTGACATGCGTATGTGGACAGCAGTGGCAGTAATAGGCGTCCCAGCCTTTTGTATGCTGGATTCGACTCATCCTAGAGATCTGCTACAAGAGATTGTGCAGCAGATGCAGGCAACAAACATGGTCGCGTCGCTGGCACATGTTGAACTTGGCTCCAAGCTTACACACGAGTCATGTCACTGGCACCAGAATTGATTTCCAACGCGATCAGCAAACACTCCGCCGCCTGAAGATCCGTCGTCGGTTATGTATATTGTTTTTGCACCTGGGAGCTCCGGCCACCCGAAAGGAGTCGCTTAGTTCCCACACCACACCGCATTTTGGCCCTAATATAGCACCAAGCGCAAATCTGGATTCGGATCATCTTATATTTTCAACATGTTTGTTCATAACACTAGGGTCGCGCAAGCTACGGGCGGCTGTCTTTGTGTATCATCCAAGAAACAACGGAACGATCGACTTATGCAGACTATCGAGTCAATAGACCCGAATATATTCCTTCTCAGTCCAACTTCATCCCGCATGGTACATGTAGATGTAGCTCCATCAATGGAGACAATAACCCGTGGGGCGAGCTTTGTGCCCGGGATGACATCGACAGATGGCACCAGAACGTGCTTCTTATGATTTTCACAGTCCATCGGAATGCGCACCAAGTAGCATATTCAGCTGCCAGCCGGATAGGGAAAGGAGCTGGCGTTGTTACATGGGTGGTGGATCCTGCTAACTACAATCGCCTGGCGCCACGAGGATCCGTACGGGAGTTACTCGAGAGGTCCTTCGCTCAGGCTTGGATACCTGAACGATGCTGGCCATGTTTACACAGACTGGTGCTGCCTGTGCCAGCGCCGATACCAACACCACAGATAGTACCTCGGTCCGGGTCCTGACCATCCCACTGATATGCCTTCCCGAGCTACATGGTCTAGGCCAATTGATTCTTCCTACTACGTCTACTTATGACGGCTACTGATAAGACTGATCGTCGTCACCTACGCGAGATTGATGGTGGATATTCCTCCCAGCAGCTAGCGGGTCTTCACAGTCATGAACAAGATGAGAAACACATGCCATCCACAGACATCGAGCGTACACTCCAGGAGCTGTGGGCTCACGTCCGCAGCCTCGACCCGTGACAATTGGCATTGAAGACAATCTCTTCAGTTTTGGTGGTGACTCTCTGCCAGCACTTTCATCGGTGAGTTTCGCCAGTAATGAAGACTCGACTCTCTCAGCTTTTGATATATTTGGTCATCCGAGACTGAGAGACATGGCCACTATCAAGACCAAGACCGCTCAACACGCGCCCATTGTCCCACCAGCTCCGTTTGGGCTTCTTCCTCGGAATTGCGGAGACCGTCTCCGCCATGAGGTCCCAGATCTCTACAATATCTCATTGACCGGCATCGAGCAATCAATACGTGAGGAAACCTGCGAGGATCGGTATACAGGTTATATGGTGGAATTATCGAATGGCATGCTAACAAGCAAAAACAAACAACAAAGTCAACAACTGAAGCCGAGCTTTTGTCACCACCCGCTACATAATCGATACAGTATTATTTCATTCCGCTTTTCAGCGGCAGTCTCTCTGCAGTGTCTTCGGCCTATTAGTGATGCGCTAATTTAGTCGTTGGGATGACCCTCTCGCTCACGCTCATGCCCAAGAGGGGGGTCTTGAGGTGGCGCAAGAATTACGGCCGGACTTCCAAAGCTGGCTACTGCGATTAAAGAGGCATGGGGTTTGCTGTGCACAAGGAAGAGCGTCGTGGTTTTTTGTGAGATTTCTTTCTTCTCGTTTGGATAAAGGTGTTATGAACCCTCCTCGCTCTACTAGACTCTCTGAGGCGGAAAATCATCTTTCTGACGAGCTTTAGCCAGTCTCGGAAGGAACAACGGTTCATTATTAGATGGTATTGAATTTCCGCGGTAAATTTTCTTTTGTTTACCTTATTCTAGACAGAGTTTCGTTCGCAACGAGATTGTCGCTTCTAGTTTGGGTCGAAAATGTGGTGGTAATACAGCTCGCATGGCTGCTAATACGCCCCCACACCAGGTTCTCTGAGCAAGACTACCACGCCAAACATATATAGTCCTTGCCCTAGCGCCCTAGCCACACAGTCCAACAAACCAAGAGAATCAGAATTAGACCACTATGTTTTATCCTTCTATTTTGTAGAACTGGAAAAAGACATATAATGAGCAACTACCAGTTAATCCACTATCTGAATGAGCACTCTTACATTCTGTGGGTAGCCCTGATGTGACACCAGACTAAGCTATATTTAGAATGAAGATGGAATAATCCATTCCCTAGGATATATACTGTACTGTACTTACGAGTAAAAATAGAGAAGTTATGAATTCCGTTCTGATGACAAACTTGCCGCATGATAGAGCCTCGTAGAAAAATGATGTCCTGTGATAGGAATCGTATGCATATTATGTCCAGCTATCCCAGGCCCTCATTGAGAAGAAATTAATAAGAGATTTCATTGGAGTACAAAGAAGAGTTAGCTTTTTAAGAGGCTCGGGCAGAGATCGTGGTTGTGACGACTAGGAAAAGATGGACTTTAAGGAGTCATATTGTGAAAATACTAAGCATGGGGAAAGGAAGCTAGATACAGGAATGATCGTCGAGGATATGTGCGATGTGGGGCACGTGCCTCGGGAACCCGCATATCGTGCCCTAACTGCCTTGGGCAGCCAAGCCCGCGCTGGTGCCTAAGGCATCAACGACCATCCGTCCGTCACAGTGGTGTTGAGGTGGCCAGGAGTAAATTACCAGTTGCACGCTTCCCGGAGTGAATTATTGGAGTAATTTCGAATACTATAACGAACGTACCCTCCAACTTTTTATTATCGTGTACCTATTGCCTATATAGGGACCAAAAGTAAGATATCTTTATCCTGACCAGATAAATAGGGTCTTAATCTCTACAAATCTATGAGATCAGGAATCCGATTATGACAACCCGTCCGTCGCGATACCCCAAAGCCAGGGTGGCACCCATGGAAGCAAAGCAGTGGAATTGACGGTGCTCAGGAGGGAGCCACAGTAGCTTCTCACCTGCCAAGTCAATCCAATTATTTGATATAGATACTTGAAAGTTGGAGTTATATGAAGTCTGGTCACAATTGTCACTCAACAGTTCAATATTGGAGGACCCAGTGCTTATCTCCGCACGTAGAGGGAAGACTACTGAATCAACCCTGTCTGAATGGCCATCAAGAGTCTGCAATTCAGAGCCGGTCTTGGTATTCCAGAGTTTGATAATGTTACCATCGGAGCCTGAGGCCAAGATTTGGCCATCGGGGGAAAAGGCCACTGATTCAACCCAGTATGAATGGCCCTCAAGAGTCTGCCATTCAGAGCCGGTCATGGTATTCCAAAGTTTGATGGTGTTATCATGGGAGCCTGAGGCCAAGGTTTGGCCATCGGGGGAGAAGGCCACTGAAAGAACCGGTTCTGAATGGCCCTCGAGCGTCTGCAACGCTGGGCTCCAATAGTCCTCCACCCGTGGTAGTATACATATATGTTTTGGTATACTATCGGAGAATATTTTTCTAATAGTACTTTGCATCGGTGAAAATACTAGTCCACAAATGTAGAGTTGCAGTGGAGCAATATTCGCAATGTAAGCGTTCTTAAGAATAAATCGCTTCGCATCATTGAGAAAATCCGAGAATTCAATATCTGTGCCTTTCTGTTGTAAAAAAGTAAGTTATAGTTTGAAATAGATGATAGAGAAACCTACTCTATCGCTTGATTGTAGTGCATCTATCATTGCCACTGCTTCTGATATAATGCCCATTAGGCTCAGTCCCTCCAACCAGTGAAGGAAATGTCTTTTTAAAAAGTCAAGAGCCAGTGGCTTGACGACAAGGGCTTCATTATAACCGAGATGGTATACCCAGTACCGACAGGCATATTGTAGATCCGCAGAAAGATTCTCGTCAAGCGCCTGGCTGTCAATATCATTTCGTTGTGTCCCGTAACTTGGTAAATCACATAAATTATGCTTCAGCCTACTTTTCATGAGACGAAGGCAATGCAATGCAATTTTGTGCTGCATCTCTTTTTCGTCGATACGGAAAGGGCTTTCCTTAGATAACAGATAATCTCGAAAAGATAGATGCAGAATGCGAACTGGTGAGTTGATGTTCTCTGGGACACTGAGAACTGAGTGGAATCCATCTAAGCGATTGCTGATATCGCTTGCATCCAAGCCAGTAAGCCGCGAGAGAGCATTGACTGAAAGTGGAGTAGCAACGAGAATGATAACCCCAACTATATCCTGAAACTCTTGCGTTAGCTTCTTGACCTCTGTGTCATTTTGACCCAAAACAAGTTGATTAAGAATGGGCAAGTATGTTCTGTTCATCTGGGATCCTGACGATATTGCCTGATCTTGAAGAACTGCTTCCAGGCGTTTTTCTGGACGCCATCTCTTCTCCCCGACAAAGCGACAGATCGTGGCCGCAAAAATAAACAATGGGACAGCCATTTCTACCAACTTCTCTATGTTTTTGTGTCCAGGCCAGTCTGAGGACAATGAGCGCTCATCCCGTATGTTGGAAAGCCTGTCCTCCAAGAATAGACGGATGTCACGTTCAATGATTGGGATAGGAAGCTCGTGGAGGACGACATCTTGGTGGTTGTCATTTTGCTTAAAGCCAAGACGTATTGGAAGTTCCGGTCTACTAGTGAGGAATATTCGGAGACGTATAGATTGAGAATCCTGCAAGCTAGACAAGAGTTTCAAGATAACCCGTATATCTTCTTCCCGGTCACATTCATCCAAGGCGTCAATAACAATGGCAATCGTTGTAGGCTGACTAAGCCGTAGCCCAAGCAGGGGCCGGAGTAGAAGCTTATCAAATTGTTCACTAAGAGATTTGAAGGAAATATTCGGATCACTCTGGATTGCGCGCAACACATCAGGAACTAGCCACCGATATCTGGTTACCAGTTGCCTTGTGATGGTTGATATTAGGTATCTCGCATTACCACGGTCAGCTTCACCTCTTTTAAAGAAGAATGTGGCGCCAAGCTGCCCTTTGTCATTGAGTGATTGGGCTGCTGTTCGAGCGATAGTAGACTTTCCTGTCCCCGCCATTCCATTCAGCCAGAATATACATTTAGCATCTGTTGACTCAGCCCATTGGGAGATTTGGGAACGAAGCTCAGACCTGGTATTCGGAAGGCAGAAATCTTCGTGCTCGTTGATGTAGGAGTCATAGAATGCCCCTTCTGCAACACGTAGGTTCACCAGGCCAAACTGTTCAATCAGACGCTTCAGGGATTCGGCAAGTCCATCAATTTGTTTTAGAATATCCTCTGCCTCTTTTGCACAGTGCAAGTGCTGGCCTAAATCAATCCACCGGGATATATTTTCACGCTCCCTATCAACCGAGGCTTGAAGCTCCGTGAGTGGATGGTCTGTAATTTTAGTAACACAATCCCGCAACTTTCCTTGCCCGCGAGAACTCTGAGCATTGTGGATCTGTGCTGTATACCGCAGAATGGCTGCATAAAGCCTGACTAGTGCGTTTCCCACGTCCTTTTTGATACTAGAATCGCCATCATGATAGAAATGCTTTTCAGTACCGGCACACTGCGCGAGAACATCCGATAGGTATTCTGATGATGCGGATAAATGCGTCTCGTGAATTCTCATAATTTTTAGTCATCTGAACTCGACTCATAGGGTTAGTTAATCAGCTGGGTTTTACAATTTGCTAGTTAGTTCGTGGGCATTACGTACTGCCAGCCCAAGTGATACAATTGCCCAAGCACTTGCTGCATGCTGCGTAGGTACGGCGGACTATAGCACTTCCTTGCCAAAATCCGTTTTCTTACCGGCCCATTTTTCCTTTCTGTTTTTTCCACGTGTATTTTTTTAATTTCCACAACCATAATAATATTATCCTATGGCAGTATTGATTACATTGACTCTATGGTCTTTCCCTCCTACCAAGGCTAAAGGGGAATGTGAAAGGGTTCTCTCATGACTATACTGGGAATCCTTTTAATATTAACTCTAGTGTGTAGATTCAATTAAATATATATATATTGAGAATGATATATGTAAAACTCATTAATAGTGTACTTAGTAGATATAGGGGGTCGTCTAAATCACAAGTTCCCATGCATAAGAGGAGAAGAAAAATTTTTTCTTCTGACAGATTGAATAGGTTTAGTATAAACACATAACTTAGTTACTAGTTCAGCTAACTAGTTATATATTAGTCTAGATAACTAATTAGATTAGTTAGTTAACTAGTAAAGGGATATAAATCTAATTATGAAATTTCCCTTTTTTTATTTCTTATAACTGCTATCTACTTATCTTCTATAATATTATTATAAACTATTTTCATATTTTACTGATAGTTTAAAAATGGCAGATCGACCGGAAATCGATCTTCTTCCCTTTAAAGATATTAGAGTCCTAGTCTAAGAGTATTATAACGTTATCGACCATTCTTTATTAAGAAAGGTAAGTACGCTTAGTAGTATTCTGCCGAGGAGCAGAGTCGTCCAGTATTAACATACTAAGAGGGATATAATAGATAATTGCTTCGCAATTATCTAAAGACAATTGTATAATCAGTCGATAAAGTGAATATAGTATATATTCCGAACTATGGTGTAGTATTAATAGTATAATAAAGCACGATAAACTAGATATTGTCACAACGTTATCGACCGTTCTTTACCAAGAAGGTTGATCACGCTTGGTAGTATTCAGTGAGCGATAAAGCACGATAAACTAGATACATGATGGTAAACGAGTGTCCTTATATAGTTTCCTTTAAGTAGATCCTTTCCTGACACTGGCTCTGTCGTCAGTCGAGCAGATAGAGTCTGGCTACTTTAAGTAGATCCTTTCCTGACACTGGCTCTGTCGTCAGTCGAGCAGATAGAGTCTGGCTTGACAGACTCGACATTTGAATAGAGCTGGTAGAGCCTGGCTCGAATGGCTCTACAGATCACGTGCACGTTTCCATGCGCTAATCCTTTTCGTTCGTAGCTCAGTTCTGTATGGGCGGCTTTTCCGTCTGGGGTTCCTTTTCGTCCGGAACAGCCTTTCGTAAGCGTCCTGCTTATATAACTAGCGTCCGTTATTTAACCATTGGCTGAGCGTTGTCGATTCTTGTGACAATCCCCTCCTTTGTAGGCTGGCGTCCCGACAGCAACATAAATAGTCGTGAGCCCCCGGTGTTTTGTCTCGAGGTTGGTTGTCTGTTTTGTTCCCGATTGCCGTGCATTCTTCGTGGTGATGCGCTAACCATGTCTTCAAAGTCAAATATCCGAAAAGATAACTTAGTGGGCACGTATCGAACAATCTGGCGTTATTTTGCTTGTCCCTTGTCTTCGTTGCGCTGAAAAAAGGGAAATTGTGCATAAAATCCGAAATCTCAAGTCGTTGTAGCGAGTGTATTTGTAACGGTCGCTGCCGTTGTGTGGATATGGCATCTTCTGATCTGGCCTGGAAGAAACTTATCGCTGCCCAAAAGAAGATCGATGAGGATGAGGAAGCGACTTTAGCAAAACTTCTTCGCCTTAAGAAGCAGCGAAGGCTTCTTCAAAAACGTGCGGGTGAATTCATTCAAACTGATATAAAAGATGTGGAGGAGTTGGAAAGGTTGGAGGAAGAGGAGGAGCGAAAACGTGAGGCGGAAAAGTTGGTAAAGCAGAAAGCAAATGAACAGGTTGCTTCTGTTACTACAACTTCTGCGGTCGACCCTGCTCTCCTTTTTGACGCATCTTTCGATCGTTTTCTTCAAGAAATGCCTGAATTCGTTCAGGGCAGTTCAAATTCCTGATCGGTTCCCAAGTGTCGTGTTCATGAGAGAACCCTTTCCATTTAACGAGGTAATAAATCTTTCCTTTCTCCTTCTTTCGTTGCAATATTTTCTCAACTTCGTATTCGTCTTCTCCTGCTTCGTCATGGTGCTCTTGCTGATTTGTCGTTGGCTGCAGTAATGAGATATGGAAGACTGGATGAATTTGCATTCTGCTAGGTAATTGGAGTTCATAGTTGTCGTTTTCCAATTTCTGCTTTATTGTGTATGGTCCATAGCGTACTGCGTCGAGCTTGTTGCTAGGTTTCTTGCTCTGAATATTGAAGTTTTTGTTTCCTGGTGTTCGTCGCAATATGTAGACTCTCTCCCCCTTTTTGAGGATGGGCGCGTCCTCGCGCTTCTTGTCATAATATCGCTTCATCCGGAGTTCTGCCCATTCAATATCTTTAGCCATGCTTTGGTGTAAGGCTTGTAACTGTTTTCCTTTCAGGGCTGCTTGTTCTGAAACTCCGTCTCGTGGGATATCGATCCATGACATTCGTGGATATCTTCCTAGATTTGCATAATGCGGTACTTGTTTTGTTGTTGCATTTTGCGAGTTATTCAAGGCGAACTGGGCAAGAGGTAAGAGTTCTACCCAATCTGCCTGATTCCAATCCAAATAGTGTCTCAAGTATTGTTGAACTGTTTGGATCATTCGTTCTGATTGTCCATCTGTCTGTTGATGATTTGCTGTTGACAGTTTGTGGTCGATTCCCGATATTTTTGCAATGGTTTGCCAATATTTCGAGGTGAATAACTTGTCTCTATCGGAGATGATTTCTGTCGGTAATCCGGTCCAACTAAATACCAATTTCATCATAAGCGTTGCGCATTGCTCTGCGGTTAGCTCTGCTGGTGTGGGACTGAGGATAACATATTTCGTCAGTCGGTCCACAACAATGATTGCCTGAGTATAATCGATTCCAGTAACGATATCTTTGGATTTCGGTAATCCTTGGATAAAGTCGACTGTTATACTTTTCCATGGTTCTTCCGGGATTGCTGGAATGTGCATTTTTCCGTAGGGCATGTGCCTAGCTGGTTTGTTTCGATTGCATTCGTCACAATTGCGAATGTATTCTTCAACCCTTTTATAAATCTGTGGGATGTAAAAGCTTCGAGTAATGAGTTCGATAGTCTTTTCCATTCCTGGGTGTCCTCTGTTCGGTGGATCATGGTGGAACTGGATGACCTTTTCGATTATCTTCGTTGGTACCACTATTCGTTGTTTCCATTTCGCGAATCCGTCTTCTTCTTGAAACGTCTGATTCGTGATGTTGTCCTGGACTATTTTGTCCTGTTTCGTTGCTTCTTTCAATTCCTTCTGGAATTCCGTTTCTGTGACTGTCACGATGGCGGCTAGCGTAGCTTGCTTGTTGTATCGGATTCCATCAGGGTCTTCCTTTAATATTGTTGCCTTTGGTGGTTCGATGCCAATAGCGTAGTCGGCTCGTCTGCTCAAGGCGTCTGCGATCACATTTTCTTTCCCTTTGATGTGTTCGATTCTGAAGTTGAACTTCGCAAGTAATTCGGCCTATCTGATTTGTCGTCCTGACAATTCCTTGGTACTCATGAAGTATTTTAGGTTGTGATGGTCACTTTTGACAATGACTTCCTTAGCAGTTCCTTGGAGGTAGTGTCTCCAATGTTTGAATGCTTCAACAATCGCGAGTAGTTCTCGGTTATGTACGTCGTAATTTCGTTCGGCGTCAGTCAGTTTCCTAGAGTGAAATGAGACTGGTCGAGCGATGTCTCCTTCAATCTGTTCCAAAACTATTCCAATGGCGTATCCTGAGGCGTCTGGTTTCACGATGCATTGTGCCTCTGGGTCAAATAGTTTTAGTATCGGTGCCGTTTTGATTCGTTCTTTCATTTCTTCGAATGCTTTTTCTTGTTCTTCTTCCCAAACAAATGTTTCTTCTTTCTTAAGTAACTTCGTCATTGGTTGGGTGATTTTTGCATAATCTTTGACATATCGTCTTAGGTATCCGGTGGCTCCTAGAAATTGCTGTATTTCATTGACATTTGTCGGAGTCGGCTAGGATGTAATGTTCTCAACTTTTTCTGGTGGAATCTCCAGTCCTTCAGGCGTAAAGATCATTCCTAGATAGTTGACTCTGGTTGCGTCAAACTTGCATTTCTTGATCTTCAGCGTTACGCCGGCATTGTTGAGTTTCCTCATGACTTTTCGAACATGTTCGTCATGTTCTTCAGGTTTCCTAGAGAACACGATAATGTCATCAAAGTAGACTGCCACGAATTCGTTTAGGTATTCCCGTAAAATATGGGTCATATACCTAGCGAATTGTGCTGGTAGGTTTTTGAGTCCCATGGGTGCAACAACCCATTCATACAATCCCTTATCCGTGAGGATTGCGGTCTTCGGTATATCTTCTTTTTTCATTCGGAGATTATAGTATCCCCATTCGATGTCGAAGACAGTGACGATTTTTGCTCCTTGCAATAAATCCCTTTTCTGTTCTTGGTGTGGCGCTTTGTTGGCGTCGTCAATCGTCTGACTATTTAGATATCGGTAGTCGTGTACTACTCTCTTCGTTCCGTCCTTCTTTGGTACATAGAGATTCTGCGTCGAGAAGGGTGACTTGGATTCTCTGATGTATCCTGCGGATAGGAAATGTTCAATGAACTTGTCTTCTGCTTCCTGTTCGTCTCGCAACTTCTGCCTCTGCTTCACTTGTTTGAGCCGGGCATCCGGTTTCAGTTTAATGACT
The DNA here is from genome assembly GCA_001657655.1 of Talaromyces piceae. Lineage (NCBI taxonomy): Eukaryota > Fungi > Ascomycota > Eurotiomycetes > Eurotiales > Trichocomaceae > Talaromyces > Talaromyces piceae. The sequence continues at coordinate 87,306 of JNNX01000010.1, forward strand.
GCCTCATATTCCGGAGGGTGTGTCGGAAGTCGGTATTCTTTCTTGACAAATAATTCAATAAATTCGTGGTATTTTTTCGGCAGGTTCTTTTGCACTTCTGCAAGTTCTTTCTCATACTGTTCCTTTGGCTTTGGCCGAATAGTTGTATTTGTCGCTGCGATCTGGTTGTCTTGTTGGTTTATTGGCTCAGTGTCAAGTCGGTTCTTATCGATGGTAACTGTGCCTGTCTCCCAATCGATTATTGGTTTCAGCTGTCGTAGCCATCCTATTCCTAATATAGCATTATAGCTTTGCGGTCCTAGCGGGGTGAGTAGGAACGATGTCGGCATGCTATATTCGCCTGATCTGATCATCGCAGTATGGGTTCTTTCTTCTGGTCCTTCAAAAACTGTATTGCCGTCGACTGCAACCATCTTGACCCGTCCTCCCGTTGCTTTGCATGGGATTCGGTTCTTTTTGACAAATTCCCGGTCAATGTGGTTGTTGGTTGCTCCCGAATCAACGAGTATCTTAATAGGGATCTTGTTGATCGTAGCCCGGACAATAATATAAGGTCGTTTGTCTGAAGTAATAGTCGAAATATATGTGGTCAAATGTTTCTGGTGGTATTGGTCCTTTTCCACAAATAGCTGCATGAGCGAGTTTTCGCCTCTTCGGTGAACTGTGCAGTTCGGTTCAACGCATTCGCTAGCTGGGGTCCCTAAATGGTAGGGGTGTCCAGGTAGTCGAATACAATCACACTGTGGGTCTGATCTTGGGCATCCTTTTGGTTGGTTCAAGATTCCTGGTGGTCTGGGGAAATAATCCCATCTCAACTTTGTTCGGTAATGTTGCCCACATCCGTCGTCTAGACAAGTGGTCCAATCTGACTCAACGTGCATCATCTGGCTGAGGCTTGGGTAATACCTGCATGCACAATTAATCGCATGTCCTGTAGAGAATTCACATAACTGAATCCCGTTCGTTCTGGACATCCTTTCGTATTCGTTCGCTGTTTCTAGGTGTTTCTTTCCGTGTTTTTCGCATTTATGGTATGTCCAGGTATGGCATGGTTCACAATATTCGATGTGTTCCATCCAAGTGTCCACTGACTCTTCCCAACATCTCGGTTTCGCTGGGTAACAATCGTATCTTGGTTCTCTTTCATCGTCGTCAGTGCCCCAGTTGACATTAGTAATCTCTTCTTCCTATGGTGTTGTTTCATAGTTCACGCGGCTCGGTGGTCTTGATGCATAATATTCTCGTACTGTCGACGCAATTCTTTCGAGTTTCCTTATTACTTGCTCGGCGTGATCCAATTCTCGATCCAGGTCCTCATGAATTGCCCAATCTTCATTGTTCTGAAACGTCATCCGATCTGGGGTTTTCGCGGATGTCGAGGAATCATCAAGGTCCTGCAAACCTTGGACTTCCCTGCGGGGTATCTCTTCATCAAATCTAGCGCTCTCGCGGAGTCGCTCTTCCTGAGCTGGCTCTTCCTCGAAGCTCAGTCGGGTGCGTCCACTCGACGACTCAGGGGATTCCGTTCTCTCTGTTACTAGAGTGTCGTGAAATCGTTGCTGTATAATTCGTTCCCAATTAATCTGTGCGTTCTGTTCTTGTTCATCTGGGACTTCCGTGCTATCGCTGGGCGAGCTGGTGGTGGTTGTTATAATCGTCGCGATTCTTTCAGAACTCTGGGTGGCCGGTCCGTTGCTCTGTTTTTGTCTGCATGCTTTCGCGAAATGACCCTTCTTTCCATACTTATAGCACAATCTTTCTTTGCGTCGTTTTTCTCTTTTATCCTTAGTATCAATGGCGTTCATCTGCATCTTGACGTCTCCATCTGCGTCATATCGAGGTCCTCTTCGTTTGACCTGGTTCGTTTGAGGTAATCCTCCAAATTTCTTCCATCTTTGGAATTCTTGTCGTTTCTGTTTGATTTCGAATAACTTGTTATCGATCTTGACAGCCATTTCAATGAATCGATCGATATCGTCAGGTCGATCCATCTTGATCAATTCAGTCTGGACTTCTTCCTTAAGCATGTTTTCAAACATGGCAATTTGTACTCCATCGTTGTATTGTAGCGGTGCAATAATCTGTTGGAACTTTGCTGCCAGTTGCTGGGCTGACCCAGTCTGTCTTAGATATCTCAGCTGTCGTTCTGCGGTTCGCTGTTCGTCGATATTTCCAAAGGCTTCAGCGATCTTTTGTTTGAATGTGTCGTAGCTTGAGAACAAGTCTCTAGTGACAGTGTTCCAATCCTCTTGGCTGTTGCCGTAATAGTCTTCCAAGATAGGTTGCATCCATTCAGCTGCGGCATCGGTAAAGCACGAAGCTACATAGATCACCTTTTTCTTGTCAGCTGTAATCTGATTTGCTTCTAGATGCATCTCCATGTTGACGAGGAATGTCTTCAGTTTAGAGCGAGTGCCATCGAAGGTCATAGGTTTCGGTAGCTTGACTCGTCCCTGTCCTGGTATCGGAGCATTCATAACTTGATTCTCTAACTGCTCAATATGGTCGTTCCTTTCTTCTATCTGTCTTCCGAGAGTGTTAATCTGTTCGACCATCCGGTTCATGTACGCTTCCATTTGCGCGATGCGATCGTTTGTGTCTGTCTCTTCTCCTCGCTGGATCTCAGTATGGCGCTGTTGCTGTCTGGAGGCAGCTTGAGCGGCACGCGGAGTTCCTGAGGTACTCGGGCTGTCGTTTCCTGCCATTGTCAGTCTTCACTAAGGGAACTTCTTGTTGATACCTTCAAGTCGCAACTCGTGAGGGTGCTTTATTGTCACAACGTTATCGACCGTTCTTTACCAAGAAGGTTGATCACGCTTGGTAGTATTCACTTTAAGTAGATCCTTTCCTGACACTGGCTCTGTCGTCAGTCGAGCAGATAGAGTCTGGCTCGACAGACTCGACATCTTGAATAGAGCTGGTAGAGCCTGGCTCGAATGGCTCTACAGATCACGTGCACGTTTCCGTGCGCTAATCCTTTTCGTTCGTAGCTCAGTTCTGTATGGGCGGCTTTTCCGTCTGGGGTTCCTTTTCGTCCGGAACAGCCTTTCGTAAGCGTCCTGCTTATATAACTAGCGTCCGTTATTTAACCATTGGCTGAGCGTTGTCGATTCTTGTGACAGATATATAGTGGTAAATGAGTATCCTTATATAGTTTTCTTTAAGTAGATCCTTTCCTATATACTGGCTCTACTGGCTTGAGGCCTTTAATTGAGTGAATAGAGCCTGGCTCAAATGGCTCTACTTATCATATACGCGTTTCTATGCGCTATTCCCTTTCGTTCATAGCTTAGTTTCGTGCGGACAGCTTTTCTATCTAGGGTTCCTTTTTATCTGGAATAGCCTTTTATAAGCGTCTTACTTATATAACTGGTGTCTATTATTTAATTATTAGCTAAGCATTATTAATTCTTGTGACAAAGAGATATTCGAGCGTCGCCCTCATAGAACTATCTATATAATATCTATATGATGCCTACACTAATAGATCTAAAGAAATCCCTGATAGTAGGCGCTATACTTTATCTAAGATAGCGCCCAAGAACTAATATATCTTATATCTATTATGTGCCTTCACGATTCTTTTCTTTCCTTTACTTCCTCTTCTCTATGTTCGAATCTACTTAAATTCCTATATCTATCCTAGAATAGTATGGCGGGACCTAGCTCATAATAATATTATAAGAATTGATAACGCTCAGCCAATAATTAAATAACGGACGCCAGTTATATAAGTAAGGCGCTTACAAAAGGCTATTCCGGGCGAAAAGGAACCCCAGATGGAAAAGCCTCCCGCGTGAAGCTAAGCTATAAATAAAATGGATTAGCATATAAGACCGCACATGTGACTGACAGAGTCGACATAGCAGAGGATATATTGGATATATCAAAGGACTGACAGAGTAGATAGAGCCATCGCTATATCAGCTATGTTCAGGAAAACTATATAAGGACACTCATTTACCATTAGTATCTAGTTTATCGTGCTTTATTACACTATTAATACTATACTATAGTTTAGAATACATACTGTATTCACTTTATCGACTGATTATATAATTGTCTTTAGATAATTGTAAAGTAATTATCTATTATATCCCTCTTAGCACGTTAATACTGGATGACTCCGCTCCTCGGCAGAATACTACCAAGCGTACTTAATCTTTCTTGGTAAAGAACGGTCGATAACGTTATGATGAATAAGTAATAATAAAAAATATATGTGAGGGTAGGAAAAGAAAACGAGAGAGGCAGAGAGGAAGAGAAGAAGAAGAAAAAAAAATAAACAAAGAAAACTTATCATGTGACCTATTCTATATAGATAACTAACTCTATGTTATATCAAACTGATGTTGAGCACTTTTATATGGTAATTTATACAGAGGTGCGCGTCAAAAGTAATGTGAGTGGGGAAAATCCTTGGTGCGTCCTAGTGCCGTATTTTTGAGTCGCCAAGCTGTTCCGGCTGGTACTTAGTTTCCTTAGTAAATTACTAAGGAGACCAAGTCCCCCCGAAACACCGAGAAGAGTCAGATTTACATATATTGCTTTTGAAAAGTGAGGCAATTTGGCCGTTCTTCAACACCCCTATCTTGACCGCTTCCTTGTGGTTTTATCGGTTTGCCCCTATCCCCAATTATAAGGAGAATCTCACTAATATTTGACTGAGATAGGCCCTGCCTGCCGAACGGTGCTGCAGCCTGAGAGCCTGCAGCCTGCCCCTCCCAATATGCCTCGATATTCTCTTGAAGCACGTACGCAGGTGGTTACCTTGGTTTTAGTAGGGAATATGACACCTGAGATCGTCGCCAAACGCTTCAATATACCAGCTGCCACTATATATAGGCTCTTGAAGCGTGTTACTGAGCGTGGATATAACCCTGCAGTGAATCCTATTATTGAACAGCGTCATGTGGCTGATGCCACTCGCTCAGGGCGTCCTAAAGCGATTTCTGAAGCAACTCGACAAGATATTATTGACTCAGTAACCAAGGACCGCTGCGGCCGCGAGAAATCAAGTGAATATCTAGCTTATGAAGCAGGTATTTCTGAGTCTTCTATTCTGCGAATTTTGAATTCTTCTTTCTTTAGAAAATGCAAGCCAACTTGGAAACCTGGACTTACTAACGAGGCCAGGTGCAAAAGACTCAATTGGGCTTTAGAACACCAACATTGGACCTTGGAAGACTGGAAGAATATTATATGGACCGATGAGACCTCAGTCGTCCTAGGTTATCGACGTGGCGCTCAGAGAATCTGGCGCAGGCCCTGTGAGGTGTACGATCCTAATTGTATTAGAAGGCGGTTCAAAAAGGCCTCAGAATTCATGTTTTGGGGAAGCTTTTCATATGACCATAAAGGGCCCTATCATATATATGAACCTGAGAGTATATCTGCTAAGAAAAAGGCAGAGCAAGAGCTTGAGATTGCAAATCGAGAACGTTATAAGAGTGCAAAAAGAGAATGGGAACTGAATAATTCTTTTCGACGTCTTCGCCTTCGGCCTTTCCGGGGTAAAAAGCCTCAATTTAAATTCACTAAGAAAACAGGCAAATTGGTTCGGGATGGTGGCAGTAGAATTGATTGGTACCGTTATCAAAAGGTCTTATATTTCCCTTATAAACTTGATCTTTTATTGACTTCTTTATATAGGAGATTCTTATCCCACGTTTATTACCGTTCGCTCAGCGTTGCAAACAGGACCAGCCAGATACAATTGTTATGGAAGATAATGCCCCTGCACATGCACACTTCCACCAGCGAGAGGTTTACTCTTTTTAGGAAGTAAACCGGCTTCTTTGGCCTGGCAATTCACCCGATTTGAACGCTATAGAACTGGCTTAGATATAGTTAAAAAGGCGTACAACAATCAATGGTGCACCGGCGGACAAAAAGACAGCACAAAAAGTATGGCTTGACGCTTGGGAAAAGCTCCCTCAGCGTCGATTGCAGGAGTGGGTTGAACGAATCCCATTTCATATCCAGGAGATTATTCGTTTAAGTGGTGGGAATGAGTATAAAGAAGGTCAACCCGGGGGTCGTGTACGCCAAAAGCGCCGGAAAGGTAATCTTACTGCGCGGCTTTATTTGGAAGATAATGAGGGTGATTCCGGTTGGGAATAGCTTCATATTCTGCAAGGTTATTGAGAATCTAGGCTCTGGGTAAGGGTTCGGGTTCGGGTTTGGATTCGGTGTTGGCATTGTACATTGCTCCCCATAATAATTATAGTGTAACGCTATGTATCATAAAAACGCTAATCCTTAGTGGCATCCACTAAAATTGTCTCCACTCACATTACTTTTGACGCGCACCTCTGTATAGAAGCTTGCTTATCTACTATTATTTCCTATATAGTGTTTTACTAACCTCTTTAGGAAAGACTCCCGCAAGAGTAACGCTAGCCCATATTAAGCTTAGTCTACCGTGTGGGAAAAAAAGTTGCGTGGCAGAAAAACTGTAACGGTAAGAAAACGGATTTTGGCAAGGAAGTGCTATAGTCCGCCGTAGTAGGATCCAAAGCCGTAACCGCGGTTATAATTTCTTGGCAGGAAAGTGTCGCGTCGATGATTTTTCGAGCAGCCTGGCGAAATCTCTTCCCATCTGCCTGTTGCTGATACTCCTCGTATTTCTCTTTTGTTACCTGAATGACTTTATCTAGCACATCCTTTGTCTGGGAATGATTCCCTTCGTCATTCAAGCTGGACAGGATCTCCCGGTGCTTACTATCCAGAGAGTCGTATGCGGTTTTCCACAAATCAGGCGTTGATTGGGTCGGCCGGGTACCCTGGATACTTGGCTGTCCTGGAGAAGCTGGTAGCGGAACACTGATCGTATTGCCTACTTGGGCTTTCGTCTCGCTTGTCCGAGCTTTAACATCTTTATCCTCCTTGTGCCTGCGAAATGGGCGGCGCTCACGGATTTTCTGAAGACGCCGCATCTTGAATCAGTCGACAGTATCTCAGGATCATTAGGGTTCAAGGTGTGGATTGAGAGGCTTTTGGGGAGGGGGAAGGGGGAAAGGCTGAAGGTGGTTGCAATTATCCTTTTACTTCCCGATTTATTACTGTACCCCACTTTTCGATGTGTTGGCACGACTTATATTGACCAGTAGGAGCCAATATATATGTTATTTCTGCATAATCTCACGCCCTTCTTATGTACATCATGTTAGTGTTTGCTTGGGTCTGCTGCCGTCACCAGGCGGGATAGAGCGACTCCCGAGATCACTTTCAATGCGCTACGGATCGTTATTTCTTTTTCTAAAAACATCTGATCGGGTAACATCGGCCCGTGCCGTTGTCTTTGATCGGGACCAAAGTCTAATATAGTAACTATACTGTAGATATATATCTATATTCATGCATATAGTTATACAGATACCAGAAAGCTCAGGCGATACCATGTAAACAGGACAAACACCGCGAGCCGCTTCTGACACGACGTCGACATGCACACCTTCGATCTCCTCGACTCGAATATATCACTAATTCAAAGCTGAGCATGGGGAGTGCAATCCCCATGGCTGTCAACGTGCTAATAATAGTGGTTAGCCTGTTAGCTCCAAATCTTCTAACTCCAGCACAAAAGCTAACGAGAACGAGCATATTTTCCTGGTAATCTCCACGACTTTTGATATCACGCTCCACAGCGGCATTGAGCGCCTTGAGGAAGCGGCTTTGAGCCCATTTGGCAATGCCGCTTGTCGGCTTCGACATACCGATCTACTGAAACAGACCCGCGCCTAAGGAGGCTCCACCGATGTCTAGTCCTAGTTGGCCCAAGTACAAACACTAAAAAGTGAGAAGGAGGATATTCATCCTATTCAGGCTGAGCCGACTAGGTCGTGGTATGGACTGATTAGCTTCAGGGTCAGTTTATGATAGGATGTTCAGATAGACTCGGGGATAGCCAATCCAAGGGCGGCAACTTAGTGGCCTGCGCTCACGGGTATCTGAGAATATGGTGGCAAATTATCTACGAAGGACGCCTTAGCAGGTTGGCGGAAGCTTCGTCCAAAGTCCCAGTCAGAGTCGTCGTCATTCAGTACGACTCAAGGCGTTTCGGTAATGAATTCGAAAAAGGTAGTGGCCGTGCTCCTTGATGGGATATGCGCCCTCTTTCCGGCAGGCGTTGACTAGGTCAAGGATGTGCCTCGAAGCAGCACACGGCGTGTCGCGTCCCTGTACATTTTGTCTCGTGGTCATCGATAGCCATGCTCCCAGCTCCTAAAGGATGCTAACGAGCTGGCTGAGGCGCCACCGTCCGGCTTTCGGCCGCCAGCCGATGCCGAGTTACTGATGAACAACACGATCGGCTAAGCTGCCAGTAAATGGATAGGCGAGATACTGCTGGAACGAGCCGAGGATGGTCCGGCCGTTGTGCACCACTTTCCCAATATTTGCGGCCTGATACGCCTGAAGAGATGCCCTTGGTGGCGCTAGATCAATACTGCAAGAAGATGGGTGCCTTACTAGCACTAGACCGCAAGCAATGGGGTGGGAAGCTGGATATCATCAAGGTCCGCAACATGGTACCCGATTCTGGCTACGGAGTATGACCATGATCCCTGGAACCGTTTGCAGTGCACGATTACTGCAGCGGAAATAGATACTTGCTGTCGGACCTCGTGGGCATATAAACATCTCCGCACCGAGATAGACATACAACTAACATCTAAGTGAATACGGAAGGCAAGGTTTTTACAATATGCCTAAGGGTGTCGAGGCTACCTGGGCTGGAAAAGAAGCGTTTGTATTGCCTGTGTTGCGAAAGAAGGACAAGGTATAAGTGACAGTCTGCTATATCTCCGATTTCGTGATTCATATATTACATTATCAGAGTATTACATGTTCCCTTGATCACCTGACTTCTTGCATTTTGCAAATTTGGATATGAATGCCTTGACTCTGATACATTTCCCGTAGGAAGTCTTGAATACCATCCAAGACTCGTCTTTCGATGCATGTCTCCATTCGTTCATTCGGAAAAAAGAAAAAAAAAGGAGTGGAACGAGGGAGCGGAACCAACTGGGTTGGCATGAGCATCTGAACAGTTGCGTCTGAAGCACCACCGCCATCCTTTACTTTCAACGTGTTGAAGTTGTGCCACTTGTTGCACAAGCTCACAAATACAGTGATGCCGCAGGTCGTGATAACGATTGCGAAAGCAACCTTGACACCCCCTGCGTACGCACGCACAACACCGTCCAGCTCGGCTCCAGAAAATACCTGGCGCAGCTCAGTAGCACCGGTAGCCGTGACGAGGACAAGCCCGACGCTCGGTGCAGATCTCGCAAGCTTGTGCGCGAGCTGGTTGGCAAAGCCGGATTGCGCCGCTGCAAGCACAAAATGAGCTGCCGATAGATCGATACCCTATGCCCAAGGGACACATTCAACCTAGGGATACACGGAGACCAGCCAGGAAGAAAAAAATTCTCTTTCTAGGCCAGGTCAAAGTAGATCTCACATATCTGGATGGCGGTCGTAGGAGCCATGTCGCTTGGTTCAGCATAAGCTTGCGCAATGACGATCGGGACTTAGAAGGCGAGGCCGTATCCAAAGCCCGCCAAGATCTTATACCCAACCCATTTGCCTGTTGAGGTCCCAATGTCAAGAGTATACAGCAGACCCGAGGCAATAGTTGCGATCAGAGAGCCAGCTGTCAGATGCGGAGCGGCAATGCCTGTCTTTGTAATAACTCTGCCTATGATCAGGGTGGTAATACTGAACATAACAGTAAGAGGAATATTACGCAGACCAGAGCCAATTGGACTACTATGGTCGATACTTTGGAAATAGATGGGCAGACAATAGACCGTGACGTAATACGAGCCAGCGAAGAAGAAGCCCCATATACCATTAACCCAGACAGTCCTTTGGCGCATAACGCGTGGTATCAGCATTGCGCGTTCGCCTTGCCATATCTCTATTACCAGGAGCGCAAATACCATGACAGCGAAGCCGACAAGTAAACCGATAATTATGCTGGACACTCCATGCATGGGATACACCACCGTACTGAAGAGCTAGAAGCAAGGCGATGGATGCACCCATGATAAGTACCGTGCCTGGGAAGTCCATGTGTAGAAGCTTCTCCTGCAGTGGAGCATCAACCCGCTTAGCGGTTGCAGGAGTCTTGAAGGTGAGCATAATGACAACTGCAGCCAAACCACCAACTGGAAGATTGATATAAAAGCACCTAGAGTTTTCAGATCAGCTCAGATCTAGTCATAGCAGGAGCCGATGACTGGAACAGTCTTATGTTTCACACCAAAGACAGGGTAGTAGAAAATTTTGGCTCACCACCTCCAGGACACCCTATCCGCAAGCCCGCCACCAACGAGTGGCCCAGGAATAGAGGCGATGCCATACGCTGCCCCAATGATCCCCAACATCCAGGTTGCTCTCTTCCGCGGCTCAGCAGCGAAGGCAGCAATCGTGTATACTCCGGGCGCGATACCCGAGGCACCGAGACCAGTGATAGCACGCCCAACAACACAAGTTGGCGAGTTTTGAGCGACAGCGCTAATGAGACTCCCAACTTCAAATATAAGGACTGACACCAGAAAACTAGTTTTGAGGGGGAAGTTTTTATATATCTTGCCCCACTGTGACTGGAACGCTCCGATTGTTAGGAAACAGACCGAACCATACCACGCATCATCCTCGATTTTGTTGAACTGGTCAGTAATTTTGGGACTAGCGGCTGCAACAATGGACTGTAAAAGAATATTAGATCATCGGCGTGAAGTCCAATGCATTGAAAACAGGACAACTGACCTGATCCAGAGACATGAGGCCTATACTGAGCACAAGCGCAAGTATGATGACGTAGGCTTCGACACCCTTCGGAAGCACAGCAGGTTTTGATAGCTGCGACTCGTCCATGCTCTCCTGTTGAGCAGCAGTACCATCGTTTCCCAGCATTCCTTGTCTTTTTCCGCCATTGACTGTTGAGGAGGACGCCACAATGGACCGTTCGCTCAACTCAATGGGCTCGGTCTTTCTTTTTTTGGTTTTCAAGCTCTACCTGATGTGTTTTCTCTCCCATAGCTTCGAGCTTGTCGTCCTCCAGCAAGCGAGGTGTTGATAGAGACAGATATGTTTGTCATAAGGCTCTTTTGCTTCTACTCGACATGAGACGTTGCGTGGGAGCGCGAGCTTGGACTAATCAGTATGCGCTTAGCTTATATAGATACGGCCTTAAAAGATCTATACGGCGATAAAGAGGTTCCGAACTAACGTAGAGAAGTATTGAACGGAACTACATATCCAAAAATCGGCCTCCTGTCACTACTACTTGACGGAGCTAGGCATCCACTAAACACCGCGAAGTCCGAATAATGGATAAAATATGGATAAGTGCGTAACGCTACTACGGGGAACGCATGCGGAAATAGGTACTGAATACGCTGCTTACATTAAAGGATCCTTTGAACTACAATTCTCAGGATATAAAGACTCTTGATAGTGGTAGTGAGAGTGCGTAGTATTAAGATTACACTAACCAGGAGTGGAGTCTGACTATGGAGTATATATATGCTTGGCTTTTCTCCGCTTCCAAGCGGGGCCAACCGGTGATTATGTTACCCAGAGCTTTACTGACAAGCATTCTACTGCTTGACGAGACCTAATATGATGGCTGACAGCACAGGTAACTTGACTCTGAGAGCTCAGGTTGGGTTTTGCTTTACGTAGCTAAGTTCTATAGTGAGTACTTTAGGTTTGAGCTTTATGATATCTACGAATAGCCTTCTCTCCTCTGTATCTGCACTAGTGCAGCTGCTACTTCGAACTCAAAAGCTTTCCAGAAGCCCGAATTGATAGCCTTGGCAAAAATAGGACACCGCACATTCTAGTCCAGAATGCAGGAAGACATATAATAGAAGAAGGTAAGGGGATAACCAACAACCACATGCAGCAGGCAGTCTATATTTCCCAGCAAAGGCACTGAATCAGCTAGAAAAACAGTCAGCACAAATTTTCATAAAAGCAACCTGAACCTCCCAGAGTAGCGTTTATTATATCACTTAGAGCAACTCCAGAGCTAATACTAAGTATTCGCATCTCCGACTCTTCCTTAACTTGCGACCCAGTCCCCCGTCCAGTCCGCCACGCCGACAACACGCGTCCGTCTTCCGGTAATGCGATGGCAGTGCGTATCTTGCTAATGGCACCGGGGATCCAGGACAGAGGTGAGGGGAGGAAGTGCAGGGTCAGGTCTCGTGCGCCGGGCATCGGATGTACTCCCTCGCCTGGTACTTATAAGGCGCTTCTTGATATACCTGTTGGATTTTTTCCTGTCCCAATCGCGCGGAGGCCGACTTCGTCTGTTGAGACGGTACCAGGGGCAATTCTCTTGGATGGCGAGGCTCTATTTGAAGATTAAAAGGCCCACTAGACAGGTCAGTCGCGGCGTCAAGGTGCCACGGGCAATGCTTCTCACAGTCTCGGCCTCGGCGGTGAACCACCGCGCACAACCAAAGCCAGCAGAATTGGGAACTCCGCTGCCGAACAATGGACATATAAGCATTCTCCAACCCATATTCTCCTGTTGAGATAAAAAGATATTTGGAAATAATGATATTCCCCATATGTGACGACGATGGAATCTACTAGCAAGTTCGAGATGCCCATATTTCACATCCAAACGCTCTTATCATTTAGACTGTGCTCTCCTTGAAACGCTTCGAATATTGGGCCAAAAAACGATAGTGATGATTTCAGACAATATTTAGTTCAAATAGAAGTACTTGACCCGACAAACACCCGATGGCAACTTTATTGGCATGGCTAGTAGACACATTAGATCTATATTCCGGTGGAAGCCAGAGAACGTTGTATCCATGACAGGTAATCCATGGATTATCAAGTGCTACCTCAGAAGAAGGAACCAAATGCTGTGGCCGGGAACGACTAGTTACGCCGCCCGAGTTAACGCGTATTCTGCCTCTATTTGTAAGGAGCATTGCCCCGTCTGGAGAGAAAGCGACCAGATCTACCTCGCCAGTATGGCCTTTGAGTGTCTGGCACGGCCTCCCTATAGCTATATCCTAAAGCTAGATTGTCATATTGCCAGAGACTAACGCCAACATTGTCCTATCTAGAGAGAAAGCGACTGCTTTTACCCAGTGGTATGGGCCTTAGGTGTGTGGTACGGGCTCCCTGTAGCTGTATCCCAAAGCCAGATTATCATAGCAGTAGAGGTTGACGCTAGCATTGTCCCGTCTGGAGAGAAAGCGACCGCATTCACCGAGCCGGTATGGCCTTTAAGTGTCTGGCACGACCTCCCTGTACCTGTATCCCATAACCGGACAGTCGTATCATTGGAGGCGGATGCTAGCATTGTTCCATCGGAGAGAAAGCGACAGAGAAAGCGACTGCATTTACCCAGCCGGTGTGGCCCTCGGGTATCTGGCATGATCTCCTTGTAGTTGTATCCCACAGCCGGATTGTCTTATCAATTGAGGCTGACGCCAGCATTGTCCCATCTGGAGAGAAAGCGACTGCATTTATCCAGCCAGTATGGCCCTCGAGTGTCTGAAGTAAGGGACTCCAGACCTTTCCCATAAGTGGCAACGTTTTCATCCATCGGAGGATACTTCCTTGAAAATGACTGTGGACCTGACTATCTTGTGGTGCAAAAATCAATGCACTGAGATATAACTGGAGAGGTGCACGCTGCATGATAGGAAGACTATAAGAAATAAAGCGTTTGAGGTCCTGGATATATTGACACAATAGAGGGCAGGTACTGGTACATAGAATACTCAGTTAACGTTTGCTAAATGGTCCAGGCAGTCTTACTGATGCAACAGATCGTACCAAAGTCACCGCATGTATACTCTCGGAAGCTCTACCCATCCCGCTCAGGGCTTCTAACCGAGATAGGAGATGTTGTCGCATGAAATTGTCAATTGGATCCTTGTCATATATCTTGATCTTGCTTCTTTGGAGATGTTGCACCCAGTAGAGACTTGCATAGCGAAGTGCAGGATGGATAGACCGCTGGATACGTTTCTCTCCTACCTCCGCTAGCGGGATACCGGGATTAGAGTAATCTAAGTCGCATATACTCTGCTTCAGGGTTGCTGCCATTAAGCGCAAGCAATCGAGAAACAATTTCTTATGCGCATCTTCCACGTCCACCTGGATATTTTCTAGGTCACATCTACTTGGGCCCTCCAGGAAATCTCGGAGTACGGCATGATGCACTCGAAGTTCATCAACATCTTCAGGTGGGATTTGAAGGACTGAATGAAGATCATCCACCGTCCCGATGGTCTCATCCATTGAGATGTTCCGTAGCAAATGTAAAACCGAAATGGAAAAGGAGGTGTCCCGGTTCCACGCCCGGTACCGTACCCGGAACTGTGATGCTTGGGATCGTGGCTAAATTACTAAGCGGCCACGAGCCTTCTTATTGGCTGAAAGATGTGAATGGTATGAAAGACAATGGATTGATCTGTGTTTGTTCTACTGTAAAACACATAGGAAATTGATCGCTTTATATAGGCATTCTCTCAAGAGCGCGATCAGAAAAAGAGGAGAGGAAAGTAATCAAATTGAGAGAAATCGATGGTAGTTATCACCGTCCTCGCAAGAGGTCCTGTGATTCACGCCCGCTGATTGGGTGAATGCTCTTTGAGAGTTCTGAAAACTAACTAACTAGTTATGGAACCCCCCTGTGAGATAAGATAAGCACCGGGTTATGTAAGCGGTCTTGTGCCTGATGCTTTACTAAACCCATAACGGTTAGATGGTCATGTGATTAGCTCTATATAGGACTTTCCTCTGCGCATGCCTTGACAGAGAGATATAGCTTCCAATATGATCTTTTCGGAGAGTGAAGAGCTTGGTCTACCCATCCTGGATCCGTTCCCAACAAACCTTATCCGTTTCATGAGGTTGTGGTTTGGTCGTCTCTGTGCGTGGCATGTTGACAAACGCGGTATCGAGCTTCGGACGGTGGCTAGATTACTAAGCAAGCTTTATGCCTTATGATTGGCTGAAAGATATGAAAGATACGACCAGTCTGATTATGTGTTCTAAGATACAAATGAAAGTGATCGCTTTATATAGATATTCTCTCATAGCGCGATCAGAATAAGGAAAGCAATCAAACCCAGGGGGATCGGTGCTGTTATTACTGTCATCCGAGAGACCATGTGATCCGCGTCCTCTGATTGGATGAAAGTTCTGAGAGGTCTGCGCTTGGCAGGTTGACACGCGGTCCCGAACATATGCGGGCATGATCTGATAACGTTGTTCCCGACGAAACTCGAGACTAGCACTGGTGTTACAACAACAGGAGACCAAGCTGTACGTCCGAAGCTAGCTCGCCTATCAAACCCTGACGCATCGACGTAGACCAGATGGCAAGAACGGAAAACTGATAAATCGTGGAGATGATAGTCCTGCAAATTTTCATTGCGCGGCATCGTAAATCCGACGTGCGACCAATTTGTAGGCTATCCGATCGCTACAAGCGCCCTCTCAATACCAGAAGCAGTCACTAGCGTGTCAATTTCATCCCTCAGGATAGCCGCCATTGCCTCCAGATATTGATCTGGCTGGTCAAGGAGATGGTCACGGAGCGTGTCTAACATCGGTGGAGTCACCGGGCGTGGTCGACCCGCTGCATATGGAGGAGCAGGTTTGAGCGAGTATATCGAATGTGGCGCTCACTACAGCCGATTACATCGACCATTTGGCCGTAGTCAAAGCCTTGCTTAGGATCATGCCCTGAATGAGCTCATGCTGAGATGCTGCCAGATTCGGGGCCATTCCAAATCCTTGCATGAGAGAGGGCGAAGGCATTCTTGCCAGTGAATTCATTCTTGCCAGTGAATTACGATAAGCACCTACTCCTACAACGTAGTACATGGTAGGTATGTAATTTGGCGTAAATTTTAAATATTGGAAGTTTAAGAATGAAACAGTACTGGTATTTAAATATACAAGTCGGGCTGCGAAACAATAAGAATGTAAAGGCGGAAAGAGACTTCGATTTTCACTGTACTTTCGCAATAAATGAGAAAAGTTGGGTATTAGGTACAGGTAAATCGATAACGAGAGTGAGACAAGAGCGGAAGACAAGACCATTTCGGATGAAACGACATCAATATTCCCAGAACTGTTTGTGATTTTTCTTCTATACGCCGCTTCTTTGCTTCACAGGCACCCAGCTGGTTTCATCACAAGTCCAGTAGAAATACCAACCACCAGTGGGGTTTAGAGAGGTCCATAAGAAGTATCGGACTGGCACTATATTTGACAAACTGGCTAAATATGGAGCCGCGAGAATACCAAGCAAGATATTGTTCAATAAGCTATATACGCGCAGCCTGAGTAGATATCTGAACGCCTTTTACACGATACTAAATGTGAGGCTGCGGCCCTCTTGCGCGTATCCTACGCCGCACCTCGGCGCACCGCCTCACAGGGGTTGCCGAGCCACCAGTAGAGAGCAGTATATTCTCTCGACCTTCGCGCAGCAGTCACGAAGGTCAACAATCAGGTTGACTACCTAGCGCACTATATACTTGCGAACCCAATCGAGCTCTTGCCTGCTCTCTAAATGAATTCCTCACATATTCAGGCATTGAGGAGTGGTATTTATGGTTCATTAAGAATAGTTATTGATCTATGTGTAAATATGCACGGAGTAAAGCCGTTCATGAGAAGAAAACTACCTACATTGCTTTCAATCAATGTTTTCTTTCAATTAATGTTTTCAGTAGGAGGCATATTTCATTCATATCATCATAAACGTTGTATAGCTTTACTTGCTATATATATGCCTATGTTGGATCACGAAAATTGTTGATATGCTTGCATTTGGACAAGGAACTACGGATAGAGAGATCTCCATAATGAATAGTCATGCTCACGGCTGTCACGACACTTGGAAGAGCACATGCCGCTTTAGGTCAGGAGACCGGTACCCATTATGAACTCGATCGTCTTTTGACCTATATAGGCACACTAAGCAAGTGTCTGAAGTCGGATTCGTGGCTATCTTTTCAGGGGGTCTACTGGTGCTTTGGCAGTACTGAAAGTACTAATTGAGGTTATGGTTACTTTCCCTGGCCGCACAGGCTACACAGACAGAGATGAGTCTATAACTCCTACTGACGCCAAAAAGTTGTGCAGTGCTGATATATCTGTCTGCAGCTGGGTCAATGCTAAGCCCAAAGACCTTTATTAGTCCAGTATATAGCGTCAATATCTGTTGGTTCATGATCATCGTCACCACTTAATGGGGCTGCCAGCTATATCTGACGTCCTCCCGCTTTTTTTTTCCATCACTCAGCAACACGACGCATAGGCGCTGAGGCCACGGCTTCCCAGAAGAGGTGGGTTGTATCCTGCATCAGGTGCCGTTTGACTTCACTTGTAAAATGCCGCAGATGGGGCAGATTCCGTTCTGCGTGGCACGTCATGGAGCAGTCTGCTTCCTTATGGGCAGGCACAGCTCTGTGGCGGGGAATTTATTGCTTATCTATGAACCAGCTAGCGCGCTGCAACCGCTAGGCGGTTAAAGTTCCGCTGAAAGATATATTGATCGGACGGTCATTGTGGTGCGGCACAGGCCTGGATTGCGGCCAAGTTGTTAATGTAGATTTGTGACCTACTGCCAGCTAGGGTAACTGTGCTGCTCAATGCTCTTGATCTGTTCGCAGAAACTACACCCTAGCTTGCGGTCAACGGCTACATGTATTCTAGCCAGTGCGAGGGTGATGTGACGAGACTGGCTATAGGGGCCATGCCCTGGGTTCGGTGCAGAACCCGATGTAGTGATGAGGTTATGATGCAGAGACATGCTTCTTCAACCAGTTGAGTCATAATCAGCCCATGGAATCAAATGTGTAAACAGATCTCCAGTGCCTCCCGGCTGATGACAGAGATGCGGTGCAGGGCCTGGTCCTGGATCAGATGTGCAGCAGCTGCAGTGGTTCGCTGTGAGCCGAGCATGCCGTATAACCCTCTTATATACCACGTAGAGCACACGTGCATGATTGAGGCACCGAAAACGCAGGATTAATCATTTGTAAAGGCAGTAGAGGGATTCCTTAAGTCAGCATTGCTGCAGCGGTCAACCTAGCAACTAACGGCACGGCCTGCTTCCGCATCTGGCGCACCTGCGCCTCTCCAGCGAGGTCGACATCCAGCTGCGCCCTGAAGTTTTTAGTACAGGCTCGAGCGTGTATCTTGGCGTTTTAAAACACAGGGGCCACTCTAGTTGGCCGTCCAACTTGGGCACCCGCTGCGGCGTTTGCGCCAGAAATACATCAATTAGTACATTGATGCGAATTCAGAAGGGTGCGTTCTCTCCCAGCGCTCTGCAATCTGGTGCGTCAAGAGAGCGTGCGGCGGTTCTCAGCGGCTGAATCCCCGTGGGCCACCATATACATGTTGTCAACGCAGCTGATGACAGAGATGCCGGAGCACACCTTAGGAATCTCCTCCGGTAGATCAGCATTAGAAAAGAAAGAAAAAAAAAAGAAGTAGAATTAGTGACAGCAGGGAGGAAGCCTTTGGGAATATTGGTGAGTACCAACGCTTCTATTTTATATTTGCACCTAGATACGTACTATGCCAGAACACAATGATGTGCGCATACCATATGTATTTGCAAGATGGAGATCACATTCTACCGACAAGTTGTTTTCCGTCCAGCTGTATGACGAAATAACGATGGAACCAAACTGATCCACATCTTGTATGTCTTGTTCTTCGAGCAAAGGAGACGGTGTTCTTGCAGCTATAATGAGTGGGTGATCTCCAAAGAATAGTCTAAGGGTTGGGTTATAACGTAGGCTAATGCGTCTTTCACGGGTCGATTGGGCGGTTTGCACAGCTGTTGTAGATCCGGCTAAAATTCGTCGCAAAGGCTGTAGATAGCTGTTCCCAATGAGCAGTGTTTGTGTTGTAAATAAATTTAACTCATCGTTCCAGTCATTAAGACAACAAGATGATGACACGGAGAGCGGGTGGCTGGGCCCTAGTACTTGGTTTCTCTGGTAAGAACATTGTTTCATTAGAGTCAAGGCATCTTCCAGTCTCCCCTGTGATTTCCAAGTACAGGCCAGGTTTGCCATGCTGGTCAGAGTAGCAGGATGCTCAGCTCCTAGCACAATTTTACTGGTCTCCAATACTTGCTTCTCCAGTGCCTCAGCTTCATTCCACCGGCCCTGATTGCAAAGGGTTGATGCCAGATTTGCCATGCTGGTTAGAGTGGAAGGGTGTGTTTCGTCTTGTTCTTTGTTGATAGTTGCCAACTTCTCGTAAAATATCTCTGCTTCTTTAAATCTTCCATCACTAGCAAGGCAATCCGCAACATTTTCAATTACACTCAGGTAATTGCTCTGTTGCATTACAAACTCTTTTTCGTGCATAACTGCTAAAGTGTGAGGAAGATATTGCCGCCAAAGTCCTCGGTTGGCATGATTGCTATCTGGAAATACCTTCTGCATACGTTCAGCCACCATTTGGATCCAGTTGTCAAATAGGTCATTCTTCTTGAGCCAGTTTCGTGTCGCAATATGAACAAGTCGATGCATATTCATATCCATGTCTTGGCTGTTGATAAACGAGTATGCAGTCAAAAGCCCCAAAGCTTCGACTTTTTGCTTTTCAGACTTGGCTTGAGGGAACAGGGACTTGATAATGTTTCGCGGGTCGATACAAGCCATGAAAGATAAATAGTCTGCTGCTAATTTATTTTGCTGCTGGATTTGATTAAATGATACTAACCAGGTGGCCATCACTGAGTTCTCAATATCCTCATAGCGTGCTGGAACTCTGAGGTTTTCACTTAGAAGTTCCACAGCAACTTCTTCCTGCTCTTGGAGCAGTGAAAGATAAGTCGACAACTCGATACTGTTTTCAAGAATATATGTCGATGCTTGGGTAATTGCTAACGGGAGAAACGATAGTTGCCTGAGGAAGGGAGCAGATGCAGTAGGATCTCTGAGCAATACTTCGCGTCCTAGTGTCGTTTCTAATATTTTCCTAGCCATTTCTTCATCTTTATCTGGAATCCAAATAACATTGAATGGTGCCAGGCTCATAGCGAGTTGTTTGTTTCAGCTGGTGAACAAAATACGGCCTTGTCCACCTTTCGGGAGAAAGTCCTCAAGAGGTGGACCTGTTTGGCTACCTTTCAACCACATGTCCGTATCATCTGCATTGTCAAAGATCAGAAGCCACTTTCCGGCATACTCTGAATCAAGATAACTCTTGACCTGTTCTTTTACCGCTGCTGGATTTATATCACGAAGGTTGAGTAATTGTGCAATTCCTAGGAACGCTTGTTCGATCATAGCATAGCTGGTACAGGGGATCCAGAAGACTGAGCATTCCTTATCTTGGTCCCGAATGCGGTATGCTAGCTCAAGGGCGACTTGGGTCTTCCCGACTCCTCCTAGACCGGTGATGGCGATTTTCCTGAGACCATCTTGCATCGCTAATAAATTTTCCAGTTCCGCGATGTTGTCCTGACGTCCGACAAATCTTGGATTTCTTGAGAGTGAGACCATCCAGTGCCGCGTCCTTGGTCTTTTCAAGTTGGGATCCATATGGCCGGGAGAAATATCTGATAACAACAATTTTGTATAAGCTGCTGCTGCCAGTGCAGCATATCCTTGCCACTGCTTCTGCTTATGGGAGTCGCAATAGTCGCATATCCCGCGGACCACAAGTGTTGGAAGCTCATCCATCAGTCCGGCCGCCTCCATCTCAAAGCAGAGGATTCCATGCTCCTGTGCTAGGTGGTCTCGTTTTTCCGAGTCTTTCATCACCTGATCTCCCGATGCAATCAATCCATAGTGGATCCGAGGGGCTCTCGTTTTTCGTGGTTGTCGTTTGACTAGTTCTTCTTGATCGCAGTTTTCACAGTCATCCTCACCTGCGACATGATGGTAGGACGAACTGAATACACGGTCCGTATGCTGTTCGGGGGGCGAAAAGCGTTCTTGCATGTTAGGGTTTTGTTTCAAGGCTTGCTCTATTATATGAGAGAGATCGTCTTCTCCGCCCGTCATCTGTTTAGCTTCCAGGATTCCTATTCGTGTCAAAAGTACCTGGGGAGGTTTGTTTAGGGTTCCTGTCGCCTCGAATTCGCCGCCTTGGATCGCCTTTCCATAATCGTACTGGATCACTCCACTGGACTTTCCAGACGGTTTGCTGACCACTACGTCGCCTAAATGAATGTCTTGACTTTTGCTCGGGACTCCGCCTCCGATCCCTACCATCAACCCATACTGAAGCTGAGGAAAGGTCAAGCGCATGCGAGACACCACGGTTGCGGCAGACACGGTTCCATATACGCCCGCTGGTAGACAGGCAATGACAATATAATGGCCATTTAGTTCACCAAGTTGGTAGGCATTTGAGTCAGTGGACGGTTTCGGCAGAGAACTGTGAAGTTTATCTAGCATAACGCGGGCCGCTGCTGCTTCTAGCGGCAAAGCGCATATCCATGCGATTTTGTAGTCGTCGTGCGTCACAGCTGTCATTGCGAGTCACATCGGAGTGTCAGACAGGCTAGATATTGATATCTGATTGAAAGCAAGTAAAAGGAACTGTGAAGCTTTTCGTAGTTTAGTTTACGAAAAGGAGAGAATGCAAAACACTGTTCATCAGGCTGGGAAGGAGGGGCAACAGCCTCGTGCTACCCAATGTAAGGCTGGCCATCTGCCTGATAATCGGTTAAAGGCAACAAGAGTTCCATGTGAACTAGGACATGTTATTGCATCTGTTATATAGATTCTATCAACTTGCCGAGCTACCCTTCCTGTTCCGTTAATGGTGTACTTGATTGCATTGAACCAGCCACCTCATATCCTGCATATCTCGACTCTTTCCGGAACGCTTGGCCGAAATCTAATCAAAAGTAAACTCCCTCCTCTTCCTTAACCGGTCATACTACGTGCCTTGTGGTCTATAGAACTCCGTACCGCAACTTTGTGCTCTCATAAACTTCTGTCTCAGCTCTTGTCCATGAATGGGAAGATAACACGCTTTCTTGACTTCCCTTTAGACCTCAAAGAATATTTCCTGCATACTGCAGAGGTACGGCATACAGCATAAAGAGCACCCTATGTCAAGTCTGGCTTGTGATCAAAGTACAATCTCAATAAAAGACTAGGTTACAAGGCAACATTGAAGTTCACGCGCAACATCAAAGTTTGCCCAACAGATGGTTATCGAAGTTCAACAACGGCCGAGGAATGGTGGGCTGATTGTTTGATTCATTCACGCATCCAAGCCTAGGTGGCCGGCGGGGGGTGCTCTGGATGGCGGCCTCACTACGCTATATACAAGAATATAAATGCGGATACGCGAACCACGATCAGACGCGCGCAAGGAGGAGGAAATTATTGAGCATTTTGAAACTGCAACAATTGGGAAATAGTCCACCGGATGATTCGCAAAGAAAGGTGAAAAGCGTGAAGGATGTGCCCTATCTAAAGCGCCAAAGCAGATTAGCAGAGATTGTAGAGAAGGTGGAAAACGACTTTCTGAGAATATCCATATAGAACTCATCCCTGATTTTATGAAAGATACTCGTCACTACTAGGTCTTGCACGTAATTTGTTAATCTCACATTTCAACGATGAGGAGGTTCCTTATATAACCACGCGGACAAAATCTATTAACATGAGCATCTAGATAGTAGAGTTCGTACGGAGGGAATCCGATGTTCCTATTATCTGCGTATATAGCAACAAAGGAACACCTTATCTAGATAACAAGATGTACTTCTGAAAAATAGGGTGTCCAATGCTTCCTTTTACGCCGGCTATTGCTGGTCGAGATACCTGAAACAATGCACTATCGAGCCCTACCAAAACAAATTGATGTCGCAATAGTGTACCACACACAATGGCTGGCTAAGCGTATTGGATAGTCCGGCCGACCTGGCGACCTGCAACCACGGTCCAAGCAGTGCCTGACACGCCCACCTGATAATACGGCCGCATAGCAGTAATGTTCTTCACATGAAGCCATGGCCATTTATTAGCAATGACGTGACACGCAAAGTTCATTTTTCTGAAACTACCTTTTCAAGTTTTCATTTTGCTTTTCTTTCTCAAAAGATTTTAACATTACAAATGTTTCTGCAACCAGTTTCTAGCTGATTAAAATTTTACCATAAGTACCCAAGATCTGTTTACTTTTGACGAACTTGTCGAATCAAGCCCCCATACTCAGCCAACTCCAAGTGCCACTGGCATCACTTACCAAGTGATAATTGAGCCGCTAAAAAGAGGAAAGGAAAAGGGGTATTATGATAGAAGGGGACTTCAACTAACGATTACAAGAATGTTCTGAAGTGCGTACGTCTACGTTTTCGGAAAGCGCTGCCATGCTGAACTTGACGGTTGGTAAGTGCTCTGAAGAGATGTCGTGGTTCGAAAACCTCTCGAAATCAGATCGTAGCGTCAAGCCCATTATCAAAGGATTTTCGCAGCGCGCAACTGAGATTCCGGCAGCATACAGAACAAGCAAGTTCGAAGGATGTCTCATATGAGTGTATGCAACCTATCTTGGCGCAATTCCTGCTCGCACGACCCACATCACTTCGAGGCATGGTCATCTCGCAAGCCTATCTAGAAAAGGCTGACAGTCTCTTGTAATTTATCGACATCACTGCACACCCGGACAGGTCATCCCATTCCTCTGCGCGTGCGCCCTTGGATTTGCCCCGCCTGTTCTTTTTGAACATCTGGTGTAAAAGAGTCATGAGGACGATTCTCACCTCTCGGGCTAATCTGAAGATGTCTATCTCCGTTTCATGAACGAAGCCTTGGCCGAGAACCAGGACCCGCGTCTTTCAATATTTCTTGCCTGCTGCCTTTAACCAACTAAACTTAGTTAGGAAATAAATGTTGCTTTGTAATTGAATTGACTTCTTGAGTGAATTTGACCTAGGCAGGCCTGCCTGCGCAGGCTGGATAAGTGCAGTCTCGTCCCCAGGCTGCAAACGCATTATGAGGCATATCACCCCATCTAGTTATAAGACTATCCTCTTCTGCCAGATGATTATTGTTATCCTCGATTTCCCGCCATCTCGAAGCGACTGAACGTTGAGGTATATGAAAGCCACCATATCAGTTTGCGCAAGAGTCATCTGATTCCTTGACAGTGTTAACTGNTTTTTTTTTTTTTTTTTTTTTTTTTTTTTTTTTTTTTTTTTTTTTTTTTTAACAGAAAAAGCATGCTTAGAAGGTGCAGACGTGGCGTAGGTACTGAAAAGACAGAGAGCGAGGCCTGAAAACCCCTTTGAGGCTTGATATATAGATTTCTTTAACAAAGTTTGTAGTCATTAGAAAGTCTGGAGCTGTTTAGATTGTACCTGGATCTCCCAAAAGCTTCTCGAGTCGGATTGATAAGACCAACAGCTTGACTAGAAGAATCTCCCGAAGAGTTACGGAAGTGGGCAAACTGCAAGATAGCTTCTCTGGGCTTTTGAGGGCAGTTACGCTCAATAATATTGAAAACCTTGCTCTGCAGAGACCTGGGCATCTGTTCATGGATTCTGATAGGATTGAAAACGTAAGCCGCCCAGTATAACTCTTGCATATGATGATGCATCCGCTTATGATATCTTGAAGTCAAATAATCACTTATATCGTTGCCAACTGCAGACGCTTTTGGAAAGCTCCCATCCCATCTTTGTAAGGTATAGCCAGCATGCGATGTCACCACTTCTGAAGCCTTCGTATTCTCATAAATAGGCTGCAAGAAGTTATCAATCCGATGGAGGGTATCCCACGGAGCGTAGAACCGCTTTAATTCGTCCTCGCAAGGGCTATTTCGCACGTATTGAATAAGCGCTCCTCCGTTGTTCTTGAGGCTCTGCAACATAAGATATTGACGATCCCAATGTGTGGTTACTGAAGGAAGTAGTGCACGCTCTTCTTTACACTTTTGTAGCTGTATTTGTCGAAGACTTGTTAGCCGCAGTGGCGCAGTATTGAAGTGAGCCATTATAAGCTGGACATTTTGAATGATTTCGCTGATTTTGGAAGACATATAACGTCTTCTATCATAGATTGCAATCCGTCGGAGTCATATTATCACAGAGAAATATATTTTCTCTTTTCTTTCTTTCTCTCTCTCTTTTTTTTTGTTGTTTTTCCTCCGCGTGAGGCTAAATTGTTCCATAGAGAGTGCATGGTACTGCTGGTGTCTGTTATAACTGAATTTATTCGCAGTAAATCACCGTTTGTATAATCTCGGAGCTAGCTAAGAGGAACAGTCAGTAGAATACTCATTCTAGGAGCTAAAGCATACTTCAGTGATGAACCGATCTACAAGATTCTCAGGAGTTGCAGACTCCTCTTGTAGATCTCTTAATCCAATAAAATATGGCCGCTTTGAGTCAGACACCGAAATATTCAATACTTGACGCTTTCTAATATCTGTAATCTTATCGAGGCTGACTGTAGGAATATGATACTCAGGTTCTAGAGCATCTACTAATGGTCTCATCTCCTCAATGTCAAAGGTTGAGAATAGCCTTGCACCAGTGAATATGGACATCCCTAACAACCGATCAACTTCTTTATGGGAATTTTTGACTCTTCTAAAGTATGATTGAGGCGCATTAGAACGCCAATTTATCTGTTTAGACCAAGAACTGTTCCATTGAGATACAGTTATTTGCAAACCAATTGTTCTCCTGATTTTGAACCTTGCTTAGTTATCAGTCTCTCGGAATGGCGCTATGACGTCGTAAGAGTCTCTAGAAGGTATCTCTGCTAGGAAAAATAGACATCGATATACAAAAACCAATTTTATAGATGTATCATGCAATTGATCCAGGTCAAGAATACATGGGATATAGTACGAATCTCTAATCATCATGCAGTCTCATGCATAGAGAGGTTTTTTTGGTACTTATAAGGTCTCAATACCACATCAACGCCCTCAAAAAAGACGCTGGCGCCCTGACCAAACCAAGTCATGATTTTCTATTCGCGGCTCTGAATAGCAGCCAAATGAATCCGAACTCCCAGAACCACTGTTACAGAAAATTGCTTCCTACATCACACCAGGGGGGTTAGCACCGTCAAAATATCTACCCGTCCAGTCATCATTAAACGACCAAGTCTGTTTAGGAAGATAGAACCATCTACAACTGCTTCCACAGCCTAAGGCGTGATCTCTTGAGTAACAGTAAGAATTGCAAATTCCCAGTATCTTTGAAGCCTGTTCCCGTTTAAACAGTGAACAGGAATCATATAGTATGTGTAGCTGAACTGTATGAACGAACCTAGTAGGCGCAATTGGCTCCGTGATGATGATGGATCAGACTTGGGAACTTCTAACTGGCCACAAGTTGGGCGATAATCAATACCGAACAAACCCTGTATTTTGCCTACATAGCTGATATACTTCTCATGCGAACCAACACAGATGTTGTCTAGATTCAATCATTTAATGTAAAGCATCCTTGACAGGTTGGTCAGAATGCCCTATTGGTTTTCATGTTTAATAAAGCAAGACAACTTTGACTTTTCAGATCTATGAAGGTGACGTGTTCGGCTATCGTACACAAAGATCAAAGATTGTACTAAAGATGATGCCGTTATCCCTGTTGGGGTTTAAATTCAAGAACTTCACCAAAAACGGAGAGACGAGCGTAGTATTTGAAAATCTGGCTACCGCAAGAAACCCTACTTTATTTCTCATGTCAGGTTTTAGGGTCAACCTGATATCGAGTTATTTTTAACCTTGAAATTTTTAAGATCCGGGCCCTGCAATACTTGTCGTAAGAGGTTCTTCCTCGATCCAGATACCAGACCAGAACCAATCCTCTGCATCTGCGTCTGAACCTCCGTTTGGCAGCCTAAGCTGGCCGATATGCCAGTCCTGAGAATTCGTAGATGTGCCGGCTGAAACTGGCTCGGCCACTTGTGTCAAGGGGTCGGTGCCGTTGCTTGCCCAGAGAGCGACGGTCTGCGAGCTGAAATCAATGTCGTACGCAAAGTTATACCAGTTATCAGCTTCCAGCTGTGTTGACCAGTACGTTTGCTGCGACACATCCCAGCGGAGGGTGTTATCAGCACCAGTCGCGCCACTTAGGGTGCCGTATTTGATTTCAGTGAAATGACTCTGTACACATTAGATACACGAAAACAAGTAGCGTTTACAAACCCAGGCGACTCTTACTTCAAAGAAAGCAATTTGATGCTCAAAGTTCGGGTTTGGCGGGTTTTCGCTTGAAGTCTTGAGCGAGAAATGGTAGTAAAGATGTCCGGAACCGAGGTTTGCAGACGTTTGGGGGATGATTTCCGTTCTCTCCATATTCTGCCCTTCCCAAAACGACGTCCCATCCTAGCATGCCGGAAAGAGGAACGGGAGTCAGCTTGTATAAAGGGTATGAACGAACGATATATGCTTACAATAGTAATCCGGATGCCCTGCGCATCACTAGTATCGCCTGGATTTTTGAAGTCTTCGGATAAACCCAAATATTCAGACGTGTCGCTATCACCGTGTATGTACCATTGATAAGGTCCAACTTGGTTCGACCAAGACCCTAAACCACGGTATCAGTGATAGTCGCTGAATTTAAGCCAATGAAGGGTAAAATCAATACATGAATCAAAATCCGATACTTGGAAGGAAGAATTGAAAATCCCACTCCACAATGTTGTGCCAGCTTTCACAGTGCTGCACAGTAATGTTGCGAGCAAAACCGAATTTTGATTCATCTTGGAAGATAACTGCCAAAGGAGATAGATCTGGAAGAGAGAAATACTACGTTATGAACAATACGTAGAAGTCAATGTTGTTATATATAATACCTGAAACAACTGGGTCCCAGAGGTCAGATTTAGTCCACCGAGACTCCCCGCACATTCTTCCTAAATAACTTACTTGCTGATACTATTACTACTTTGTCCAACCCATTTCGTCACATTGGATTTTATGATTTCTCTCAAAAGGGTATAATACAGAATGAAAACGTCAGTTACGTCAGTTACGTCAGTTATTATGTTTTCGATAGTCGAATCAAATACCGGGCGACTCTTTCAACATTTGGAAGATATGAAACGACAGCTTGTCGCATATGCGTTTTCGCGGAATATCGCCTTTTTAACAAGCTTCCCAGACACTTATTAGAAGCAGTCGATTCGCTGCATTAAGCTGGGCTTCGCTTAGATACGATCTGTTCAACTGAGATCTTCTAAGAGACAGCCCAAGGTGCTAGGGCTCGGTTTTCGAAGTCTATTGTAAAGCCTTGTACGGTATTTGGCAACGATACATGCTATCTAGTGACATGTGGAACGGTACCAAAACAGATTCTGGCAAAATCGTACAATAATTCGCCATACAGAGCGGCAAATTCGATTTCGCCGGGTAAATCAAGTACTTATCATCTATCGCCTAACGCGGAATAAAACACGAAAATGGACAAGCAAGGAAAGGGGTACGTTTCTGCAGGCTGTGCATATAGGGCCCATGAAGTAGCTTATTTCCATAGCACATGAACGATCATACATGTATCGATCGTCGACTGGTATGAGTTTAAATCATGTGTGACGGGTTTCGAGTCATGTTGAATGATCTCTAGCCTTCGTTACTTGGACTAGAACCGATGATCCACTAATTTATCGAGAGCATTCATGTAAGTAAAAGTGATTAACGCCTGTCAAGCCCTAAATACCAATAAGTTATCCATGCTTGAATTTGGGCATATGTCGAAAATTAACAAACCCTGTGTGGAGCACAGTAGCATATATATCTATCAAGTAATCCTGATTCATTGCCCGAGTAAGCTAGACTCTTTCATCCCTCCAGCAGGAGGACAGGGGAGACAAACTATAGATTTGCAGGCATTGGTCATTGCAGACGCCCTATCGCACTTTCAGTCCTCAAAACTCTGTGGCAAGCTCGATTTCATATTATGAATTTGCAAAACTGGTGTAACTGAAACACAGCCAAAGCTCAATTAGACACCCAGAAGTCCCTCTTCAATTCCACATGCTCAATTTTCAACTGCCTGAATGATATATCACATATTTCTTGAGATTATATATGAAAACAACGTACGACCATAGCTTTTGTCAAGGTGGCGTGGCTGTTTGACAAAATCCTACGCGGTACCTACTATCCTGCTAGATAAGTAAGAAAGCAACTCTATATCATCATAACTGACTAAATTCTCTTAGATAATCTAACGAAATTTCAAGATCTTGTCGGCCGTTAAGACGGCGGGACGATATCAAAAGGCTAGTTTTATCCTTGGACGTGCGTACGGGAAGGTTTGAGACCTGTTTTTCAATAGTACTTAACCGATCTCATGAATAGCGCCATCAGTGAATTCCTAACGTCTCGTATATTTAGATGACACGTTCACAGTCTTTCAATCATTACTATTTCAATTAGGCTTCAAAGCAAGGCTTCGGAGGATAATTAGACAAGCTACTGTGCTCAAGAGCTTAAATCGCTACACGACAGTATTTAGTCAGTACAGTCAATAGAAGTCTACAGCGCTATTGGAGCCTCTATCTGGATTCTAGTCAACTCAGAAACAAGATACTTGGGTATGCGGAGTGCAGTCGAAATGCACTTATTTCCTGTTTTGTTGGCTGTCAATCGGGTTAACAGCAACGACAGACTAAGTCTACATATTTGACACTAAACAGTCCGTTTACCTCTAGACTCGAAAGGTAGCAGTAAGCTTGTAAATACAAGAAGTCCAAATAATCCCGCGCAAATCCACAAGGGAAGAACGGTCTTCACATTGGCATAACTTCCGACCAGGACGCCAATGATGCCACCAACACGATTCACTACAACGCAGAGACCATAGCCCGTAGCTCGGTGGGCACTTGGAAGGATCTCCGGGGTGTATGCATATATAGTACCATAGTAGATATTAGATGCTGCTGTTATTGCCGCTGACACGCCCACATTCTGGGCTGGCGTTTTAATTTGTGTATATCCAATCTGTAGTGCAGTGGTGATTCCGGCACCAACAGCAAGGGTACCACGTCGTCCGAGCCACCGCCATTCGACTAACATGCCAGCAATAACTGGGCCGATGAGGCCCGCAACTTGGTTGATAGCGTAATTGCGCCACGTCGTATAGTTTGAACCGTCTCCTGTATCAGCACCGCGGGATGCTAGGTAGTATGGCAAGAATACGCCGTACAAAGGCGAGACAGTCCCGATTAGGAGCCAATTAGCAATTATCATGGCCGTAGAGTAAGCAAGTTTTGATGTACTGAATAGGCCGGAGAAATGGCTTCTTAGGCGAAGACCGGACCAGACAGATTTTTCGGTATGGAGGATACGCCCTTGAAGCTGAATTTGTTGCAAAGTTAGTGAGAGAGGACGGCCATACTTCTCCGACAGTCCCAAAAGAATAGCATGAAGTTCTTCATCGTGATTTTGACTGACAAGCCATTTAGGTGTCTGGACCATTCGAATAGCAAGCAAGCGACATGTGCTCAGGACTAGTACTAGAGCGCCGCAGGTGAAGTGGAGGTAACGCCAACCCATGTTGTCTGCTCTTGGGCAGATTACAGCATCAGTTTTGCAACTAAAATGGCTCATAAACCCCCATGATAGGAGGCCGGTGATAGTGTAGCCAACCGCCCACCACACGGACATAAAAGTGACAAGCCAAGAATGCGACGTAGGAAGAAACTCAAGGAAGTTGGTAGCGTCCAGTATATAGTTTCCTCCTGCTCCAGCAGAGTATATGGCAACCCTACAGTTATTTGATAGTGTCAGTTGATATCCCTGGTCAGCCCAAGACAAATGATTGAGCTGTTCTCATCGGCGGGGTTTGTGGGAACTTACATAGCTGCGAAAGACACGTAGTTGGGCATAGCGCCAGCAATCAACACAAATGTAGCGCAAAGAAACAAACTAGTGTTAAATGCGAGCTTACGACCGATGACATCGGCTGAGAAACCCCAGGAGGCAGCTCCGATGAGGAGGCCAACCTGTGAGGCAAGAGATATTCCCGCGATCTTCCCACCAGGATTCCCAAACTCTTGCGTGACAGCAGGTTGGGCAATAGACTGACAAACGATCAGGAGCTATTTCTATCGTCAACCAATAGTCTACGTGGGATTAGCGTTTGGAAAAGTACACTCACCGAGTCCACGGCATAGCCAAATCCGTTCAGAAAGAATAGTTTCCATTGGAATGGGGTCATGCCAATCTCATCAATCGCCGCACTTACCAAAGCCATCTTTTTAGTTAGTACGTTATCGATTTCCGAGGTATCGATGACTTCATTTCTCAAGTCAATTGAAGAGTGAACACTAGCCGACCGTGAAACGCTTGGCTTATTGGCAGTTTGGTACACAGGGCCATCAGACTCATCTGAATAGGTATGGAGGGAACTGTCCATCGAGTTATTGTTGTTTTCTTGATTGTGTCCGTTTTGTACCTCTTTTTCTTGAATCCTTGCCTGCGTTTAGACACAGTGTATCCGATACTAGCTAGGTAGCTGTATTACAACCTTAGACTAACAGGACGTATAAGTACGTTTATATCCTTAAAGATGCATGACCATGCAGATAGTCAACAGGATCCTCATATATGAGCTAACAGGCTATGGTGGCTCCCACTGGGCTGATTTTGGAACCCCGCATAGCGAGTTTTGATATAGAAATGAGGTGACAATGGACGTGAAGTACATGATTGGTCCAGATAGCAATCCATAAAGCACCAGACACATTGATTAGCTGAATTATTATTTTGAACAGGCTAAGTGTGCGTGCATGCTAGATAAGTCTGGCTTATTAGACATTACTAGAGCGAATGTCGTGATAGTCAGCGGGTTATGGTTAACCTTTACAGGGTCTTAGTTATACGAACAATGCTGCCAATTTATACTAGAACAGTATAAGTTAAAATTGGATTGTATGAGAGTGACATTGGACAAAGTCTGACTTTAAATATTATAAATCACCCGCAATCATTTGCGGACATGGTATGGCACCATCGACCGAAGAAATATCATCATCCTTGTGCAGTACCCTCGTAAAAAGAATAGCCTGTTTGCATTTGACAAGATGGATATAAAGAGGACCATGATGGCCCTTCATGAAATATCTATTATGTGTTTTACATAGCAAGCGTATTGGTGATTCGAAACTCTCCAACACGCAAGATACCTACACTGCGAATCAGTTGAGACATATTGACTACAAGATGTTCGGAGCTCACACAGGCCTTACCGAGCAAGTATTTGCTTATAAACCCGTACACAAGCCGGTGGAAGAAATTCAGCCGCCCAGAGACCGTGCATTTTATGCCAATCCTCGAAAGACTGCTCTTTTCTCGGTTGTTACAGGGGTGAAACATTTGACGCCATACATAGGAACAGAGCTGTATGGCGTACAGTTGAGCCAATTAAATGAGGAGCAAAAAGACGACTTGGCCTTGCTTGTTGCTGAAGTGAGTCTCACTTGGAGACCCTCATACCAACGTTTGATAAGACCGTGGCTGATATCCGATAATGACAGAGGGGTGTCGTTTTTTTCAGGAACCAAGACCTCACTCTTGAAGGGCAACACGAGTTCACAAAACATTTTGGCATTGTTAGTGTTTCTCTGGGTCTCTATAGTTGGACTTACGTGTCGGTGCTAATGAGTTTGCGACATTAGCAAGACCGTGATCCAAATCAAGTGGATCCACGACATGTGACTATTATAGGGCGTGGAGGGTGAGATAAAAGGAGGAATAATGCTCATTTCATTTCGAAGGACAAGCTAACTCATATCTCTTCATAGTGATGTTCGCTCATATGAACATGCCAGCGGCGCACGCGCAGAGTTCCACTCTGATCACTCTTATGAAATCAATCCGCCATCCTACACAATGCTTCGGATGGTTAAAACTCCTGAATATGGTAAATTTCCTTCAGGCTTTCTATCTAGTTTTCGGTGCTCCATTTTATGCCTGTGATATGATGGATGGCGTATGGTAACACTTCGTTGCTATAGGTGGCGATACTATTTGGACAAGTCAAACGGCGTTATTTGATAAACTAAGTCCAACCTTTCAGAAGACTTTTGAAGGGCTTCATGCAGTTCACAGTTCAGAGGTTAGTCTTAGAGTCGTCCCACTCTTGGACTTCTATCTTGATTATCCCTTCTAACAACAGAACAGCATATCTTTATCAACACGATCAATAGTGGCGGAACAAGCTTTCGGCTGCCTGTACGCAGGGAACATCCTCTGGTACGCTTTTTATATCCGTTCTTTTCTACATCAATCAATACATACAACAAAATACGAACCTCGGCAATCTTCTGATATCTAACAAAGCGAGCTAAATCAATGAGCAGGTCCGTACCCACCCTGTGACCAAACAGAAGTCGCTATTTTACAACCCTGCATTTGTAATCAATATCTCGGAGCTCAAAGGCTATGAAGCCTTCCATGTTTTGAATTTCCTTCGTTACCATGTTCACTCTGCAGATGACTTGACTGTACGCTGGCACTGGGAAGCTGGCAGTGTGGCTCTCTGGGATAACCGCATCGCCACACACCGTGCAGTTCCTGGTGGGTACAACACTGAAGAGAGAGAAGGGACAAGAACGGCCATTTTTGGTGAAAAGCCGGTTTATGATCCCAACGGTAAGACTCTAAGCGAATGGCAAGCTGGGAGACCCGAAGAGGATCAACTACCAGTTATCGAGACTAAGTTGAATGGTTCTTCATAATTTCTACTATGCGGCCGACAGAAGAAAGGGGCTACTGAGAGATCATAATCACTGTAAGAAACCCGCGGAATTTTGGTAAACTGGATAGTTTCTCCGTGTCAACACATTGCTCGCAAAACTCGCAAAGTGATCATATAATGGAGTATTTCAGGTCTATATCAAACAGCCCTCGACACCTTCCAGGCTGGAAATATGGACGTACATCTGAATGCCTGAGAAGATGTACTTAGTTTTAAAGTCGAGCTGGGATCCGTACCTGGGGGTAGTGGCTTCTACCACCAGTGGAAACCTTAGAGCGACCTATATTATACTGTTTTCTGTCGCCATTGCTCCATTTCCTGCAGTAATAAAATAAAAGCACTGTCACGACGTTGCGATTTTAGCTCTGCCGCCGATATCACTAAACCTCAGTTGCGTGATATCATTGAGGCTGTAAATGTCATTACTGGTCATAATAGTGTCATAAATACCGCCTTTTTACTAGAGGATGTCGAGAAATTAGAGACCACGCTCCGTATCAACATATTCGGTACTGCCTAATTCGTTAATCTTGCTGTTGGATTGAGATCACAAAGCTATTTCTTCCTTTATTTACTTCCTTGTTGCCCCAGCTTTGTCCGTAAAAAACTATGGCGACCAGGGAACTCGTTGAAAAAGAAAGAGAACGAAATAGGTCGCTTTAGTTCGACAATGTACCTCCCTTCATGCTATTATGGTTAAGTCCACAAAGTAAACTCCTCATTGAACAGATCAGTGGGCAGAAATTAAGTGAATTAGTACAGTGTAACTTTTGAAAGAAAGAACCAACCTCTAACAGTAATGTACATGTGTCAACAAAGATCGAAGGGTATTTAATACATGAAATGGTCTCTTCGCTGGTCGCCAATAATATAATGGAATAAACAAAGCGATTTGATGTCGACGAAGGAAAAAGGAAACAGAAGGGAAGGGAGAAAAGAATACTCAACGAAGGCAATATCTTAATCCACTGCCAGCGATACATGGGTTGTGACATGGATTCCGTTCCTCATGTCTTCGTTGCTACTATGAGGACTTTCTGCTTTTGTTTCATTGATACGCTCTTGACTTTCCCCTTGGAAGGAAGTGAGAGTCTCTGTACCGTTCTTTGGTCGTGATAGCGAGGTCATTTTGAAGCGACTTCCGCGGCCGTTTTCGCCACTGAAGCGATGTCCGCTAGCGGTCACTGATGTGAGATATGCCCCTTCTGCTTGGTGGCTCTTGTTGTTTCGACTTCGACCACCAGTCATGTCTCCGTAGCGCTTCCAGCTTCCACTGCCACTGCCACTATTCCCGCTAATCGCAGCTCTGGCGCGACTGAGGAGAGGTTTGAAGCTCGGAGCACAAACAACGATGGAAGCCACAAGGATCTCTCGCGATGCCCAGCCGAGCGCAATGGAAAGGTCGTCGATGTTAGACAGCGAGTAATATGCACGCACAATCGCACAGACCATGACGAATATACCGGACGAAAAGAGGATTCCAAGGGAGATCTTTTGCCGACGACTGAGTTGTACTTCGAGAAGCATGGGGAACGGAATGATCAGAATTCCCAAGTCAGTTCTTCATGAGATGGTAATTAGTACGACACACAGCAATTAACGAACATCAAGATCTTGTAAAAATGAACATCACTTACACGACGTCCATGATAGTGATGAGTATATAGTTTCCCGGTCGAGAGGTGCAATTATCTGAAGAGAAACAGTTAGTTTCTCTTCGTATTGTAGCAACGATAGTGCCTAGCATCGACAGTCACGGCGAGCGCAGCTGGTACGTACTTCCTGGATAAGGCTTGACTTGCCACGATCTCGATGGAGGGAGGCAGGAACAGATATGCCACAGCAGACTCGTCAAAAATGTAGCTACACTCAGTCCGATCATAATCCTAGCCAATTTTTGTTGCCAAATGCCCATACTATGGACATGGATTTATGTCAGTATTTATCATCTTCAGAGGGTGTCAACAGCGCAGGGGGCCCGGTACGTACGTTAGCCTTATGTAGAGAGACAAGAGCACTGATTTAAGAGACCAAATCAAGAGAATATAGAACACCCATGCAGCATATGCGAGCTTGGATCCCAAAACCATGATTGGTACCTGGCTGTCGGGGACTTCCATTGCAGTGGTGTCATTGAGACCGATATTGTTTCCTTTCGCTCCTGTAGTGTGGCAAGACTGGTTAAACTATGATCACTCACGGACGTTATAAATCAGCGAAGAGATGCTAGACCTTACCACATGTGTAGAGAAAGGTTGCTTCGAGGATCCAGAAAACCTATGCAGACACGTTTCTCGTTAACACAACGGCCATTCAGACTGCTCAAAGAAAGGCTCGAAGCATACAACAGCAATCCCAGCAAAAAGATCGTCATATCCAAAATTTCCAGGGCCGACCGTCCTCCAGCGAGCATAGAATCGGAGGCCAAAGATAAGAATGCCGATGCCCAGCTCTGTGAAGAGCTCGACAGGCAAATTATACGCCATGCTGCGCCAAGTGTGTGCAATCGGCGTTGGGAAGCTGATGAATACCGTACAGATGTTTCCAAACTCAATATAGTTCCAATGAAGGTGAAAAAAAAAATTTTTTTGTTCTCTAGTATCGTAACAGATCGGTGCTATATAGCACGCTCACATAAGACGTCGCGACCAATTTGGGGGGAAGTAACAACCAGCCCGCTGGGACGACCAACGGCACGTAAATCGTATACCTTAATAGCTGGTAGGCAGAAAATCTTAGATTGTACAGGGCTAGGCCTAGACTACGTAAGGGTGTCTGTCGCTAAATTTTTCGCGAAGCAAATGTCAGAAGTGTCTTCCGCCGGAAGCTATCCGTCATTCCGTAGAGACTAGACTGACCGTTGCCGCGTTGTGAAAGCTGCTGGGTCCCAATTTTGGGACGAAGAGGAGGGAGATAGGCCCAACGATCTTCAGGTGCTGTTTCCACTCGCTTCAGCTGCTTGACGTGAGAATGGGAAGATTAAGATCAGCCGGTAATGTTTGATCCCGAAGGTTCGACGGCCATGGCCAATCTCGTCGTTCCCGGTTCTTGGAAAAGTGGAATATCCCCAGCACTAACAGGGCAGAAAGAAGCCCTGAACGCTGGTCTAGGTTTGAGGGGTTTCCATAGTGTAGTCACTATACGGACTCCGGCTCTACGTAGTTGCTGGGACCTAGTGACAAGTATACGGAATATATGTCTATGAGCGTAGTGAGAGGTCCTGAAGAACTCAGTAGTCCGAATTTCCCTGCTAGGCAGTAGGACCATCTGTGAACTATTCGTTGATCGCTCCGAATCCGTGCTTGCTTTTTCTTTTTTCTCTTTTCCTTTTTCTTTTTTTTCCCCCTCAAGCCCTTTAGACGTGGGTCATTACTGCCCAGTCCGTCCCTGGCTGAGCGCGGAACGGGACGTGAGAAGCAGACGCCGGGTGGTTCCCTTTTATACCGAGCTCATTGGCTGCCATGAGCAATCGAAGTGTATCCACGGGTCCATCTAAACGATATTTTAGGGTTCGATTAGCAGCGGACAAGGTCCGGAAGTTCCCCGTCCCGCAGCCGCAGCCTGGGCATCGGTGCTGCCAGCCCACTTTGCTCCATAATGCAGGAAGATGGCCTGACTATTCCGGTTTTCGTTGAAGTTAGGACACCGGAAATGCCATCAACTAAGACCGTGCAAGTGTAACTCTGTCCTGCGTCGGATCCGCGGTCGATTTGAAGAAGCATTCGTTAGTCCACGCTAAAGCCTCGATAAGACACAGAGCGTAGAGTAGCGCAGAAGAGCTCTCTGTTCGTCACTCATTCTTAGGACAATATTGCTCTCTTTCTGTTCGCTGCGTTTTTGGCTCCTTTTGAGCATGTCGATGCATATCGAACCTCGGTGGCCTTCCGTCGCCGCAAAAAGGATTGATAGTCGCCAAGGGGTACTTTAGGCTCTGTACTCATAGCCGTACTCTGGGTTCTGTCGTGTACTTACTCAAATATTCTCCCCAGACCAGTGAGTGCTCCGGAGACAGAGACAAGTTATATAAGCGCGCAGCGAGTCAAGTCGAGAGCACACCCTTGGCTTTATTGGACTGGCAACGAGCGAGACTGAGACTGACTGGGCGAGTCGGCGTTCACCCTCCATGAGCTTCAGCCGGTCTAACGCCGTGCTAGACCAGGAGGGCTCCGAATGGCGTACGCCGTTCCCAGTCCGCCGCTGTTGACTTCAGGCGTGTCCACTTGTCCGCCCTCAACCCAGCGAAGCGGTTCCACTGCCCCGTTTAGTCCAGCGGATTGCGACTAAAATGACATGCCAGGATGATGAATGTAATTTGTCGACACTCAACAGGCACCACACGCAAGTGACACCGCGCGAGAGCACAAGTGTTTGTCTCGGAAGTATGTGGCATTGTCCTCCCTTCCCAGTACCATGTGAAAGCGAATTCTACTGAAGATGAACTAGTAGATGCGGAGAGAAGATCCAGTCTTCCACAAAAGGTGTTCAGCAGTGGCCAATAATGGCGATCGTAGCACCGGGCGGCGCAGACCACGCAGGCCGCACGGAGAACGCGGAGAAGACGAGGTTGTCGAAACGAGCAAAATGTACGAAACCCAATCAAGCAATTCAGTTGTGCTAGAACAGGCAGTCAGAGGAGGCAAGTCGCCAAAGTCTGTCTAAAAAAATAGAACGCTAGTTCGGCTATGCAATGTGCATCCCCCTCCCTCCCGTGGAGGCGTGAAGCAAATAAGAAAGCGCCTATTGTTCATTATACCCCCGGTTGGCGAAGCGACCTCTTTGAACAGTTAATGTACGGTTTTTTTTCTTGTCTTGTTTCCACTGTAACAATCAATTGCCCTTATTGTGGACAGTTTTTCAGGGAGAGAATCAGGCCAAGCCGTAAGCAAGATGACTACTACAACTTCATGGAGCAAAGCGGCAGCGGAAGTGGAGCCGTATACCGGTCCCCCGCGGAATATTGAAGCCATCGATGCGGTCCAGTTTGACAGCAAGTTGACTCCGAAGAAATATGAGATCGCTGGGACTCGGCCGGATTCCAAAATTCTGATCACCGACGTCAACATCTTGGACTCGACCGGTAAAGAGCCGTACAGAGGAGACGTGCTGATTGAGGGTACGGGAACCATGAGACGTCTACGCAACGTCGATGCAGAGACCGGAAATTATTGCTGACTTACTTTCTTAAGGCACAAGATATACGGCTGTCGGTCAAGTGCCGAACAAAGAAGCGCTTCAGAAGGACGCAAATGTCCGGGTTATCGAAGGACATGGTCGGACTTTGATGTCCGGTTTGGGAGATGCTCATACGCACTTTTCGTGGAATGGGGGTGACCTCGCAAAACTGGGCGAGCTGGGTGTGGAGGAGCATACGCTATTGACTGCACGCAGCGCACGTATCTATCTTGATTCGGGATATACCATGTAGGTCACACACTCTCGGATCGGATGATCAGACCAGACCACTCATCGGAGTTGATTATCAGGTGCTTTGGTGCCGCATCGGCCAAAGACCGCCTCGACGTCGCGGTTCGCGAAGCTATCAATGCTGGCGATTTCCCGGGACCCCGATCGCTCGCAAATGCAAAAGAGATCGCACGTCCGGATGGCGATCTAGTCCCCGGGATCACTGCCTATGCGTCCGGTCCGGAGGAAATGCGCCAAGTTGTGCGCCGCCACGCTGCATTAGGAGTAGATCAAGTCAAGATCTCTATGTCAGGGGAAGAAGTGAGAGATCCTCTCGGAGTCGCACAGACATGCACGAGCGACAGGTTAACACTTTGACCCCAGATTACCGAGATCCGTGCTGCACAGGACTGCTACTTCAGTGACGAGGAGACCGCTGCCGCAGTGGACGAGGCTCATAAGCATGGACTACGCGTATGTGCTCATGCTCGTGCTCGCGATAGCATCACGCAGTGTGTCCGGCATGGCGTAGACGTCATCTTCCACGCTTCCTACATCGACGACGAAGGTATGTATACCTGCTCATTCCCCCCAGTCTGGACTGCTTTCTCATCACTAATGATTTCGGGGGTAGGAATGGACATGCTCGAGAAGAAAAAGACCAGCCATGTCGTAGTACCAGCACTGAACTGGATTGTAGGAACACTAGAGGACGCTGCTGCGTTTGGCTACCCACAAGCCAAGGCCGAAGAAGTGGGTTATCGGCGGGAGCTTGACGCCGCTGTGCCCGGCCTTAGGGAAATGCACAGACGGGGTATCGTCGTCTTACCAGGAGGGTGAGTGCTTTGCAGTCACCAATTGGTGATTTTTTTCTTTTTGGTTTTGCTATTCCTAGCTGACGAGGGGGGAAAAAAAGTGATTATGGTTTCGCATGGACTCCGCATGGAACATACGCTCGCGATCTTGCTCATTTCGTCAAGCTCCTTGGATTCACTCCCTACGAAAGCATCATCGCCGCCACCGCCGGTGTCGCTAAATTGATGATGCGATCAGACGAACTTGGCAAGGTGTTGCCAGGCTATTATGCAGATTGCATTCTGGTTGATGGTGATCCCCTATCTAACATTGAAATTCTGCAAGACCATTCTAAACTGAACGTGATAATCATCAACGGTCGCGTACATAAATCTTAGAGGGTTACCTCGATCACGTGGGTAACAGGATCTGACAATCACAACATCTTTAAATGTTCCCTAATACGGCGACCATTGATTGTGGTCCCTTATTGTAGCCATCTTTCGAAGGATCTGCCAATCCTGTTGTTTGAAAAAACCATGTATAAGACGCAGTCATTGACCTCATGAGGACATTATGGCAAAAGCTTTTCACATGTACCATCGGCAGCAGCTGATTTCGCAACTAGGTTAGATGACTACCTGTGTGTAGCTTTTATGGGTGGATACCGACTCGTATTAATAATTTGATGACAGTGTGCACTGACTGACTAAGTAGTATGACCCTCATTAAACCCACTAGCCATTAACAAGCCTAGGATTGGCAGGCAATCCTGTTCAAGACATGTTTCACCTGGCTTGGCTAATAGAGTAGCTAGTATCAGAACTACGTCTAGGAGTTACTTGGAGAGAGTTTTGAGTTGACTCCTGCCTCAAAAATAGCGCTGGACACGCTATTCAGCTCTTGTACAGGGAACTCTGTACCCTGTGGGCGGGGTTCTGTTGGAGTAACTCGAGCAACTCTCTAATGTTGAGGGTGTCTTCTAAAACTTCAAAGTGTTGCTTGACACCTAGTGGAAAATCATTGCTTTCTTCAGGGCTCCGTACCGCTGTGGAGTAGTTTACGTACTGCCAATTTCTTGTTTCTACTTCATAAACACTAAATGCCAAACCAAACTGATTATCGATTAATCAACGGCCCATGCACAGGCCTCCAACGTCACCCAACTGTATATTGTTCCAAACTTTATTCAATACCCGAGTAGGAGACTAACTTGAGTGTTGTGTCTGCCGTATCTGTCAGCCCAAAGCAGCTAATTTGTCCGGCCAGGTCGACTGAGGTTGCTTGATAAAGCAACGCAAATAAGGGGTCACCCACCTAGAGAGAGGTCTTTATATTCGGCTAAATAAAGCTACTATGATCAGAAATTGAGATTATACTGTTATACATTGACTTTAAAACCTGGCTAACATGCATCGACGTGGTTTTCTCGCTATCAATTTCTGAACTACAGGATTGTCCTTGTTCAAAGAGTTGACGCGAGTTACAGTTCCATTTGTTCACTGACCACCAAAGAGACAAGTACCTAGCATCAGCAGTCCTGATATACGAGTATTAGCAAAGGCCCATGAAGTTCCGTTATTTCTGGGCAGCCTTGACGTACAATGCATTTCTGTAGGTCTGTGCATGTACTTACCAGCTTACGTGTCACATAGAATAAAAGCTGTGGCTTTGAGACTATGTCTCTTGTTTCTTCAAAAACCGAAGCAAAAACAAAAATCTGATGGCAAGTTGGCATCCTGGAAGCGTTTCAAGTATCTTAAGGCATTCGTTGCCATATGACTAGCACTTTACTACAATGCAGACTTGCATTCTACTTTCGGTCTCTACTGTTACTGTGTCAACTATGTCCAAAGTCCAAATTGATTTGTGCATAATTCTCGATCTATATCATGAATAAGAACTGTCATTCAGAGCACTTCTTTTTCAAAGCTCAGCAAGCTCACTGTAATGCAGGCATCATCAAGTTTGCAGTGTAAACCGTACCACAATGAAACAATGCCCGGGATAAACATAGCGGGCTGTCTATATTGACTGCGCAGGCACTTTTTCGAAGGTATAGTTCTGCCACGCAAGAAACATATCGTGCTTAGACCTGGACTTCGTATCGGGGATAACCGTGAAGCCGTGAAGATCCTTACGGGCCTTTCAGCACAATTGGCCGGGGAAGGTGCGTCCTGTTATAAACAATGCATCGACACTCAATTCTACAGTTAGATGAAACAATTGGGTATACGTATCTCGTCAAATTCATAAGGCGGTCATCTAACATGAAATGTATGTGGGATTCCATCACTCTGCCGGGTAACATCGCCGTTGTCGACCATGCTAGAGGGCAGACGATTCATCCACAGCGTCTTCATTTCTCCGAGCTAAACACTTTTACCTGCTTCCCTGATACACCTCAGTCACTCCTATCCGCTCTCTTCTGTTCAAATTGTCGTTGACGGGAAGAGCGCTCGTAAAACCAGAATGACTGTATCTAGGAATCTACCTACATAAGTCGCGCCAGTCTACGGTGCAATAGATTCACTGATTGGTTTTCGGTGTTGTTTGTCTTTTTTCCCTCTTAAATCTACTGCGGGGACTCGTCAGGAATGCAATTTAAATTCATGTAATCATCATTATTATGATTATCCCTTTTCGGTATTGATTGGCGAAGATCGCTCTAGTCGAAGTGTTATATGATTGGTTAGCATGAGAACAAGCATGCGGAGCTGGGTACACAATCAGAAGCTTGGCGTTTGCTTAATGTACTTGTTGAATCGCAAGTCTGAGCAAAGCAATAATGGCATGTTTAGTTTCCTCACAGGGACATATGTCTACAATCACATTTCCGCTGTGTGAATTCATACAGCCTTTGGCATTATAATCACCGGAGAAAACCCGGATGACATTGTAGCTACTCAAAAGAGGGGCGACTAGCCGGTCATTTTGCAATGTACAGGCCACAAACCACCTTGAATAAGCACAAAGATAGGGCCGATAAGGCTTTTCCGTTGGACAGGGACAAATTAAGCCAATCTCCGGCGGTCATGCCGGCTGCTCGCTAGTCGAGTGTTGACTAGTTGCCACGGCATTGGTTCCAGCCCCTCGCCGGTTATATCCAAAACTCGACGTCCACAAGCGTTTCATGATAGCTGCGGTTCTCGATCTTAGGTATAATCATCGTATTCAGATGTACCATTTTGCTACTCAACGGCCGTGAACCGTCAACTGGGTTGCGAGCATCTGCCAACTTAGTGATTGAACCCATCGGCCGGATCTGGCAGTGACACACGAGCCTGCGGGGGTTACAATCACCGTCGACTCTAAGCAGCACTAGTCTCACGGAGGCTGTGGTCAAGCTTTTTTTGCCAATACGCGATCACACTAGGAAGTTGAGTGCAACACTGTTGATAAGAAAACTCTCTTTCGGATGTACCGGTTACCGGACGGCCTAAGTAGATCTTCCTATATCATTTCTTGTGCGCCCAAACTTCGAGAAGAAAGAAATAAAGGAAGACAGAAGAAAGAGCAGTC
This sequence comes from Talaromyces piceae, assembly GCA_001657655.1. Taxonomy (NCBI): domain Eukaryota; kingdom Fungi; phylum Ascomycota; class Eurotiomycetes; order Eurotiales; family Trichocomaceae; genus Talaromyces; species Talaromyces piceae. The sequence continues at coordinate 130,759 of JNNX01000010.1, forward strand.
TATGCCCCAGCGTTATGCCCGAGAACTCTGTGTCTCCCACTGGCAACGGTTACATAAAGCCGCAAGCACGTGCTCCTCATGATCCGAATGTCGCGTTCGAGGAATATCACTACTACGCACAGAAGACCCGTGAGGAAGAGGATAACGATGAACTCAGGTCTCCAAAGCTCAACGTACGCCAGCTGTTTAGTAGGAGGAAGAACTCCAACGGCCATGTGGCGAGCGGGAACCCGATAGAGAACCACTTGACCGAGAAGGACTATGCCAGTGTCAGGAACAGGCTCGAGATATCTGACGAAGAATGGGCGAACGCAAGTCGTGCACTGCGAACCGCCTCGTGGGGTGCTTGTGAGTTGATTGCGGGATAGGTATGGCGAACACATGAAACTGACAGTCTGTTCTCCCATGTAAAGGTTTCTACCTGATCACCACCGACGTTCTTGGACCATACGGGTCAGCTTTCGCGATGGGAACCTTGGGATGGGGACCAGGTGAGCGATTCCGCCGCTAGAACAATAGTTTTTTTTTAACGAAAAGCAAAGGCATCGCGTTATATACCGTCTTCGGTTTCATGGCCGGCTATTCCGGTTACCTCGTCTGGCGGGTCTTCCTGGGTGTTGACAGCCACCAATTCCCAGCAAGGAACTACGGCGACATCGCGTTTAGAACATGGGGAAGTACAGTTCGATACATAACAAACGTCATGCAAGCCATTGCGCTGCTTCTCCTAGTTGGCCAAGTCACAATCCAGTTTGGAGAGAATATTTCCCAGGTCTCAAAGTTTCGTTTGTGCTACGCTGTCTGCCCGGTCCTGTTCGTTTGCGTGGGATTTCTCGTGTCGCAAATACGGACTCTCCGGTCTTTTGGTTGGATAGCTTACGTGTCTGTCTGGTCAAACCTGCTTGTCATCTTCATCTCAATGGGAGTGATAGCGCACTCGCCGCCCAACTTCGCCATTTCTACGTTGGGTTCTGCTGGCAGCGCTGTCGATCCCGCCACAATCACGCCGGTCGATGGCAAGTATCCCCGGATCATGCATTATAACGGTCTCCCACCAAACGGACTCGTGGGGTCAATCAATGGTCTCCTGTCAGCTGTCTTGGCGTACGCCGGGATCCAACTGTTTGTTGAATTTATGGCCGAGATGAGACGACCGCGGAATTTTATCAAAGCCATGTGGGGAGCTCAGTTTTTCGTCTACAGTGTTTACCTGATATACGGGTGCTTCATTTATCACTACCAGGGTCAGTACAGCTTCAACCCAAGCTATCAGGGGGTCAGTATCTATAGCTGGCAAACTGTCGGTAACATGATTTCCCTGGTGAGCGCTCTCATAGCCGCCGGTCTCTACGGAAACATAGGCGTGAAGGTGGTTTATAACAACGTCTTTATGGATCTCTTCCATGCTCCTCCACTTACGACCAGGTTGGGTAAGATTATATACGCATGCCTGGTCCCCGTCTTTTGGGTGATTGCATTCATCATTGCTGCCGCTATTCCGGACTACTTTGGTTTCGTCAGCGTCATGTCCGCCTCGATGCTGCTCAATCTGACATACACTATGCCCCCTTTGTTTGCTTTAGGCTACGACATTCAGAAAAACGCCATCCGTGCCGAAGACGGAGAAGGATTTGATCCAAGCACCGGTTTAGTCACTCGGCAAGAGTCTACTGTGCAACGATGGATACGTGGCTTCTGGAGCGGAGGCTCATTTCAAGTTGCGATCAATATTTGGCATGTGTTGTACCTACTGGCTTCCCTAGCCATGAGCGGACTTGGGATGTATGCTGCAATTGAAGGTATGTTTGCCTTTTTCGATCTTTCTGACTGTCATTTAATTCATTGTAACATGCTTATTCGATTGACTGAAAGGTATGATCGAGGCATTCAAGATCCCCGAGCTCAACTCGTTCTCCTGCACGTCGCCGCTCGACTTGAGCTCCGGTTAATGGAAGTTTCTTTTGAAGAAGCTCAGTTATGATCGAATCCAAGTGAACAGTCTCGGCAAGTTTGTATCTACCAGCGTCTGTCATCACTGAAAGATCGAGCGGTCCTACAAGCAGGAGAGGATGCAGGTCTATGCAAGCAGGAACCAGTCATATTTAGCTCATGTGCCTAACTTTTACCTGTTGATTTTTCTGTTTACGCCTCTCTAGGTTTGAATTGGATCCATATACCAATGCATACCGGCCATTTTGTCGTACATTTTAGACAGCTAATACTTCCATATTCCCAACCGAGTTGTCCAATGCCCACCGCCGTACACTTTCAAAGTCTCTACACACGTGCTTTGAATTCAGCTCCGGCCAGGCCAAAGGGTCCCCTGGAACCATGTAGAACGTAAACAAGCCAATATCTGCATTACATTGAACCGCGTGTCTCAATACTTCAACACAGTGATCTGCCGCTCTATCGTTAATGTGACATGTCGTTCCAGGACCAATACCAGCGGGAACTCTCCGCACTTACCGGTATGTCTCTGCAACTCTTCTGGCCGTTTGCTGAACTCTCCACCCAGAGGTTGGTAATATTCTTTGTAAGTGACACGCCGGAGCAGATTCAGGCAATGTAAATGATGAAAAACCTCCATTCCTACGCGGTACCCGTCCTCACCTGTGTCTGGGTGCTTGACCTTCAAAGAGCTAGCCGGCATATCGAGTTGTGCCAAAGATGATTCAGGTATCCACTGATCTCCCACTGTCGAATGCATAGAAAACTTTAGTATTTGTATTCGCTAATCGTACGAGGGCGGGCAACTTACCGTCGTAAGATATTTCTCGCCATGCCTTGTCGACTTCTGGACCGGCACCGACAAAGCGAGTTTTTGTCAAATTGTATCTCACCCGTTCATACTTCACAGCCGTATCGGCAGGCGCTGTTCGATCTGTCAGCAAAACATGTAGCGATTTCAATTTAGAAAAGGCCGTACACCACGCAGAGTATTTTTTGACACAGCTCAGAGCTGTGGGACGGCTTAATTGGCCTAGTATGAACAGTGTCGTCGACAGCGTGAGGAAGAGAGCATGTAACATCCATATGCCATATCGTTGAAACGGCAGAACACAGTCTTTCTTGTTAGTCGCACCGTCAAGGAGACCGAGCTTATCGAAAGCGTATAGAGATTTAAGATCGGTCGGTATTCGAGATTCTTCCTCTTCTTCATGGTCGGAAGGAAGTAATGCTTGATAGTTTGATGCCATTGTAGCATGTCCTTTTGGAGGACCTTGAGTAAATAATGTCGCAGAATAGAGTAGCCTTCAAGATCTCTATAAGCTTGAAAACGAAGTAACAATATATTGATGCAGATAATCGAGACAAATTGATTTTAGCCTGCGTAATCCTAGGGGACTTCTGTAATAAAATGAGACGTCTGGCTAAAGTGGGATTTTCGCTTTCCTGCGACAGAGGTCGAAACCCTTAATGCCGCGTCGCAAGACAGCACCATATTCTACATGCTTCATACACTAACTATACAAACTCTGTCACATTCATAGGTCGCTTATCTACCTGCTACATGTAGTGTTGGAAGAAAAGGATGATGCATTGCACTTTACGTCTAGAGATGTGTCTCTCAGGTTTAGTATCTTGCTCCATGCATGGTGACGCCCTTGCCCAGCGACTTTTGCAAAAGCATAAGTAGGCTCTATATCTGCACTTTCACACTCAACAACCATCTTAAAGACACCAGTTCAAAAAGTTGCATCGTATGAATAACTTGGTTTATACTACACAAAACTCTTGGTCAATCATATATACAACATGCATTTTCTTCCCGTCTCCAAGATACTCTGTACTGGCCTGTTGGCCATTACTCCTCTCACCTCTTGTTATGTCATCAATACAGGAAACAGGGAAGTTGATGATGGTATCAGTGCTTCCAGTGAAATCCTCAATGCCCGTCATCATACCGAAGCCCAGATAGCTGCCAAAGAGGCTGCAGCGGGGATCAGCAACGGTTGCAGCGACAACAACAGCAATCAGAAGCGTGAGGCTCCACCTCCTGACGAGTTTGGACCCTGGAATAGTGAGGATGATGGATCTGGTTTGTGGCTTGACAAGCGTGAACCGCATCATACCGAAGCCCAGATTGCTGCCAAAGATGCTGCTGCAGGAAACACCAACAATTGCAACAGCAGGAAGAATAACAACAAGAAACGCGCAATTCCGCCTCCTGACGAGTTTGGACCTTGGGACACTGAAGAGGACGAGTTTGGTTCTTGGCTTGACAAACGCGACCCCCATCATACTGAAGCCCAGATTGCGGCCAAAAACGCAGCAGCTGGGGACAACAATAACTGCTAGCCTCTCCGTAGAGCAACTACCTCCTATGATATGACTGTCATTTTGGGGAAATGATTGAATGAGCAAGAGAAACTGTTATTGAGGATCTTGATTATTTGCTTTTGTTTCTTTTGGGGGGGTGGGTGGGGGGTGTATTTGAAGACCGCACTGGTTGTGGCTGTATGAGCTGAAGAGATTTGGATTGCGCAGTTTTCTGTGGTTTACTCTGTCGAATTCGGCTGAACTTGGATCAAATCTCAATGCATCTAAAATTTTATAACTTATATGTACATTGCATTTTGTGTTCATTTCTGTAAACGTAACATCATTCCGCGGCGTGCCCTTTAATGGCAGTCCTGTTGTGCATAACGCCCATCCAGGTATAACTCAGAATGTGCAAACGAACCTATTATGCTTATAGACCTAGAATTATTCAGGTATACTGGGGTAAGCATTTACAGAATTTAAGTTCTTATCGCCTTGCTTTGAGTAAGTATCATGGCTGGCGACGACATCTGAAACGAGTTTTACCTCAGCCCCGCGACGAATCGCAGACAATCTTGAGACAACTCGACTTACAAGTCCTCACCAATGCAAGGGGGTGTCAGGATATACAACTAGGCATGTCGATACAATTTTTCTTGCCGAACTTGCTTGGCACGCTTCCAGTCTGTGTCCTCAAGCTGTTGGTGATACATCAATAGTTTCGGTCCAACGGTCCGGTCCTGTATCAAGTAGATATCACGTCCATTGCCTTTTTTTTCTTACATGGTCTTGCATCACCCACGAAAAATTCAATAAAAATAAAAAGAGAGAGAGAGAGAGAGAGAGAGAGAGAGAGATAAGGGAGTATATAAGTGTTTGTTATACCTGCAGATTGCAATTTTCTTCATCTTGCCCTGGTATTTTCTGGCCATAAATGCAGCTACGTCTAATATGGAGAAAGGTATGACTTATTCTAAACTACCTGCAGATGACAACCGTCGCTCAAGTTTCGATGCGGATGTCGAGGACAGTGTCTCTGGTACAACCGAAGTGTTTGGATCGACAATCGCGTCAATGCGAAGCCAAAGTAGTGTTGGTGTCCACAGGGACTCTTGCAAAGACGTCTTTGGTACATTCTGGATATGGATTCGTTGGACAGCCGTGGTGGGATTACAGATTATAGTCATTTTGCTTCTCTCGAACCGGTCACCTCAGCTATATACACAAGATGGAAAGTTACCTTGCATTCTTCCCGAATCGGCTGTTGGATATAAAAAGGGAATTGAGACTGGTGGCGACATCAATGGTTTATACAAGACATGTGCGTTGGCCTGATAACTACTAGCATCCAAAAATTGATGTCTTGACGTTATATGCTGACCTGGGCGAATCTTAGTATCTCACACATACAGCTTCCTAAAACCAGAGCCTGAGAAATATATTCCCAACATGACAAGTGATGGTAATCGAGAGGAGATAAGGCGAAATTGGGATCTTCTCATGCCTCGTACGATCGCACCCTAATAAAGTTGTTGCAATGTAGATACCATGTCAGAAAGAGCTAGCTGACACTTGGGATATAGGAGGCAGTGGCAGCATCTTGATTCCGGACTACCAGGACTACCCGCTGCTAGGTGAACCGATCACGGATGATCCTATTCGATCGGGTCCTGTGTTTGAAGCATCTTGGACTCATGCGCTGCATTGTGTACGTCTGTTTTTTCCGAGATTCCCATTTGGTACACGAATTGAGCCTAATTTTGGTCGGCAGCTTTATTATAATGTCGATTCATATCACCAGTTGCTAGTCAACGGCCGCACGGAGAAGGATAATCCCCATCATGCAACCCATTGCTTTGAATATCTGCGGAATAACATATTGTGCAATCTGGATATGACTCTGGAGGGATCAATGTCGAAAGCAGAAGAGAAAGAAAGAGGGCAAGCACACGTGTGTCGAAACAGAAATGAAGTGGTCAAGTGGATTGAGGACCGGAGAACAGATGATTTGCAGGATATTGTTGGGCCATAGCAATGGCAGGCAATGACTCTACGTATTGGAAGAAAAAAAAAGAGAATAAAACAGTCAATCATGCATATTCATTGGGGACTTGTTATTTTTTTTTTTTTTTTTTTTTTTTTTGGGCTATAAGAAAAAGCCCAGTCAGTTCTGCCTGTCCTGGTGGCTTCGTTACTCTCTGCGGCTGCGTCAATCACCAGCAAGAAAGTCCCCGGCGCAATAAAGCCAGCAAGACTAGGATATTCAGTAAGCTACCAGCTGCCTAGTTAATGATGACTGTATAGCTTGTGACTATGTGGCATATTGTGCGCTGAGATAAAAATTGTTTATAAGCCGAAAACCACTTGGCGCGCCATGATAGTTAAACTGTTACACCGTCTGGTCGCAAAGTTGGCCGGAACTGCGATCAGTCGAATACTCTATTCTTCAGCAACAAGAATAATGCAAAGGGAGGTTTAACTATGTACAGGTACCAACGATCGACAAGCGTGCGTCGGATGTTAATTTCGAGGATCGAAAAGGCGAGAAGGAAAAAAAAAAAAAAAAAAAAAAAAAGAGATGTTCCCTCGAACCGGAGTCGAGCCGGTGACCTTCCGGTAACTTTTATAACGCGGAACCGCGCTATCCCATTACAGCCGGACGCTCTGCCAACTGAGCTATCGAGGGTGAGTTACCTGAGTGGGTGGAATAATGTTACTTGACCTGCAAGACAAGGAAAAGGAAGCACCATGGCCCACCCTGCATGTGGTGTTGCCATCTGATCATGGATACACCTTCTTCGGGCCAAATTCCTAGGAAATTTGAGGAAATTTGAGCACCTTACATCACAGGAACTAGCTATAAAAGCCCTAAAACAACATGCAGGAGATAAGCTGTCAAACAATGATATCTTTCGACGTGTTGGCGTTTCTAGGCGCTCAGGCTATCGGATTCTCAAAAACCAAGCGCGCAAAAACCCTGAAGCACTCACGAAAAGGGGGAGACCTAAGGAATGGGGTGAGGAAGCCCTCGCCAAAGCTGAGAGGCTATTACAGGGCGATAATAAGAACCGAGATCTGTCTTGGGAAGCCTTGGGAAGCCTTAGGTCAAAGCCATAGCACGCACAATTCATACTGCTCTAAAAGACCAATATGGATATGGTCAGCGAGCTGCTTGCAGAAAGCGCTGGCTGACTCCTGAAGCTATGGAAAATCGGTCTTCATATGCACGTGAGAAAGATCATTGGCACTCTGAGTGGAATCGAGTCTTGTTTTCAGATAAAGTACACTTCCATCTTCGAGGTGGCCAAACAGTGGATATTGTTTGGAAATCAGGAGAACATTACTGTGAGGACTGCATACAAGCATGCTCAAAGTTCACAAAACCCGATTCACATGCCTGGGCTGCAGTAGGTTGGAACTACAAGTCACCCCTCTAATATTTACTATTGGCCAGGGAGGAGGCGATCCTCTTACCCGGGCGGAATATAGTATAAATCACATTCGGCAGCGTCATATTCAACCTCTTATTGGAGCAGAGAGCTTGATTCTACTAGAGGATGGAGACAGCTCTTATGAAAACCGTTCAATCCATAATCCTGCGCGCGCATGTGAGGATTCAGCTGGGCTACAATATATGAAAAACCCTCCTTGCTCGCCTGGTTTAAATGTAATTGGAGATGTATGGCGGATTCTTGAGCAGCGGCTTAAGAAGCAAACACCTCCAGTGAAGAAGCTTTGCGCAAGGCAATTCTTGAAGAATGGCATAAGACTGACCAAGCAGAGATTAATAAGCTTGTAAAAACCATGAAGGGCCGTGTGGATGAGGTCATTTTTCGCAAGGGAAAGATGACACGGCTCTGAAAAGATTTTTGTATTTCTACATATAAATATATATGTACAGATACGAGCGTTAGTTTTGTTGGGGGCGGGCTCTCGGTCGCAGTGCCAAACTACAGTTCGCCCGCCTATATCCGTTTGCGGATGACAACAAAGATGCATGGATTTCTTCGGTTCCAGAACCCCAAATAATTCCAATCCTGATTAAACGAGCCTGTACAAAGAATCCAAGTACCGCGTTTACCACAAAACAGAGTCTAGGTACATAGGCTAACAAACAAGGCGCAGCTTTCTACAGCGGAACAAGAGGATGAGGCGAAAAATGAAAAACCGGAAAACCACGTCTAAAGTCTCGCGGTCTCGACTCGGTGACCAGTCTCGTCAAACTCGATTTTTTGGCCTGTGATCAGGCTCTCCTGCAGGGCAGCCCCGATTTTGACGGCCTTGACAGCTCCGTCCAGGCGCATCGGCACGGGGGTGTTGTCCAGACACGAGGCCGTGAATTCGTTGGCCTCGGTGATGAAGGCCTCCCGGAAGCGGCCGTAGTAATCGGAAGGGATCTCGCGTCGGATGCCCGTGGCTTCGTACAGATTCACCAGGTTCAGCTGAGGCTGCGTGTTGACCGCGATCTTGCCCTCGGTGCCAAAGATCTCGGTGGTGTCTTCTTGGCCGGCAGCCATCATGCGCGAACAGAACAACTGTGCGATTTTGCCGCCCTGGTGGCCGACAAGTTAGTCGGTCGGTTTTAACAGAAAGGATGACGACGCATGGGGTAGGTTACATAGAACTCAATGATGGCAAAGGCATTGTCCCGGTCTTGGTGCTTGCGCAGGTCTGGCTGCACGGCGGTGATACCGACAGCCGACACACTCTTGACAACACTGTCCTCTCCAAAGAACCAGAGAGCCAAGTCGATGTCGTGGATCGAGCAGTCGACGAAGATGCCACCGCTGAACTCGGCGTAGGCGACAAAGAAGCCCGACGGGTCCAGCTTGTCGCACGTCTGCGACCGGAACACGGAGGGCACCCCAATGTCGCCGTTGGCTATGCGGCGATGTGCATCACGATACGAGGCGTCGAACCGGCGGGAGAACCCGCAGAGGACTTTTTGAGCCGGGTATTTCTTGACGGACTTTTCATAGGCGGTGACAACGCTCTGGGACTGTTGGCTCGGTTCGTCAGCCCTGGCTGTGCTTGCGAGGAAAACAGAAGCGCCACAAAACAAAGGCATTGAAGTTGTATAGAACGTACAATCTCAGGGCTGGTGCTAATTGGCTTCTCGCACAACACATGAAGGCCCTTCTCAATCGCCTTGATAGCCTGCTCGGCGTGGACGGTCGTGGCACTTGCCACGACCACGGCCTGCAACGTAGTCTCTTTTCGGAGCAGCTCGTCGTAGTCGAGATATGTTCGCACGGTGGGAAACTCGCTCTTTGCGGCGTCGAGTTCGGCCTGCACGGGCGAGCTGACTGCGATGAGCTCGGCGCGCGGAGTCAGAGTGGCAAAGTGGCGGGCATGGCGTATACCTGGTCGTCGAGGTGACTTGCGTTAGTCTCTGATTCTCCAGCAAGAACTGGAGATTGACACCAAGCTCGACGACTCACCCATACGGCCCAAGCCGGCCACAGCGACCTGGAGCTTCGGCGACGACATCGGGGACATTCACCGCATATGCCAAGTATCCAACAGAAGGGGTCAAAAGATCACAGTAGCCGACTACAGCAGAGTAGGCAGAGAAGAACAAAAAGAAAAAGAAAGGAACAAACCAAGGGTTACAACTCTATTCGGCGAGTGTCTGGTTCATATACTGATCCACATTCGATGGCTATATGGAAATGGATATACTTCTGTCCGGTAGGGCTCAGGCACGGTGGCTCGATTCCGAAGCAAGGTTTCCGGGTTTTCTCCCCTTGTGGGGTAGACAGCCCAGCAAAACTGTCTTGTCTTCCCCAACGGTTATTCATTCTGGAACTCGATATCCAGTCTCATCTAGTCAGAAAGACACCGCAGTGCGTAGTGCTTGGACGTTCAAGAGTCGTCGACGCATGCGGCTAGAGCCCTGAAAGCGTTCCCCGCTTTCCCCGGCGCCTGGAAAGCCGGAAAGTGGTTTCCTGTAGGAATGGGGATGCCGCCGCCTACGGATCGCAACAGGCTTATCGCTTCCCAGCTCCCTGGTTACCGTCTACTACTACTTTGCTCGGCTCCTGGACTCAATGGCACCTATCACCCATGCAGCTCCCGGAATTGAGGCCGAGGCTGGTGGATAACACCAGCTTCACACAGCAGACACTGTCCAGGGCGGCTCGGGGCTCTGTTCTCGAGTGGCGAGTAGCGGTGTGCACACGCTGCTAGGACGCATCAGGCAGGTTTGACGAATATCAGATGGCCATACCCTCCTGTTCGGTACAGGCCACGAAGAAGTCAGGATCTGAGCTGTTATAAGTCGCAGAGTCGCAAAAACACCATCCTCTTTACTGGCTTCAATGCCGTCTTCTAGCTTTTGTTTCTATCGTGTGATTCGAAATCGCCTTTACCATCAAAACTCTCCTCGATGTATTCAGCCCCTCTGCGGGACGCTGATCAGGTCTCTAGTCTATACATATCCAATGCTGTATATTACCTGTGACTAGTTTACCGTTCATATGTAGTCGGTACGTTGTCAATCTCTCAATTTATGAGACAAACCCTTGACATGGACCCAATACATTAGGCGAGGCACAGAAAAGGGATGATTTGCTGGAAGTTTCTTGAAGAATCCCCGGGGCAACTTAGAATATGGAAATTTATCACTAGTCTCAGGCTCTCTTCAAATAAATGGTAGGTTGCAGATAGTAGATTCCTCGATTGTTTTTGTGGGATATAAACCAGCAGATATTGTTCCTAGGATTGCAAAAACAAAGTAGTATAGTCATCTTTTGTGGAAGGGCTTAGATATGACGCATCCTAAACCATGGCGCTCTCACGATTGAACTAGCGCTTTAAATTTCTTCGCAACTCGTTGGGTCTTGTAATGGTCTGGACCCAGTGCCTTCTCATAGCCTGTTAGTGCTCGCTGGTACATCTTTTCTGCCTCCTTCAGCTTGCCCTGATGAGAGTAGAGAGTCCCAAGATTATAGACTGAAGCTAGGGTAGATGTATAGTTGGGACCCAGTGCCTTCTCATAGCCTGTTAGTGCTCGCTGGTACATCTTTTCTGCCTCCTTCAGCTTGCCATGCTCAAAGTAGAGATTCCCAAGATTATGGACTGAATCTAGGGTAGATATATGGTTGGGACCCAGTGCCTTCTCATAGCCTGCCAAAGCTCGCTGGTACATCTCTTCTGCCTCCTTCAGCTTGCCCTGCTTAGAGTAGAGAGTCCCAAGATTATGGACTGAGTCTAGGGTAGATGTATGGTTGGGACCCAGTGCCTTCTCACGGCCTGCCAAAGCTCGCTGGCACATCTCTTCTGCCTCCTTTAGCATGCCTTGATCGAAGTAGAGTTTTCCTAGTCCAAGATATCCACCCCAGATAGCAGTGCCACTAGCCAGTGGTTCATTAATGCTTCTGTGAGGAACAGAATATGCATGAGCCAACAACCGCCGTTGGAGCTTCCAATAATTTGGCTCACTTCTGTTAGGCACCATATACCCAACCGAGACTAGGGCCAATGCAATCAATTGAGTTGCTTCCATATCGTATTCCTGGTTTATAATGTGATGACACCAGTCTTGTACAACAGGATGCATAGAATAGCTTCCCTCTTGTTGCGTGGTCTCGATGATGGAGAATCCGATAAGGATCTTCATACTGATTTTAAAAGCCAAAGGCTTCGATATAACCTCATCAAACCAGGCTGGGGTATTGTCGCTATGAGAACCAGATTTCACCAACTCGTACCAGATGTCCCGATTATCAAAGCAAGCAAGGAGCAATAATAGCTTTGCCGCATTCGGGTCTCGCTTCTGGATCTCACGGTAGGAGATCATCCATGTTTGTAGCATATTTCCTTGCTGGTATTGGCGTCCAGGATAAGATACTGACTGTAGGTCGGACCAAGATTCTTTATAAAACTGTAGATACTCAGTGATACCGGTTCCAGTTTCACGCATGAATGCCCCAGCGATGACTATAGCCAGTGGTAACCCATCTAGACGTTCTGCCAGGAAAGAGATTTCTATACCGATTAATATAGTTTCTAAGACTCATATCTGATGGAACGAAGTACCTGGATCACACTCGTACTCGCTGCTGGTATTCTGTATCACAAGGTTGCTGCTCTGTAAGAGTAGCCCAATAGCATCCTTGTGCTCAAGCTTCTGGATGGGAAAGGATTTTCCGAGCTCAGTTAATCTTTGCAACCGGGAAGTAATTAGAATAGAGCCATGATCGGCTGTAGGAAAGAATTCACTAATATCATATCCATCACTAGGACTTTCATGAACTGGAGAATATTGATCAATATTGTCAAAAATAAGCAGCCAACGTGAGTTTCCTGGGATTGATAGCCACTGAAGTACCTGCCTAGCATTTTTTTTCGATTTCTTCTTTATTTGTTGTTTTGATGGTCTGGGCTTGGCCGGGTAGCCTAGGTAGAACTAAGCTCAAAGATTGTAGTAGTGTATCTCGGCTTTTGCCACTTAGCCAGAAGATGGCAGTGAAGTCATCTTTATGGTCTCGTGCAAAGCGAATTGCTAATTGTGTTTTCCCCATGCTCCCCAGCCCATGGAGAACGGCGACTGTTCGTGACTTGGAATTTTCTGGTCGTAGATGGTGCCACAGACGCTCAAGCTCCACCTTTCGTCCCAAAAAGCTGGTATATCGGCTAGGTCGAGTGGAACACGAAATGTACGGCCTAGAGATAGATAGTTAATCCATATGTTGTTATTGTGTGCTAAATGGAAGGGTCTAAACAAACATACCAGAATCAGGTGGACTTGCTCCACCTCTAGGTGAAATCTGATATATCACTGCTTTTGCATAAGCTGCGGCCATAGCCGCTGCATATGGCTGCCAATCCTTATTTTCATGCTCATCTCCATAATAATACACCCCTCGGATAACACCAACCGGAAGCTGGTTCATGATGCCAGCAGCCTCCATCTCCAGACCAATCACATTATGTTTGTCTCGCAATTTATTCCTTATTGCCCGGTTCTTTATCAGTTTATCTCCCGATCCAATCGGCCCATACCATACATGCGTTCTTTTTGAGTCCGGCCGCCGTTTTCGATGGACAAGATGCTCGATTCCATTGCGGTCAACCTCATAGAGATCATCTTGTTCTTGTCCTGGGTCCCGAAATGTGCCATTTGCATGCTGTTTGCCTCGAATGCTCTCGTAGAATGGCAAGAAGAGATCTGTGTCATCTGGCGACTCAATCTTAATGCGACCTATTGCTGACCTGACAATAGTTTCCGTCCTAGCTAATACATGTCCACCACGTAGTAGCTGAAAGCCGTCATTGGTCTCTTTCCCCAGGTCATATGCGACAAGGCCAGCACTCTCCCCGTCTGGAAGTCCCACGAGGACATCACCGAGGCGGATATCACGGGGCGGAGTTCGTGAGAGATTGGGAAGGCCAGCCGCAACACCAACCAACAGCCCAAAATGTATGTTTGGAAAGAATGTTTTTATCTCGCGGGCAAGCGCGGCTGCTGACCCTGTGCCGTACGCTTCGCCTTCTGGTAAGGTGGCAATGATCACATTATGTCCGTTGATATCCCCTGCGTGAAATAAATGGTTGTAGCCATGCCTCCACGGGAAGTGTCCTCGGTGACGGTTGTCCAATATGTGCAAAGCCGCTCGTGCCTCGATTTCGAGCGGGGCGATCCATGCGACCGTATAGAAAGACGGGTTAAGCTCCATTGAGCCGGATTCTTATTCAAGTGCAATGGCGTGGACTTGTTTTATGATCTATGTTGTTCAGATCTTCGAGCAAGCAAGACACAGTTTACACCTGAACGAGGGATAGTCGGAAAGACTTACAAGGCACACTTCAGCCGCGGGCCAGGTCAGCCTGATCGAAGAGAAATCGTAGCCCAGCCTGTTTGATGCCCAATCTGGATTGTCCAGTATCGAGCATCACGTGCTGGGCTGCCTAGGGCTAGACATAGTATTGAATCTGAACTAAGTGACCGGCTGCATACTCCTAAAGCCGTGCCGACAGTTAGGGGAATAGGACATGCAGAATGGCTTCGAATTTGGAAGACTGGGAACATGCATTCATTCGGGACATGGTTCCAAGGGGTCGCTACCAACAGCTCAGATCGCAGCGACGGCCGGTGTAGCCAGTGCACTGTTATTTCTATCAAATCGAATATGAAACACTGGTGCTACGAGAGCGTACCCAAATAGAAGGGTCGACCACGAACAGTAGCCCCTGACAAGGTGGACGCGCTGCTCGAGCAGTTATTGGAGAAACCAGAGTATACTTGGACGAAATAGTAGTCAGACATGCAGGTATTGAGATGGAATTTAATTATCAGTAATGATACTTGATTTGATTATATGCTCCTCTGTGTAACAGAGATATGTTATACTTATAGAACTGCTGTTCACTCCAGTCTCTGGTTTGGCTCAACCATCCCATATTACATTTCTCTTGACTTTTCCTAGTGGTGGAACATACCCACTAGAACCTATAGAGATGGTGTTCAAGAAAGAACAATACATTGATATTGTTCGTTTCAGGATTTGCACTGAAAGTGACATGACACTGCATATTTAATGAAGTCTCCCTTCAAACAGACTAATGCTACCATTCATGTTTTAACAGGACATAACAGTACCGAATATACAGCACTAACTTTATACACATTACGCTGGAAAAAGCGCCTTGGCAGGGGACTAAATGAATCAAAGAAAAGTGTAAATAGATGTAGCTGGTTTCAAAAATGACTGTATACATACTTCTTCCATTGACAACATTCGATCCCCAATCCGTTTCGATAAGATTCCTAATCTTCGTCCATACACTAGATAGTTTGACGTAAAGAATGCTATTTCACAGGAAAAACTCGAACTGTCGATCAATGTTTCCAAACATCTCTATACTAAGCGAGTTGGCGCGAGTGTCTGCAGCAATGGTACGTGAAAGCTATGTGATTGCAGTTGCGAGTAGGAACGAGGCTTGCTATGATTTGTGACCTAATTTCACTTCCAGCGTGTTCAGCAGTCTTGTCGCGTGTAATGAAGGATAACGGTCGCTGAGGAAGTGTTTAATCATCGACAATCCACTGTAAAGGATACAGAAACTGGAAACGCCTAGTCTATTGGGCAACAGCCATGCAGTACAATAAGTCGCAGGCGATGTCTGAATATGAGCAGTACAACAGCACGTTAGCGACGGGTTGGTACTCGAAGAAACCTTTTGATGCCTAAAGTGATGAAGCCAGGTTTGAGGACGTAAGGGTCACCGGACATTCGATACCATGATCAGTGGTCATATTCGTGGGAGCAAAGTTGCAGAGGATGAGGACCGAGTGGTCACTTCTATGTCCAGTACTGGAAATTTCGTTAGTCCATTGACTGATTGGTTCAGTCAACTCATCACCGGCATAACTGAAAAATGCGATCGGGATGGGACAGTTGGTAGCGTCCAACCGAAGCATAGGCGTGACTGGGCCTATTCGGCTGTGGCTAGACCATTCAGCTCTCAGATATACCAGTTGATACGGCGGGTCCTATCTGTAGACCTAAACGAAATCCACGGCGTTCAGCTTTCATGGACCACAAGTTCATGTAAGTTTCGCAGAGGGATCAAAATTTTGCCTCTAGGGAAGCTCCGCTTGCTCCAAATGCTCGTCATGGAGCACCTCTGCGTCGTTCATCTCAAACGCAAAATTCCAGATGCGTTCGGCCACGCTACGCTGGTATTTGGAATTGGTGTGAAAATCGTCTGCCTTGGAACTCTTGCTCCCCACATGTTGTACCAGGACAGGAGTCACTGCCCACCGGAGCTCGTGGTGATCGTCGGCGTACTGCTCGGTGAGCATGTCGACGTAGCCGACATGTTTCGACTCGTAGAACTCGATCAGATCAGAGACGCGCTCCTGCGGAAACACAAAGGCTTGAGAGCAGCAGCCGAATCGGGGCATATCATGAACGCCAGGGGCAATCGGAAGCATGGACACCCGGCCGCAGGCAAAGAATAAGCCGATCAGCAGCGGCGTGCACACAAAGGTGATGACCAGAACGCTCTCATTAGACAGAAACCGCTTCGACGAGTGGACGCGCTGCCGGGTTCCCACAAGGACAAGATATGTGGTCGCTGTGGTAAGAAGGGAGAAGAAGAGATACGTTGGCCATTCCTCAGAGTTCCATCCGAGGTACTCTTCTGTATAAAACAGCCGCAGGTAAAGGTCTAGTCTGTATGTCAGCCCCAATCGGTGACACCAAGTTGAGCAAAAAGAAATACGCACATGCAGAACGTCCCAATTCGGCCGTCTGTCGCTCCGCCTTACCGAGCGCCTCTCTCAGGCGATGTAACCATCCATCCAAAGCAACGACATCGTCCTCGAATATCACCACATGAGAGGCGTTGGTGGCTTGACACGCCCGGAGAAGATATGTGTAATCGAAGAGGCCCTTCTCAATACCGGACTGCTTGTTTTTGGCTTGCTCTAACTCTGCAATGTGGTCCATATCCACCTGGCTGTGGTCGTACAAGAGCACTGTATCGGCGACGTCGTGGAACCATTTTTCAAGATATGCGGGGTGTTGTTTCGGGTCGCTGTGCGCGACGAACAGGATCAGATGCAGGCTAGCTCTCTCGGACTCGGAGAGGCCCTCCAGAGCTGCCCCGACAGCTGTCCGAAAGTATCTCGCGCCTTTACGGGCTATCGTCGCGAACCCGAGGCAGATATCGGCATCACGGGAGGCATGCGTCGGGACGAGCTCGGCTGCGTTGACCTGGTCGATGAAGGCGTCCGCCTGCGCCGAGCGCGTGTGCGAGTAATACGGCTGATAGCCTCTCTCAGGGTCGAAGAAGACGGACGAGGGGTCCCGGTAGCACGTCGTGCGAGCGATTTGCACGAGGACGACGTAAAAGACGAGGAAGAACAGCAGCATCCTGGCCGGCACCGATCGAAGCAGGGTTGCCGCAGAGGGGACCGAGGGCCGGATATGTACGCGCATCTTTGCAAGCTAGGCCGCCATGGACCTTGCTCAGACTATCGAGTATCAAAGCACGCAGGTTTTCGAAGCGCCTGTCGACAGTCATGCGTGTATCAGGAGTTTAGTACTTTGCAAGTCGACTACAGCAGTCGAAGTTGGCGGCGCGCGCCGCCCGTCCGGGCTAGTTTAAAGCTCTTGGCGTTACAGCTCCTTCACATCGCCAGCAGTATTGTGAGCCAGGACATTGGTGTTTTTTAAAGTCCTTAAGCCCTCTGGTTTTGTAACCAGCAAAAGATACATTTCATTACGTAGAATTGTTCGGGCAGTATGTCCGAACATGTCCAACTAATTTACAATTAGAACAGGTTCGCGGTGCGCGCATACGCGCCCCCGAAGCCACTTCCGGATTAGGAAGCTGTAGAGCTTCCTGAGCCATTGACGCTGCAGCAGCGATTCCTCGCCCTTCAGAAACTGTCGATAGTCCAGTGCTGTTAAGAGCGCGCCCACGGGTAGGACGCTTTCGCTTCTCTCGCTGGTACGCTGCTCTCAATCTTTGATTTTCCAGTGCAAGAACAGCAGCAGAGTGCAAAATCATGGAGAATCCTTTTAGCAACTGATCCAACGCGCGCTCGGTGGGCGAAGCCGGAGTAAACCGGCGTTGCCTTAGAAGTCTGTTGATCGACTCTGACTGCCGTATCAGGTTCTCGATATCATTTGATGGTTCTGGTGTCCCACTCGCGCTTGAGCGGCTTGAGTCAGGAGAAGACGTCGCCGGTTTAGGCTCCCATTTCGACAGCGCATGTGCTCGGTTCAATGGATGAATCCCGCTTTCTGCAAACCCACCTTTGATATTCTGTATAGTATATGCTTTCTCTCGGATTGTCGGATAGAGAGAGAAGAACTCATCGTTACTGATATGGTTGATACCGCGCCGCATGAGGTGTTCGATTTCCTGTCCATAGAATTCTTGGAGCACAGCGAAAACGCCGACAGCAAGCGGTTGAAGCAGATATGACGAGTGCGGCGGCATATATACGGGGATAATGTCATTCTGGGTGCAGTACCGATCGAATAAAGGGGTAAGATGGCTGCTATGACCATCAAGGATCAACATTCGATACCTTCCGGTTGCAATCGGCCGCGAAAAAGGGTCAAAGATTTTCTGAAGCCAAGTCATCCTTATTTCATCAGATGCCCAGCCATCTGGTGATTCGATCACCAACCAGTCCGGAGGCAAGCCGGGCACATTTTCACCATCCGGCGGTGGATTATGTGACTTCGGTACAAGGAGCGACGGTAAGGTGACTCCACGAGTATTCAGACACTCTACAGCCGTGACCCATTCCTGATTTGCAGGCGGTGGCAGACGAGAAGTTCCTGGGCGATCAGAGCCGTATATAACGTTGGCATCAGAGATGATACCCATCGTGAATCTAGTCTCGCCAAATGTCCAAATATCCTCCTCGGGTATCCCGTATTCCGTCCGAACGCTCTCGAGAATGTCAAAGAATTGGTTTATGGGTGTTGCAACCTCACACAAGGCACGCTCCTCGTTACAGGGTCGCGCGTTGCGAGTGATAAGATTTGGTTCACGACCTAGATACTTGGTCACGCAGTTCTTACCTACGGTAGGTGGTGAGTCAACAGAACCGCGGTGTGCAAGCAAACAATTGGCCATAGTTTCTACCATGGAGCGTTGGACAGGACAGCCTCGCCTATCCATGGCGAGAATCCATTCGCGAAGCGTCTTTTCTTCAGCCTCTGTCAATCTGGCATTGTGTGCGCGCTTATACGATCGCTCTGGACGGCCATGGTATCTCGCGTGAAGCGTGGACTTTGGAACGTCAAAAACACTCGCTGCTTCGCGTAAATGCTAATTTGCTTCTTTCTTAACGCGTCGATAGCAAGTTGAATTCTTCCCTCATCAACAGCGGGGCCTTCTCCAGCTTTTCGAGGCATATTCGCGTGTAAGTACGTAGGAACTGATTGCTATCTGCTTTTTCGTATGCTTCCTAACGATTTCCTTTTTGTTGTGAACAACATCAGCCTTTACTTCCTTATTCAGTATAGCTTGCCGCTTTCCTTATATAGCCTAGTATATCCGCTCGCACGTGAGCTAGACTCTTTGTCAGCTACCGGAATCTTGGCACCGCTTAATAATCGCCCAAATCTTAGTGGAAATTATAGTGTCAAGTTGATATATGTAAAAACCACGACCTACCAGATTATATAGACAATTTCTCAAGAATATGATCCGAGCGCTCATTACCCCTGAATGTCGATTATTATTTCGCGTAACTTGCTTAGTACGGTGAATTGGCGTGGATTTATTCCGACCGAGCGTTTGTAGGCTTGGCATCCGACACTCTTACTTAGCTACTGCCATATAGTAACTATTCAATAAGAAACTATCCATATCTTCCAGAATTATCCTACCATTTTTTCTCTCGAACGAGATCATCTCCAAGGTCCGGGTCGATTAGAGCATGTACAATGTGATGATGTTTTTAACGCTTTAGTACCTGTGGATGTTAATATATGTCCCTATGTACTTTTTACCTCTCATCGTGTACACAAGCACCCTCCACCCGCTCTCACTAAGACTTCGACAAGGTTTATGCAAGGAATCCAGCTGATTATCCAGCAGTTTCGGGCTCCAAGCCCGGCTATAGGCAAGCACATGTGAAATATGTATATAGTAGCTATCAACTAATTCCAAGTCTAGCACAGTTTCTTCGGAGCCCTCAGCTCGAGACTTACTGCCCGACAGTATGATGGTACAAGTCTTGCTGAGATTCACACTAACTTCTCCCGCATGGATCATATATCTGCAGTTTTGCAAAAACAGCGCCTGCTGACCAATCCTGACGGCCAGGAACTTGGTGCGGTTCTGCTCCTTCAGCAGTCTGATACAGCTTTAAAGGAAAGTAGTTGTCAACTGTCTGCAAACTGGTTGTCAAGTACTAATCTTCTATGTAGAACTAGATCCAAGAGATAGTTTATGGCTCAGAAGGCACCATGGTTTTCTGTGCTTATAAGAAGCAAATTCAGCTTCTAGATCCACTATCCTCATTTGAGGTAGAAGTGTCTCATAAGCGAATTCAGTCCAACGATATGCATGAGGTGCTTTTTGCAGCATCCGTGCCTAGGGGGAAGGGGGGGGTGGGGGCAAAAGTAAGCATTCTACAAGTGCCTTGGAATCTGTCGCTAACTCCTTTGTCACTAGTCATGGCTTTACTGTGTGTATATAAGTGTTGACTCTACACAGGGCTACTACCTCACTTTTCAAACGAGCCTTTTGCCTTATCCAAAAACTTTCCGAGCAGCCCGTACGTTTTCATTCTATTTACGGTACCGGAGTATATGGTATTGCTATGAATATGGACAGCAAACAATACACTGGTAAGTGCGTTTGATTGGCTCCTTAGGGCTCACTAACTACTTGCTAGCCCTTGGTCAATTCCTCTCCAAAGTTGACCCCCAACACCGCGATGTAAAATGGCAGCTAGAGCGTATGATTGTTTTCGTCTAAGGCCACTTCAAGCGCTCGATATCGGGGGCTATCGAAACGGAAGATCATGAAACACTTCTCTGGGATCGGATGATGAGCTTATGGAACTGTGTCCATGAGACTGAATATGGCGAATCGCTTGAGTTGCTTCTAGGTATGAATGCAGCCAGTCTACTAAATGCTTGATGACTGCTTGCTAACTAACTATACAATAGAGAATAAAGCCAAGGCAGTGCAGGACTGGGCGATCCATAAAAAGGACCCTATAATCAAAGCAGGGCTGAAAGAAGCTTGCTCCAAGCTCCAGACTTATCAATTTGATATTTTGCGCAGTCTCACAAATGCTGTTGAGCAGTTCCGTCAGAAGTCAAAAGCCACCGGCAGAACTTATCTAACCTTAGCTGGGGCTATCAGAGCGTAAGTAACTTGCTAATTGCCTGGTGAATACTTCACAGACCTGACAATATCAGTTCTGCCATATCAGAATTTTCAGTCATCTCCGATTATGAGGAATTCCTCGAGGACCGAACTTACAATTCGCATCCGACAATAGATACGGAACCAAGTTACTCTCATCACTTGGGCCGCAAACGTACGTATCCTATCGACTTGTCAGCCAGTTGCTGATCGTTTGTCAAGGGACCCGCAAGCGCCATCGATCGGATACCCCATCGAGCATTTTGGAGTGTCCCCCACCTCTATTGAATTTTGGAGGGGCTCAAGGATCTCGTCCGCGGTCTCCTATTAGAAAATAGTGATACCGGGTAAGGCATGAACTGGTTGTCAAAGAGGTTACCAATACTTACGGAATATTAGGTCAGTTCAGTCATTCTGTAATCTTCAACCTGCTGCCTCTGGAGACGCCGTTACTCTGGAACAACGACGTCAGGAATTGGAGCTCCGGAAACTGGAAGCAGATATCAGAAAGCTAGAGGCTGACATTAGAAAGCAAGAGGTTGATACCAAGAAGAAAGAAGCCGACATTAGAAAGCAAGAAGCTGAGATCAAACTGAAAGAAATTAATACCAAAAAGCAAGAAGCTGATATAAGGCAGCTGGAGCAGGAAGTCCAGGAGCAACAACTTCAAAAAGAGCGTATGGAGCTTGATCTTCTTGAGAGGAGAGACACGATACGAGACTTACTGGCAAGTACTATGAAACTGTTTAGGAACCGGTTACCCAGATCTCTGATTTAACCTAATCTTCAATATAATTTTCGAAAGTAATGAGATATAGCATGATCAACCCTTCTGTATCCGGTAAATGCATAATCATTACTACGTGGTTGGTTAATAACGTATATTTCTTATTATATATGAACGTCTAGCCAAACATACTTTGATAGAGTATTCGCCAGTCAGTCATCGTCATCAACACCGAACAGCTTACATGTAGATTTCTCGGTCAGTTTTCAATGCTTGCAAACCAGGTCAAGGCACGTGTTAGACTTACAACCACCGTATCCTATTATCTTCTGCACAATCGTAATCCCGTATTGGCTTCCTAAATCATGAAACCCATCCCGTGGCCTTGAAAAGGAATGGGCATTGCTGGTCGATCTGAACGCGTGCTAAGTGGTTATCGGCCAATTAGCAACCAGTAAAAGTCCCATTCGGACTATTCCCAGTGGCCTTGGAGCAATTAAGGCACACAAAAGAAGACTTTCCCATAGTAAATGGTTTGCAGCCGTTCTCATTCTAAACAATATTTAAGCAGTTATTAACTGGTTGGCTGAAACAAAACCGACTAGAAAGAGGTTGATAAGTATAGTGTTCTGGTCCCTATAGAAGAAGTTGATGTTCGTAAGAAAGCTGCGATTACAAAGTACTTTGTAAGTGTTTTGAAAGAGGTGGCGCGAGTCGAAACTTTACTTTGGCGTGTTCGAGGTCGCTTCATCGTTACATGACTACCAAGTCGCTTATGTGAATCATTTCGGGTCGTGCGAGTAGAATCCGCAATTAGGTGAGTTGGCACTGCGACCACTAAGTATTGCACATACGCGTCTGAATGTGGGAAATGTCAAGCTACACTCGAGATGGGGTGTATATAATGCCAGAGCTGTCATTTGCTTTACGTGAGCTCTTGTTCGTATTAATGCTCAAATGTGCGACGACATATGTTCTCAATTTGACGAGCACCGTGGCCGCTGAGTCTGGGATTTCTCAAGTGAGACCGGTCTCAGGTCTCGATTTAGTCTCAAATTGGGACTTACTCGGGAGGGGAGTGTGAGACTGAGACTTTTTATGAGATTTCTTATAGATATCGAGTAAGAAATGAGACCTTTTAGAGTGGGTCTAAAAGTCTCAGTCTCATAGAAAAGTCTCATAAAACTTTTTTGCGATGAGACTAGCCCGCCTGAGACCGGTCTCACGGCCATCCTACTCCCAATGCTATAATGCTAGGCATGTAGCTAGCGCACTTCGTGGATAGGATCACTTAAACATCGGTCGACAAGTAAGCTAGTGGGCTGAAAGTCGCAGTGGGTAAAGTACGAGCGAAGGTCTTGTCGAACGTCTTATCTGTGACCATCTGGACCAGGCAGTAGACTGTGTAACGGATTGTTGGTCCCTGTCGAGCTTAAGCACATTTTACGCTGTGTTGCAATTGCCACCATCAATATTTATTGATAGTCCTCGGCATAATGCCGTTACTTATCATTAGTTAGAATTGCAAGCCTATGTTTGGCAGCCTGCTACTATGTCTTTGAATTTCGATTTCGGACAGTCAGAGGTTGTAATTAGTGTTCGCTGGACAGTAATTGAGACAAACACTTCTCTTTGCAAACTACAGATGCATTCTCTCATCAACTAGTTATACTGACAGGACTATATTGGTAAGCGGAAACAAGTCTATAAGCCGGAGGATTCGGGAGGGAGGAGAAAATGAGGCTAAGTGAAAGGTTTAACAAAAATCAAGGCTCCCATCATTTGAAGTCTTCACATGAGGCAAGAAAATAAGCACACTTGACGATGCAACAACACAAGAGGAAAAAAAAAAAAAAAAATCCAAAACAAAAACATACAACAGCTGGGATTCGCTGGTGGTCACCCACCCAACTACTAACCAGCCGGCGTGTGGCTTAAGTACGGCTGAGCGGACGGGAAGCCCTGTTTTCCACACCCTATGGTCGTATGTACTAGATGACGCATAGAATAGGATTGATATACCCCTATTGTTATTCTATGTTAAGCCTCGCGTGCTGTGGTTATCGTCTCGAAAAGCCTATAGTAAGTTATAGTAAGTCTTTGTTATGTTATATCACGCAAAGTTGATATCTAGAGCCCATAACATACCCAAACTGTTCTATACCCTTAATTTCACTGAATGTTATCGTGCTTTTGTACGTATATGGATGGGACAACTTCGAAAGTTTTATTCGTATGGCGCAATTGAAGTTGAAACTCGTAACATATATTGTCTGCATACATTTTGACATGTGATCTGCGTCTTTCAATTGAATT
This sequence comes from Talaromyces piceae, assembly GCA_001657655.1. Taxonomy (NCBI): domain Eukaryota; kingdom Fungi; phylum Ascomycota; class Eurotiomycetes; order Eurotiales; family Trichocomaceae; genus Talaromyces; species Talaromyces piceae. Next base: position 154,925 of record JNNX01000010.1, read on the forward strand.
GGAGCGATAATCATAGCGAGTCATGACCGATGCATTCATCCAAAAGCCACTCTGTCCCACCAACAACTCGCAACTTCAAAGCACTGGAGATGGGACAACATCTCAACCATACTGAGTCACTGGACAGTGGAGATTCGCTACTCTCTACTCAGCTACGAAGAAGCGACTCGGCAACTCCTACTAGCGCGGCCCGAGATGATGACTTTCCGGTCTTATGGTCAGAGTTTCTAGTGCTAACCTGAAAAAGCCTGAAAAAGTAATATTTCTTTGAGATTAGTCTAAGAAGCAAGTATCTTTTGAATAAGTCCTCTCAAAGACGCCAAGGAGGGTTACCCAGTATGTACGGAAAGAAGTCCGGCTGAACTAAGAACCTTAACCAGCTATTTTAACTTTCCGTATGTTGATCAATTGATGTCATGTAAGCTACTAACAAATGCCAGCTTACAAATCAGCAAAGTTCTCATTAACTAACTAGTTATAGTTATCATTGCTGGTTCCATAGCTACCGGATACTTACTCTAAGAGTGTTCAAGCTGTATATCCATAAAAGAATCACAATAATGAAGCCGCTTGCAATTGAGAACGTCCTTGTCAACGGACGACGTATTGCGTACGGCGTCTACGGTGCCGATGATGCTCAACACCCGCTCGTTCTCGTCCATGGAACACCGTCGTCGTCACTTATCTGGCGCAATGTCATCCCAGGGCTACTGTTTCCCGGGGTCAAAATCTATGTCTTCGATCTTCTCGGATACGGCCTCTCGGAGCGTCCCGTTGATCCATCAGTAGACACATCTATATCCGGCCAAGTACCAGTCCTGGAAGGCTTACTAGAGCATTGGGGGCTCAAAACTTTCCACCTCATAGCCCACGACATCGGCGGAGGCATCGCACAGCGCTTTTCGATATTCTCACCCGAGCGCGTGCGCTCGTTGACGCTCATTGATGTTGTGAGCTTTGACAGTTACCCGTCAAAACGCACGAAAGAACAGATGGAACTTGGCCTGGATGCATTGATCAAGGTAAAAGATGAAGACCATCGTTCTCACTTCAGAACGTGGCTCTTGTCTGCAGTTTACGACCAGAAGAAGTTATCCGACAGTATCCTCAATGTCTACCTCGACTATATCTCGGGTCCAGTCGGACAAGCCAGTCTGTTTCAGCATCAAGTGAGGCACTATGATCCCAAACACACGATGGAGGTAGCGGATCGGTACCACGAGCTCGGTAAACTGCCGGTGAAACTTATTTGGGGAGCCAACGATTACTGGCAGGTTGTGGACTGGGCTCACAAGTTGAACGCGGCCATTCCTGGCTCCAGTCTGGACGTGATCGACAACTGTGGTCACTTTTCTCCAGAAGACCAGCCCGAGAAGATCGCTGCAGTTCTGGTTCCGTTTCTAAAGGGAAATCTCTAATATCTTGTAATCGCCGTCCTATATGGAAGAGAGAGCTTTAAGACACTATTAATGATTCGATGTTGATCATGAGACGTGGGTCCTAGACCCGGAGCCTGCTCTTATTATATCCATTGGACTTGGTTCATGGAACTGTTTCACATCGCAGCAATAGGTTCAAGTTGTGTTGAGGCAAACAAGTCAAATGGAGACGTGGAGATACCACGGCAGACTTGAGAAACCGAGGTAAAAGTTAGAACTGGCGTAGCTATGCCGGCTTGAGCTGATGAGATGATCCTGAAATCGCCGCACTGTAGGCCAGACCCCTGAAAAACGGCCCCTTAGCTAGTCTGACTTAAATCCATCAAGACCCACGACTTTGGCGACCACCGAATGTATTTGAGGGAATATGGTGACTCGATAATTTGAGCGCCAAAGATCAGCATGTACCAAACAGCCCCCACGGGATTTCTCTTCCGTATGCCGTGTCCCTGAGCAATTGAACAAAGTTTCACGCAAAAAGTGGAATTCGCCTTACGTGCGTAAGACTGACTTGCGGCGGGTGCATAATTGGTTAGCAGGGTTGAAGATTTGGCGATTAGTGACAGCTGTCGCTGATTCTGGATGTGATATCATAGATTTACGTATAGTAGTAGTTTGCTGGCCTCTTTAAAGACAGAACAGAACTGGAACACAGCGCCGTAGAATCAAAAGCAGTGTCAACTCCTGTGTTCTGACTGGAAATATCTTCTATCAAAATGCGTCTTCCAGAGGTCCTCCTCTTCTCCCTCGCTGCTGTGCTGCCGGTCTACGGCCAAGAAGGTGCTTATCTCAAGACGGCAACAGGTAGCTACCTAGGCTACACGACGGTCAGCAGAAGCGCCATGATCGCTCTCGCGGTAGACGATAAAAGTAAAGCCTCCGAAGCGTCTATCAATGACCAAGGAAACCTTGAAATCGAAATCGATGGAGGAAAGACGAAGACTGGCATGACCTTGACAGACCTCTCTGTCGGTCCTGGCAATCTGAACGAGGTCCTTTTTGGGTACGGAACGCCGACAAAAGGCTTTAGTTTTGGCAATAATAGCAGCCTTATCGTGGATCAACAAGGCTTTCATGGGTTTTTTGCGTGCAATGATGAGGGAGATGGACTCCAGATGTACTGGGCTCCTGAGGATGCGGAGCCGCCGACAAGCTGCCAGATGCTCTCTTTCAGTAAAGTGCCAGCTTAACTAGCAGCTGAAAAGTTTCGATCATTTCAACCTAAAAGCCCTATGGATTGATGTATACCGCATCGTGAAGCTTGTCCACCTTTATGTGAAAACACTTCCTTCTCGGAATCAGTTTATGTGAGCTGCGCTTTTTCTAATCATCCACCGACAAATTTGCAGCTAACCGAAGGCTCCTACTAGCAGAGAGTCTCGAAATATTTATCTGAATCTAAAATACCTGAAAGTCTAACGAAAGCATAGAAATGGGCGCCTACGTTAGACCACCCGTAGACGGAGCATGTAAGGCTCCTAGTTGAGTAATCAGATACAGTGCCCCGCCTACATAGCTCCGGCATCGGCATGAAGCAATACACGACACTCGTTGCATTCTTGGCATATAAAAGCAACAGTATACACTGTCAGAGCCCCGAGAAAATATTGAGGAGGATTGCTAGCCAGCGGCATCCAGATTTTTGACTACCACTGTTGTCGATTTTAGTTGAACAATATGGCTTCGAAAACAGAGTCCGCTACATACACTCATGGACATCATCCCTCCGTTATCCGATCTCATGGCTGGAGGACAGCTCTCAATTCGGCTGCCTATCTGCTTCCTTACCTTAAGCCGGATATGAAGATACTGGACATTGGGTGCGGCCCCGGCACAATCACCGTCGACCTTGCCAGCTATGTCCCCCAGGGACACGTCACTGGTCTGGAACGTGTCGGCGAGGTTATCCTGGGCCAGGCTCGCTCTTTGGCCACCGAGAGAGGCGTGAAGAACATAGAATTTGTATCAGGGGATGCGAATTCATTGGACTATGCAGATGAAAGTTTCGACGTTGTTCATTGCCATCAAGTACTGCAGCACGTGGGTGATCCAGTGGGCATCTTAAAGGAAATGAAACGCGTAACGAAGCCTGGGGGTATCGTGGCTGCTCGTGAAGCTGACTATGGTGCCTTTTTGTGGTATCCCCGAAGCCAAGGATTGGATGAGTGGTTGTCCCTTTACAGCAAGGTTGCTCGACACAACGGAGGCGAACCTGATGCCGGACGTGTGCTTCACGTGTGGGCGAAGCAGGCTGGGTTTTCCGATATCAAATGCAGCTCAAGTAATTGGTGCTACAGCCAGAAAGACGAGGTCAAATGGTGGGCTGATGCATGGGTGGAACGGTCGGTAGCATCTGCGTTTGCCAAAACTGCCTTGGATGGGAAGCTAGCCACAAGTGAGGATCTGGAAAGGGTGTCCAATGCGTGGCGCTCCTGGGGGAATCATGAAGATGCTTGGATATCAATTCTGAGCGCAGAGGTTATCTGTCGAAAATTGTAGCTGTGTGATGTACTGTTCAGCATCGTTTATAACCATTTATCAATTAACCCAGGTCGCAGCGCTACCACTTGTAGTTGATTCCATATCATTAGCTTGGGCGTCTAATTTACGCCAGAAAGAGCAACAAGCATAAGTAGTCTGCCTAAGAGTTAGTCAAAATATGACTATAAGAAGATTTCATAGAGCGCCCTATATAAAGATTGAAAGACCAGGGTTAGCTGTAATAGCCTAACTCATCTCTGTAAAGAGGTCTTTATTAAGTACGTATTCAATGGTAAACATACAGATCTGTAAGTTGTACATAAGTACTTTCGAACCTAGCAAAACCTTTCCCACACTCATCTTTTAAACCTCAGATGCGCGTAATCTCGAAGTAACTTCCATTTCAAACCTTTCCTGCCCATTGGGGCCTTCACGAATCTCTCTGATCATATCCGTTCCTGGTGGAAAATCATGCTCAAAGATAGGCTCGCCAGCTCCTCTCATATTCGCAAGCACTGATTGCCGAAAATGCCATCTGAGTAGTTCATCTAACACACGGTGTGGGTCCGCCGGGTTACGGCATACAGGATCTAAAATTCTCCCATCGAGACCAAAGATATCACGATTGAATACTATAACTTTGTAGCCGTCCTTTGAATAATATATTAGTAGCGGATGGTCATAGTATCTTCTGCAAAGTCACTCACATCTGGGTTTACTGATATAAGGTAGTTGTCGAACATCGTATGGAGATCGCGCCGTATAAGTAGACCATTCTGAAGAGAGTCTATCTTCGAAACGCCAACCGAATAGTCCATGTCGGTGATCCACCTTCCGAGATTATGCATAATCCATATGCATTCCTTTTCGAGTGGGAAAATGTGTGCACCCTCAAAAGGGCTCCAGTCACCAATATCCGCGTTTAAGTTTGGGAAACCGGATAGAACACACTTTCCATCTCGTACACGTAATCCGTCACGGAAGCTGTCTTCTCGTCCACTGACACTATGTGATAGAATTCGTTGCACCCAGGGCTCATTAGTGAGTTCAATGGTGCCTATTTCAGTTAGCAAAACAGTCTATAGAAGTTTTTCTCTACACCATGACACCTGCCATTACAATAGATATCATAATCACCAGGTTCAAGAGGGTTGCTTGTTGGTAAGATGGTCTGTTGGGAAGCTCGTGCTTTGACTTGCAGTTCGGCGTCTGTAATGAGGAGTATATGGTTCAGGATCCAGAGGAACACAGCTTCCGTTATCGATCCATTCTGTCGCATTCCACCAAGACAGTCGCCTGTAGCACCATTGTAGATGAAAACATTCCGAACCCTGGAGCGATCGACGGGCATTATGAAGGAAAAGAGGACTTTTCAGAAAAGCTTTTAGTCCGTGAAGCACGGGAAGAAGAGGACAATGAAAGCTCTCAATGTGCCTGCATTGAGTTGAGCTAAAAATAGCATCAATGTCTAGTCTGGTTTTAGCAAAGAGATTTGAATGACGAATCAAAGGTTGGCTGACTCTGTACTATTACTAGGTGGAACGCAGCAAGATTGACCGCTTAATCAGAGGCTCTTATAGCCAACTGAAGCAGATCGAGCGGCTCGTTGGATGGTTACTGGCGCTGAAAGGTGGTAGGTAGAGGAATGACGATGATACTAAGAAACTGTCGGGAGTAGGGCAGGCGGTAAACGGCAGCAGATCTGTCCCGGCCCCACTACACCGTCCCATTGTTATATACTTGACTGATGTTAATTTCAAGATTGTGCTACCGACTATTACAAGAGTCTTATCCTTTCCTCTAAGGGAAGTTCCGACGAGATATGATAAAGGTATTGCTATTTTATTTTCACCTCTGTCTCTAATCTTTGTGTGATATAATAGTGGATTAGTAATCTCAGATAAACGTTTCGGACCAAAAATTTCCGAGTCCACATAGCTATGACTGCTGGTAATATCTGTATATATACTGGTGTTCTGACCAATACAATCCGGCTAGTGTGGTCTGACGGCCGATATATATCTAACCTTTGCGATGGCAAACTTCTAATTTGAGGACTTTAATGCGGAGACCATTTGCACCAAAAGATACTGTGATGAGCCTAGTTCTTCTACTGTAGACATGTATACACTTGTATTAACAGGCTGATAGTACGTGACTCAAACCCTTCATGAACAGTGGCATCCGCTCAGCATATGGTTAGGGAGCAGACTCAGCAAAGATTGTCAGGCTTTGAATCGTAGGAAGTTTACGAACCTGGCTAACATTCTTATGGTTGGGTGAAAGCTGTAAAATATATAAAGAAATAATTACATTAGATTAACGAGCATGTGCCCTGAATTACTTCGGTAAGTGGCGATCTTACGTAGGCACTCCCTTGGTAAACAGATCTAAAAATGACTCTAAAATTATTACTCCAATTTCGAGGAATATGTGGATTATCGTAGCTTGCGCGAGTAGTTGATGGGAAAGCTAGCTGTCTTGACGAAGGGCTTCGAAACTTGTAGAATATCTATGGGAATCCGAACAATAGGAACCACCTCCTTGCCTGCGTTTCAGATTTCTAGGCGAATACATTATTCATTTAGCAATTGGAGATTGTCGGAGAATGGAACAAAACTTCCCGGACAGTGTTCTTCACGTCTCTCAGCAACGAGAGTCGATTCAAGTCGACAACCACGAAGCATTCTCTCGCAAAAGTACTGATTGCAGCAATATCTCTTCTGAAAGGAAAGGTGAAAAGATGAAAGTTGACTTAGTGCCCAGAGACATGAGTTGATTCGAGGTAAACGAAGATGCCGGAGGTCAAGATGAAGATGAGGTTGCAGACTGAGCGTGAGGCCACAAGAAAGCCAAAGTACCGAAGAAAGCTAGTAAGGAGGCAAAAAAGCAAAGAAGCCCCATTAACAACTGAATCTACCGAAGGACTCACTACACCTGAACCTAGCTCATAGTCGTGGAGGAATACTGCTATCGGATCTACCTAAATATATACGCACCCCAGCCCTTCAATGAGAGTCGCCTAGACAAAATCCTAAGCTCACTGTTATGTCGTAATTCGATATGATGTTTTGGAAGTATCTACTTTTGGGTTTCTCACCTGTTACTTATCCTTCACCCGTGGTTCATTACTCTACTATACGTATTTGTTTTATTTTCTCATTCCTTTATATCAACCAACTGTGTGCAGAGAATTAGTATACTACGGGTGCTCCTAGGTTCAGCCACACATATATCGCTCCTTACACGTTGATACATTTATCGATCTCGCTATCCTTACATGAAGATAGTATGCATGTTCCGGTGTTCTATGGCGCCAAGGACGACGCCCAGTTCCGATAACTGACTCTTTTCCAAGGTCAAGACATTGTGTGTTAGGATCATTCTAATTCCGATTATTCCTTCTTCTTCTACGCTCCTACGCTTCAGGGAGAATATTGGGAAAGTTGCGTGCGCAAGTCCATAGCCAATCATGACATCCTCTTAGCGCCGGCCCCCTGCCCGAGTCAGCCTCGTTACGCAGCCTTGTATCGTCAGTCTTGACAGTGTCAACTTACCTTGAAGACTATCCTACATAATTTTCCTGGAACTCCTTCACCTCCATATCAATCTTTTTCTGAAAAGAAAACTTCAGTGCCGTCATGACTGACCAGCAATTGTCGCACGCGGATTATACCATCGGCTGGGTTTGTGCTCTACCCAAGACTGAGCTAGTAGCCGCAGCGGCCATGTTGGATGAGGAACATCGAATACTGCCGGCAGCAGACCCACGCGACACAAACATATATCTCCTCGGCAGAATTGGAGATCATAACGTGGTGATTGCTTGCCTACCCGCAGAAACAACGGGCAAAGTGTCGGCTGCCACCGTGGCCAAAGACATGCTCCGCAGTTTCCCATCCATCAGATTCGGGCTCATGGTTGGAATCGGTAGCGGGGTGCCATATAAACCGCAGGAGCAGTTGCATAGTAACGCAAACGGAGAAGAAGATGATTCCGATGAATCTGACTCTGACGGGGAGGAAATACAAGATATCAGACTCGGTGATGTTGTGGTTGGCCTACATTCCAAGTCCACCGAAGCTGTCGTACAGTATGATTTTGGCAAGTCATTGCAGGAGAAACAGTTTGTTCTTGCTGGTGGGAAGCTCAACAAACCACCAAATATCGTCCTTAGTGCAGTCTCCATGCTCCAGGCAAACCATATACGAGGGAGATGCAAAATCCCCGATCTGCTCTCGACCATGATATCAGATAGGCCAACGATGGTTAAGTTCCAATATCAGGGTTCTGAGAAGGACTGCCTCCTCAAAAAAGAAATTGTTCATGAGGAAGGGAAGAGATCATGCAAGGTTTGTTATGGAGCCAATAATTGTAACGTTGTAGAGAGAAGGGACCGGCCCGGAAAGGCTCCTATGGTTCATTATGGAACCATTGGGTCCGCAGATCAGCTTATGCGGGATGCTGTCCTTAGAGATCAGTGGGCATGGAAGGAAAACATTATGTGCTATGAGATGGCGGCTGCTGGTGAGTGATATGTGTAACTCTAAGGCTCTTATCACTAATGTGGCATAGGACTGGTGGATTCCTTCCCTTGTCTTGTCATCCGAGGAATCTGTGACTATGCTGATTCTCATAATAACGAAATCTGGCAACCATATGCTGCTGCTGCTGCCGCCTCGTATGCGAAAGAGCTGCTGTTAGTTATACCTGGACAAGGCATTACGGCACTATCTCCAATCAAGGAATGTATGTAAGCTGGCCGACCATGCCTCCTTATAATATACCAAACATGCTAGATAACTAATGTTACTTCTATTCTGCCAGTATTGAAACTTGCCAAGCAGCTCGAGCAAAGTCTCAACCGGGCATTTGAACAGAGAGAAAGTCACCACCATGAAAGGATGGAGAGAGCCCTGACAGAAGATCAACGTCGCTGCCACCAAGCATTCAAAACATCTACGTATGAAGAACGTAAGAACAACAATCCACACAGAATCCCGGGAACTTGTGAATGGGCCTTAAAAAGCCCTGAGTATCTGTGTTGGTGGGAGGCTTCAAAGAACGATCTCTTGTGGATCTCGGCTGATCCAGGATGCGGCAAATCAGTGCTTGCAAAATCTCTGATCGACGAGGTCTTCAAGACATCTGATCCCTCCGTATTGGTTGTGTATTTTTTCTTCAAGGATAACGATGAGCAGAACAATCTGGCAGCCGCACTGTGTGCGATACTACATCAGCTCTTCAGCTTGAAGTCTGAGCTATTACGACATGCATTGCCATTTTGGGAGAAGAACCACGAAAAGATCCAAAATGATGTCGAAAACTTGTGGCGCATTCTTATAGCAGCAACGACTGACCCGGCCTCAGACAAAATTATTTGCGTGTTTGATGCTCTAGATGAGTGTCAAAGCCTACATCAAAAGTTGCTTATTCAAAAACTTCAGGAATATCATTTACAACCACACTCCTCTAATGAAAGAAATTGGTTGAAGTTTCTAGTTACTAGTCGACCATACGATGACATTCAAGATAACTTTCGGTCGATCACAAAATCATTTCCACAGATTCATCTTCGCGGCGAAGAGGAAAATGATCGAATTCAGGAGGAGATTAATCTTGTTGTGAAAGTTAAGGTAGCCGACCTTAGTGAGAGATTGGAGTTAAGTATGAAAAAGCGTGGAGAATTGGAAGAAGAGCTTCTGCAAATGAATCATCGCACATATTTATGGGTTTGCTTAGCCATCGATCACATTGAGACGGTTTTGAAAGATAGTTTTTGGCCTGACGAGGAGCCAATCCCTATAAACTCGAAAGACGTGAACGATGCATATGAGAAAATCCTAGGCCGAGTCACTCCTCAGCAAGAAGTGAAGGCCAAAAGAATTCTACAAATCATTGTCGGCGCGCGGCGTCCATTGTCCGTTCAAGAGACGGCAATGGCCTTAGGAATCGCTTTGCAGCATGCAAAGACTGCAAATGAGGCTAATGCTAGTCATAGTGGACTAGAACAAAGATTACGGCGGTTATGCGGCCTCTTCATTTTTATCAAAGATACCAAGATCTATCTCATTCATCAAACAGCGAGAGAGTTTTTGATTACCAAGATGAACAGGTCTACCAGCTTTAAATGGTATCTTGACCCAAGCAACACTGAGTTCGAAATGACGCGGATTTGCGTCAGTTACCTACTTATGGATGACCTTGCGAGTGAACCCAAAGGAAACACTCGAGATCTATTAGAATATGCGGCGGTGAACTGGCCAGATCATTACCGACACGTGGAATCAAGAGACGACCAATTAGATCAAGCAGTGTTCAAACTGTATAACGTTGATAGCAGAGTATTTCGTCTATGGTTTCCTATACTCTGGAAAGTCGCAATGCCGTATGAAGTCCGGCCTCATATGAATGCACTCCATTTAGCTGTATTCAATGGCCATGTTAAGATGGTTTCTTTACTTCTTCAAAATGAGGAATACGATATTGATCAGACTGATTCTAAAGGGATGAATGCGTTGCATTGGGCATGTTTACGTGGTCATTCGAATATTGTCCAAGAACTACTCGATAAAGGAGCTGATATTAATGCTCAAGGAGGACGTTATGGCAATGCTCTACAGGCTGCTTCAGCAAAAGGACATCTTGATATTGTCCAAGAACTCCTAAATAAAGGAGCTAATATTCATGCTCAAGGAGGACGTTATGGCAATGCTCTACAGGCTGCTTCAGCAAATGGACATCTTAATATTGTTCAAGAACTCCTAAATAAAGGAGCTGATATTAATGCTCAAGGAGGACTTTATGGCAATGCTCTACAGGCTGCTTTAGCAAATGGACATCTTAATATTGTCCAAGAACTACTCGATAAAGGAGCTAATATTCATGCTCAAGGAGGAAATTATGGCAATGCTCTACAGGCTGCTTCAGTAGGAGGAAATCTTGGTATTGTTCAAGAACTCCTGAATAAAGGAGCTGATATTAATGCTCAAGGAGGATATTATGGCAATGCTCTACGAGCTGCTTCAGCAAGAGGATATTCTGATATTGTCCAAGAACTACTGAATAAAGGATCTGAGATTAACGTCGAGTAAACATCATAGCTATCTATTTGGAAGATGCATATAAGCCTAGGAAGAAAAATACTGGAGAAATCTGTCACATGCCATTACGAGGACTTTTCCATTCTACATGATATAAAATCTCGTATACTCAAAGTATAATACAGTGCTAAACCAAAGCTACCGGCATATTTCCGACACAAAACTTGTTGATTGGTATAATGCGAAGTATTGATCATGGTTGAAAAACCGAGTGCGCAGTTGGTGAAAAACCTATATACGGCGCTGTCACTGCATCTGCTCGGGATGCTCCCAGCCATAACTGCAAGAGTCAAACCGATGGTCGTTTCAAGTTCGGGCATATGTGCGCCATTCTGCCTCGCCAGACGGTACAGGACGCGGTGACTCGGATGATCATGATTGTTTTGAGTTCAGTGATGAGCCCCGAAGGGTGTCAATATTCAGTCGCAAGTTCGTCGGAGTAGAAGGAGAAAAGCCGCAGTAACCCGCTCAGTGTGGAATGACTGGGGCAACACGCCTGTGAAGTGATTTTATTGATCCATTAGATAGGCCGACGTCAAGGGAGACATGAATTTTATGGAACAAAAGAGACTGCACGGTCTCTTTCTACGCAAGATCACTTTTTCTCGGATTCAATATTCTTGTTATTTCTCCGAAAATAGACACAACAGTTCTGGGACCGATAGCCCTGAACGTTGAGCAGGAGTACGGCCGAGCTCCAGAAGGAAGATGTCTAATGTTCAGGCCATAAACGTCGAAGGTATATTCACTTGTGATCTCGAGACCCATGGCTATATATAGAGTTGGTAATCCAAGGAATGGAAGGTATCACGGCTACTGTCCCATTAACCGCAAGATGCGGTTCGCCCAGCTCCCACCGGCCCTCATCTTTCCTCCAAGTTGCATTGACAAACGGTAGGACAGGTCCAGTATATATGTCATAAAGGGTAGCTATTGCTACAAAACTTATGAAGATCCTCGCGGTTTTCGGAGCTAATTGTACTCAGTTAGATGTTATATCTTGTCACATATCAGCTGGTCTAGATAAATACCAAAGTTATCTACCTTATATTACCATATTCTAGTACTAGTGCAATGCTTATTGATTTTTCTCCAAACGGTGGTGCCATGAAAGTTGGGAAGCGATCCGATGACAAATGCTTTAGGCATAATTAAGGAATTTCTCAGTGAGAATGATACTTCGGACGTCAGCTAATATCCATCAGTAACTGGCAACCTCCAATTCCCTTGAACTATATATGTAGCTCATCCATACATGACGATTGAACGTCTACGCCAGACTGGCTCTCTCTAGTAAAGACTATAGAACGGGTACTTGAGTTACAATTCCCCATATGTCTTCGAGGGGAATATGTTTCAGAACGGGAGATGTTGATATTTACATCACCCGCATACTAATGTGCGTGTTATTTTGAATGAGGCTTCTGTTGCAACTACAAAGCTTGTCCGTAAGGAAAGTGAGAGCCGTGATTGTTTCACAAGCGACTCGACAATCTTACTCCCACCTCTTCCGATCCTTTAGCCTGAAATCGATTTACAACGAAAAGCTCGGAGATAAAATCGTCTGGAATAGCATATTTCGACATATTTGGTACATCTCTCTTATCCACATAACAGCAATTGCGTCCTAACTAGTATTATTCACATACCACATCTTCCGTCATCTTGATATCTGACTGCACTCATGTGAAATGAGCGTGTCTCAACATCCCATCGCCCAACTATTGCCTACAAAGACGAGACGAGTCTGTCGCCGAAATCCTTGATGCTGGCAGCAAAGTCCTCGTACGAGTCGGCCGACCAGTCAGCCTCGTCTCCAGGAACAGCGTCGTCGCCCTTGAAGGCGATGTACAACACATCCGATTCGTCATGGCCGTTGTTGCCGTTCATGCTGTCGCCGAAGCAAGCAGTGGCGAGAGAAAGCGAGGACTCACCGACGAGCGGAGGGCCATCGTCGCCGTTGGTGTCTCCCCAAATGCCGTAGATGAGCTTGTCGTTGCACACCACAGCCACAAGACTCAGCGGCCTGATGCCCACATCCTCCGGGTCGAAGGTTGGGCTGTAGTCGCCATAGTTGCCCAACACGACGTAAGGATGGATATCGGAGCGGAGGTCAGGAATGCCATAGTCGGATTCAACCTGGTCTTTGAACGCCGTTTCGGCTTGGGTGTCGCCAGACGAGTCGCACCGCGAGTCGATGCCATCCTGGTTGCCATCGCAGTCGATATCCATGTCGGCCAAATTCGAACCGGATCCCTTGATGTAGAAACCCTTGTCGGTGAAGTATTTTTGGCAATAGCCGTAGTCTTTCGAGCTGTCTTCTTCAGCGTAGAAGCCGCCCTTGAGTAGGTCCGAGCCAGTGCAATCGCCGCCATTCTTGACCTTGTCGTAGAAGGCTTGCACGTTATCAGGAATATCATAGGCTAGGACTGGGGCAGCCATGGCAGCCATGGCCAGGCTAGTGATGGCTGTCGTCCTCATTTTGTTTTTCTTTCGTTGTCGGATTGCAACAGGAGCTTGTTTGATTGACCGTTGACAGACTTAGACCCTCAGCACCTGGTGGAAAAGACTCGATTTATAGAAAATCTATTGATATGCGCAGTCTCCCTAGGTTGCAATAGCGTCAGACTGCAATTCGGCGATCCGATAAAAAGGCCCGAAAAGGCCGGAGCGAGGCTCCTGATGAATATGAAACAAGCTTGTTTTGGCATTTCCTCGATTTGGAAAGGAGCTGACCCCCACAAAACCTTAGCTCTGACGATCTCCAGACCCTTGACAGAGACTTTTAACAGAGTACCGTACCTCGTATTGCTGTAATTAATCAATACGTGCTGTGGTTTCAAAATCTGCCGACTGAAAAGCTCTTTCGGACGTCTTCAATATACCGCAATGTACCGCCCAAACGGATCATATATCGTCCTAGCCGGACACAATGTGGTTTTCAGCTAGCGACAGTCACAAATTTCGAGAAAACTACTAGCCTCCAAGTGCCCAGACCAGCTGAGTGAATCCGAGTCAAAAGTCGGCCCCCGCCGAGAAGTCAGAGCGGAGCATTTGCTGCACGGCGGCGCCCAGGCAATAATATTCAGATTCAACTCGTCGTATGGAGTGCGAGAAAAAGGGAACATACACGTTGCACGTGCTATTGACTCTTCAGGCCTATGCAAAGCTAACTAGAAATGAGCAATAATGACAATTGTTGGCTGACGCTTCGTTCTGGAACCATGACCATGACTGCACTATAGATTTAGACTTAAGGCTAGTTTTACTTTTAGTACAGTGACCATGCAGTGCGTAGCGTGGCCATTGGCCACGCCTGTATTCGTGCAGGAACTGTCAGTGTTATCTTGATATGATCGTGACCGGTCTTGTTCGAACCCGGGCGATCTTGCTGTTAGTGAGCGAATAGATTCTGACACGATCAGATAGAGTTACATGCATGTATGCAGACATCTGGTCACAAACGCCGTACTTTTCCGAGACACCGTGATTGCCGGAGTTCAAGGGGTCGACATGGTGAAGATGCTGGTAAGCGTACAGTTTGAGATGGGCACCTCGGCCTAACACTTTTCACTGTTAGCCCGATGCTCGGTAGACACTATCGGCTTGTGTCTCTTGAGTGGCCAAGGCTGCGGTGTTAATTCACGAAAAGTGATCGAGTGTTCTTCAATTGCCTATTGTTGAATAGGTATCTGACAGGCGTAGATAAATCCTCAAATACGCCGAACTTGTCCGTCATTGCCGGTCGATGTCAGAGCAAAAGGACAAATTACCGGGACATGTCACCGGATATGAGCGGGTATGACTTGTAATTTTCCGATGTATATACGGAGAATTGGATGAGGAGCAGAAAGTGCTGAAATTTATTTTATATTGGACCCCAAACGATGATGTTGAACCGTCGAAATAGTCTCCATACTCTTTGTACGAGTCGGTCTCGCGTCCAATGTACAACCGTTTTGTATCCTCGGAAATGCTTTTTTTCGTGCAATTCCTATATTTAATAATGAATTGTTGTTGTATTGATGCATGGGAGATACATGTATACACAGGAAGCAACTACAATATAGAACAAAAACCAGTTCCTAAGAGGTTGACGGAGCCATTGGCAAGCGGATCTCTGTCTGGCTGTGACTGCTGAATAGTGAAAAGTTATGCTGGCTACTAATTCGTCTCGTTATTGTCACCGCCGAAGTCCCACGCATGAAGCTCGAGCCTTGATTTTCTTTTTAGACCCATCCAGTGGGTTCTACTACGGAGAAAGCCGAGACATGCCCGTGCAAACCAGGTCATACTCACATTTTGAGCAGCCATCACTCATGTCAGGCACCCTGAGTTCTTAAATCCTCGGTTATCGTATCTCGTATATTCTGTTTGCTAAATGCTAAGGCTCGGCCCCATCGTTAAGCCCTGAAGGGGGCATAATATGTGTAGGATGGGTTATGTGTCTATTCCCTCAATGGCTTAAGTACATCACAGTAAAAACCTACCTTTCCTGGATCATGATACCCCTTTGTCGCATGAGCAAGGCTCCAGTATCAATATCATGAGCACTTCAAGAAGAACGCCCTTTTTCAAGCGAGGTCTAGCGCTGATGAAACTTTATAGCCTCAGCGGTCTACTGGGTGTCTTTTGAGGGCAAATGTCTCATAAGGTGCACACCACCTATTTGCTCTTGTCAAGCAGCCTGCATGGGCTGTCTGAAATTTGAATGGAGCGGATTGGCATGATGCTTTCCAGTCCACTCACTCGAGACAGGGGTTTCTCATTCGCGCAAACGGGAGGGAACTGATCAACCACAGATTTGCAGGTCTTCTGCTGCTTCTAGGGAGGGAATCACAGCGCCACGCTTCAATATTTGGTGTCCGCGAAGATACGGTCCATTAATATGAGCAATCGTTAGTTATCTGATTCGGTCTTGATGCGGATAATCGGGAAATAAAATCAGAGATAATGTCTACTTTAGGTCTCTCTCTCTTAGCCAATGGCATTGCTTGATCCGATCACAATACTGGCATGTGGATGCCGGAGCAATCCCCAAACTCCTCTTGAAACAAATATAACAAATGGATGTGAAAGAAAGTTTGGTTTTCACTCAGGAGTAGAGAGTTGTCGCTGTGCAAGAGTCACTCAATGATGATGCCCTTAAAACGAAACTCTAATCTGTCGTTAGTGAGATTCGCAGAGGTTACTATATTACTCTTACATCCCTGGATATCCCACAGTCTCAACAGCGTAAAGAATCGGTTCTAGGCGCATTGTTCTGGAAAACCTGGAAGCTTCTCATCGGTACACTGAAATCATGGGTCCAGATACATATGTTGTTTAGTAGGGTCTACTCCATGTGCCCACCCTCACAGTTATAGTTATCATAGGCAAAGATCGTAAAGCCTCAGCTATTTTTTATTCTCCCTCCCTTTTGATAGACAGAATATCGGGCAACCCATCAAAGCCGAAGCAACCTCGAGGGGGCGTCAGCGTACCACCCGGTGGTATCATCACAAAGTTGATCCGTAGAGATCTCGACCCTCTAGACCCCTCCTGCTGCAGAGTTTCCAAACTGTCAGGCCCAGACATCGATCATAGACATAGATATATCGGTAAAGTGCATCATGATGTGATGTAGAAGCTAGCAGTTGTGTTAGTAAAGCGATTATGAGCAGTATAACACCCATCTTTATCTTATATGGCTTGGAACTCATTAGACCTCTCGGCAAGCGCCTTGTAGATGGCGGTTGTAGACATTAGCAATCTGGTGAAGCTTTTCGATTTTGGTCCAAGGTTTGCTTTAGTAAGATCAGAAAGATCTTACATTTGAGCTTATATCTTCAATGGTTGCCTTGTGTTGCGTGAGGTACATGTGAACGCTTTTGATCTGTCCGTTGAGACTCTATTCACGGTTTTTCAGATGATTGACATTGGGATGTCTGGATGCTTTTGGCTGATTTCTTTATAGCTCCAGCTCATAGAGTGAAGTCTGCAAATACAAGCCGTTATAATAGAGCTGACCTTTTGCCTCTGCCGACCCTATTGGGGCCATCATAGTATCTTTCCAACAGTTCAACTATTCTAAACGCACTATAATTTGACCGGCAGAAGTTATATCGCGGATAGACAATTGCTTCCTTCTCAACAGTCGCAACAGATAGAGATGCCAATACTCATGCCATCACACTATAGCCATAGTGGCTCGCGGGGCAAAACGACTGCCAATGTCATCAGGCAGAGGATTGGAATAACCCTAACCTAACTAATCAGTTCGTTTGACCCTTTGATGCCCAGTGGTAAAATGTCCAACAGCCAACGAAAGCATGTTTTCCAAGGATGTCTAATATCTAAATTGAATTATCCAAAGAGGATCGAGATGGAAACGAAGAAGAGACCCCGGCCGAGCCTAGCGGGATTCCCTTTTCCGGCGAGTCTCTCCAATCGGCTGAGGAATTGTCCGACAACCCCCGCATGGCTGGAGCTCAATCTGACTGTCAATGATATAATAACTTGACTCTCCAGCAACATCGTGGGGCTAATTCTTTCTTCTTTTCTCCTGTCAAGGAGGAAGCCTGCATCACCAAGGATTCATTGCTGCTGCTCCCTGTTTGTTGCATGTATTTGATAGGAGAGGATTAGGCAAGTATTGCAGACGTAAGGAGAGGAACAAGGAAGAAATGATCACCGGCATTCACCACATCAACTTGCTCGTGCCAGAGGGCACTCTGGACGACGCCGTGGAATTCTACGGCAAGACACTTGGACTACAGTCGACGCCAGTCCCACAGTTGCAACGTGGGAGACTTGCTTGGTGTGTTTTCCGGAGTCTGATTTGATACCTGTTTTTATGCTGATCTCATGGGGCGAAACAAGGTTCAACATTGGGGGGTCTAGCGGCCAACAGGTCCATATTGCCTTTGGGAAGAATGATTCCAGCTCTTCGCGCCACCCCTGTTTTCGACTTGGGTCGCTGGAGGATCTGCAGAAACTACAGACACGGGTCTATGATCATTACCAGCGCGGTGGCAGTTCGGCGCCCATGGCAGCAGATAAGCCTGGAGATCAAAACTCGGGTATGTGGAATTCAGTAGACCCCAGGTTCGCTGGTTGGCATTAACACGAGTCTCTGTCCATAGGAGCGCAAGGAGTGGAATATCCAAGCAGATTCTTTGCGAGGGACTACGCCGGGAACAGGCTGGAGTTTACTGTATAACCAGTATTGCTTGATCGCTTAGTAATGTTACGTTGAACTGTTTCTTCCACTTCTGCTCGATAGGTAGCTGCTGCAGCCTGCAGAGAGAAAAGGGAAAGGCTAAGCTAGTACGCGTACAACTTCAGCCCCTCCTGTCTTCGTGTCCGATTCATGAACACATAGTAGAGATGTAGTAGAACACATCCCGCCGAGACAAAAAGTAGCAGAGCCGCGTTGGTCCAGTGTCCGGTCGGATATCCCCGGGTAGCTTCGTTCGCTTTGTAGATCCAGACGC
The DNA here is from genome assembly GCA_001657655.1 of Talaromyces piceae. Classification (NCBI taxonomy): domain Eukaryota; kingdom Fungi; phylum Ascomycota; class Eurotiomycetes; order Eurotiales; family Trichocomaceae; genus Talaromyces; species Talaromyces piceae. The sequence goes on from JNNX01000010.1 coordinate 173,423, forward strand.
CTGCGATCTGTCCTGGCGCTCCCCACGAGACGTTCAGGGCGATGGCGAGCCCGGCTGCTGCTGTGCTGTCGAGATTAGACGACAGCCAGCCGAGTAGCGGTGGGATACAGGAAAAAGCGCCACTGGTGGCGACGATGAGACAGCCATATCGGTGCTTGTTGATTCTTAGACATTCCATTGTCTTGGAGAGACTAGAGGGTAAGAGAACGTACCAGATATGCATCCGCAGGCAAGACGGCAGACGCCAAAAACCCCATCGCACCGATAAAAGAGAAGATAGCTGAATGAATAGCACGCCTAGGAATAGGTGAGTCCCTGAACTATTATACGATGAAGAAAAGAAAGACAGGAACAGAGTGATGGGACACGAGCATCTCCAACTTACGCATTAAAGTAGTCAGCCGACCCTGCCACAGCCACGGTCACCACATAGGCCACGGCATATGGTGGGACAGTCATGAGCTGCGCCTGCAGATTCTTATAACCCAAGCCGGCTGTAATTGAAGGTGTAAAAAGGGACAAGCTGGAGAAAGGAGTAGAGATTCCAAAGTATATCTAGATGTACGGTACGTACAACGGATTAGTGGATGCAGACACCTTGCTGTATACAGAATGGAATACTCACCGCATAATGCGCGTATAGGCGCCAATCGGTCAAGACGGCCTTTGCATCGGCCCAAGTCATTGCTTTGGCGCCTCCTTGGGAGCCCTCCACCTCTAGTCGACGTCGGGCAAGCTCCTTCTCATCCTCGCTCAGCCAGTTCGCCGTCTCGGGATAATCAGGTAGGATAAAAAACACGAGGATTGCCGAAGCGCACGAAGGGGCACCTTCAATGATAAACAGCCATCGCCAGGCCGAAAGCCCGTGAGCCTGGTTCATGAAGCCGACTCCATAAGCAATCGCGCCGCCAAAGGCACCGGCCAACGTCGCTGACGCCAGGATCAACGCGACTCGAATTGATCGTTCGGACACTCGATACCAAAATGTCAAGTAGTACACTAGACCGGGGAAGAGCCCGGCTTCGATAACGCCCAGCAGAAACCGAATTCCCGTCACCTGGCCATAGTTCTTCGAACCACCCAGACCCATGGTGATGGCGCCCCAGGACAACATCAGGAACGAGATCCATCGCTAACAATCCAATCATCTTAGTTGAAACCATTGCATTCATGAGTGCAAAGATCAATTGGTCCAACTCACGCTCGGTCTCAGCTTTTTCAAAAGGTAATTGGAAGGCACCTCAAAAATGGCGTAGGCGATCAAGAAGACCATCAATGCAATTCTAACCTTTCTGTCAGAAAACCTGGTTTTCCACAACCATGTCTAGATACTTACGTGTACTCATAGTTGGTCATGTGCGTATCCGACAACAGATCGTCATGGGTATCGGCATTCAGCACTTTGGCATTTCCTGAGCTGTGTCAGATCGGAGGTCGTTAACGAACCGGGCAGCTTTCCATACCAATATTCGACCGGTCCAGATAACAAAGCAAGTAGATAAACGCCGACAGCGGCACGATACGCAGGTCTTGCTTCCAGATGAGGCGTTTGACAGCTGCAGGATCGTGCTGATCACTGTCAACATCCTGGATTTTCACGAGGTTAGAGCCGCGAAAAAGGATCCAGAAGGTTGTAAGACAGAGCTGCACATACCTGCACAATGCCTGCTTCCGAGTCCTCGGGTCTTTTACTTGGGGTCTTTGCATAGTCCATGGTTGTAACTATCAAAAGCTGTTTCAGGTCAGACAGAGGAGAATTGTTGGAGAAGCGGTCAAAACCTCGCGGGGTTGCACAGAAATACGGACTCACCCCAAGTGGACCAAACCGATGCTAACTCCTCTTTTGAAAAAAGCACGTTTGGTTCGCCCTGCCCATCAACCTGCAATAGTACTACGTAGTAGTCCCCGGCTTGCGCTACGGACTTGTTTCCGAGGGTTGATGTGAGCCAGAGTGGGCTTGAACCTTGAAGTTTCTCGCTCCTAAGAGGCAAACAGCAGCGGAGCTAAGGATGGCTAGAAACTTTTTTCTTGAGCTTAGGTTGCTTATTTAGCCGGTCTGGAGATTGCTGTTTTCTGCAGAGGCGTGCGTCAAGAGCAATGCGAGTGGAGAAGTGCGTTAGCGTCAGCACTAAGCTTGATGTGTTTTGGGGGTACATAGCTTTACACCAATTTTACTATGGCAACCAATGTACGTCCACAACAAATAAGGCACGACCCCGGATACTCATCCTGGCACTAACCACGAGCCATAATAGCCCAAAGGGGTAAGATATGAAGCTATTCCCTAGTTAGAATCCTTCTTATAACCTTGTACTAGTTTACCGTTCTTTGTAGCGAATATGAACTCGGAATTTTCTACCTATCTGGGCAAAAACAAACACATTACAGGACGTGACTATCCAATTTCCATTTAACCCTTGCAGTTTCTTCACGTCTATCTACCGTTTGATACCTCTAGCTCTTTCTCTGCTAAATTCTTAGCTTGTGCGCTCTCCAACATATAATGTTTCAAGAATCTCAGATGCGTAGAACAAAGATGCGGAATTACCTGCTTCGGTATATAAGCTAATCGATTGATTGTCCGCTCCGGCAGCGGCTTCTGGTTCTGACTCAATAACAGCATGTCGAGTACTTTCAGGGTTTGCTTTTGGACGACCGGAGCGAGGGGCATCTGCAATATGATGCCTCTCAATCATAGGATTGACTGCGGGATTATATCCACGTTCAGTAACACGCTTCAATAATCTATATATAGTCGATTCTGGGATCTTGAAGCGACGGGCGACTTCCTCTGGTGGAATTTTGCCTATTAAAACCAGGGTGACTAGCTGCGTACGAGTCTCAAGGGAGTGTCGTGCCATAGCGGCCGGTGCCAGTGAAGGTGCAGACTGCAGTGTCAAGTCAAGTCGTCACTTCGTCGAGTTGCCCCTATCTTAGTGTTATATAATATCGGTAAGATTCTCATCCTGAAAGCGTTGGAAAGGGGGGTGAACTCGTCAAATTACCAGGAAAGCGGTCACGATCTGGGAACAGCGATTTGAGTAGCTTCACTTGTAAAAGCAAATGTGATTGTATTGTTAGGAATGGTGTTCTCGCGCATCCCGTGCTTCCAAGAGACTCGGATTCCCTCGTAACTTACGAGAGCTTCAAGGCAACAGGACCAAATAGCTTGGTACTTTGATAATCCGGCGCTAGGCATCACTAGTACTATTAGATTGAATTCGGCATCTCGCATGGCTTCTGATGCGCACTTTGATTGACTGTAAATAGTTAGCTGGTTAAATATTTCCACTAGCTATTCAAGACCAATCCCCTAGCACCCCCCCCTTTAGACTGGCCATCTTATTACATCCAACACCTTGCATGTTGCAAACCGCTCACTTGACACCACGATGGCCAAAGGTACTTCTAACGAGGAGGCCATACAAAAAGCAGTTGGCAGATCTAAAATCCGGAAAAGTCAAGTCAGGCCGTGGCAAATATATACAAAGTGCCCAGATCAAATTTGGGCAACCGGTTCCATGCCATATTGCTCACACCAAGGACCAGCGACTCACTCCTACCGAAGAGAAATTATTAGTTGACTAGGTTCTTGACTTGGATGCGCAAGGAAAACCTCCCTCGATTCCGCTCACGCAAGATATGGCGATGCACATCCTACAACCAAATGGGAATGATAACCCATCAGGAAAAAACTGGGTGCAGAAGTTTCGAGCCATCCTGAGATGAGCACGCGCATTGGCAAGTGAATAAACTCAAAACAAGTGTTAATGGGCACAATCAATCGATATAAACACGTTTTTGGAATGATTACAGGCTACTTTGGTAGATTGCGAGGTGCTGAAATACTCAAACTTGGAACACGGAGAGCATGAAGTTACCTAACGAATGATGTACGAACTCGGACAGGACCAACGAGTATATTCAAAATATATACACCTAATGCTCCATGGTTCGGGCCCGAATACATTTTACTGCCGGTCAGGCAATCGATAACACCACTATCACTGGTTGAATCGTTTCTGTTATATTGTCGTGTTGCCTCATTGTCCGTGACGCATGCCGGATGTTAGGACTGATATCATGATTGAATCTATGGTCTATGTCGAAAAACAACGATGAGAAGTAATTGCGGTACAAAAGAGAAACTAGCAGACTCAATTCAGCCGATCGCGGTCAATGTGAATCTCCGTGGTCTTTTGAATGCGATATGACTTCTTCCAGCCTTGCGCGTTCTTCAAGCATATACCATCCTTCCCATCCGTTGACATTGCCATGTCCCGGGGCTCCAGAATCCGCTCCTCACTGTTGCTCCGAGAAAGTATGATCTGGTCTCGATTGTTGTTATGATCTGCTGAGATTGTGGAAACGACCTGGTGGTCCGGGTTCGGTTGGAACGGATTCGCGCTGATGTCAAGGCTCTTTGAGCTGTAGAGGTACCTCCGCTGTGACGTGGAGCTTTTCCGCGAATCCCGGAGTGCCCTTGAGAGATAGCTCGTGGTTGTTGTGCGCACAGCGTGCAGAGCCCGACGCAACAACGACCAGGTATATGGCAGGTTCGTGATGTAGATGCTGACAGAGGATTCGCGCAAGTACCAGAACTGGTACGAGGTGTCGAAGATGTCACGGAAGGTGAAGTATTTGGATACGACGGCACAGATAATCTAAATGATTTTAATAACCTCTAGTGTGTTTATGAATCGAAAGGACAACGAGCCCGGGCATACCAAAAAGAACCCTAGGGAAAAGATGAGCAGCACCGGAATCTTGTCGCTGAGCGACATGCTCATGCCCCAAAGTGTTGGCATGATGATCACCAAGATGGCCAGATCGGAGGATATATTGAAGACGGCCTGGATGACCTCGAAGCGAAAATAAGTGGCGCATTCTTGTTGCGGCGGAGGAAGAGTCCAGTATCCGGATAGAGGGCGACAATTGAGAAACAAGGTCAACTGGACAGCGACAAAGCCGGCGATTGTATAGACAGCACATGCCTTGACCCAGAACTGCCGGTCCAAATTGGTTCTAATCAAGAGAAGCCGTCAGTTGTCAGTCTGTTTTCTTTCAACGCTTTGGAATATACAGCCCTGGGACAACCCACGTCATGCGGTAGTAGATGATCAACATGCATGCTTTCATCGTCCAGACAACATTGACCATGCACTGATTCGATATCAATATCAGCTCTTGTTGACTCTACACAAGTCTAGTTATCACTAAATTCACCTGCTCCGAGGCAAATTCCACCTTGGCAAACTGGATTCTCGACGCGATCTCCTCGGAGGTAAAGCTCTCAAACTCCCCAGGCAGATAGAGGGTGCCGCCGCCACCGTTGGCGAGCTGGATGTTGGTCACGACAAAGGCCGTGTACCAGAGCTGGCAAGGTGCGTGAGTGTCAGTTAGTCTGTCTGTGGTGATTGGTATATCTAGACAGAGGGCATAAGTGAATGTTCACCATTCCCGATAGCATGACAAAGTCTTCGGCTTGCCATATCCAGCCCAAGCGCTGAGATCGAGCATATCTGGCGGGGTTAGATGTGTCTCCAAGGTGGAAGATAAAGAAAAAAACAAGGTGAAATTCGACAGTAGGGGGGGGGGGGGAAAGAGAAGAGAAGGACAGTAGCACACTAACATTCGTAAAATCCACAGCACCACAGCGATACCATACATGATCCATGACTGCACTTCCAGATCGTACAGCGAGCCGCCACCGTCTGCGGCCATGTTGGGTTCGACGCAGTTGATGCCGAGGGGTCGATGGACACGTCTGCTATATGGACGACTGGCGAGGCTGTCTAGCACTCTTTAGTAGTCAGTTAATAATCAACTACTGTCAAATAAGGTACATAACCAGTATATACTTTGATATAGGCTGTAGGGCTTGTTTAGGACGAACTCCGCCCTTACAAATTTATAAGGACGTGAGTGCTCGAGCCTCCCTGATTATCCATGTTTCTCGACTGGTGTTTCCTGTCCACAGTCGTTAGTTTCGATGATCTCCGCCCAATCGGCGTAATCAGCCTCGTGCTGGGTTTATACCAGACAGTATGCGCCTGTTTGGATGCTCGACGTCCGATGGGTCACGCAAACAAGACATGCGGCTTGCCGGTTAGGGCCAGGACTACCGCTAAAGAACTAAGCTTAGGGGGCTGCAACTTTGTTATGCACAAGGGACAACAAGGCTAATTGACGTTAGGCCAGAATAAAAATCACGGCAGCTATGGATCCAACAGACAGAGTCGAATTCATGTCCGGGGACGATCGCATGGCGCGATCCCAGGCTGGGATGCTGTGCTACAGCACCGTGACTGGCGATGATAGGCAGCCTACTGCTCATTCGTCGCACAATAAATGAGGGGTTGGGAGACCAGCCTGAAGCCTGAACAGCTTTTAACTGCACCCTGGCTTGTTTCGCATGAGCTCACACACTGCTAAGCTGCTCACCTGTGCTAGGCTGAGCTAGCGCCCTGCTTTGCTGCGAGCTAGCTGGTTAGTTAACAAGGCTACGGACGCCAAAAACAAGCATCAAAGCATTGCAAAGCAAGGAAGCCGGGGCAAACTGATAACCAATGGCCTGGCTATTGGCAGCAGACCCTGGCCAGGGTCCTACAGCAATGCGTGTCGATTGACTCGAGTAGCTGGTCCGGAGCGTTCATTCCGGCGCTTTTGCCGGATTGATGCTTGGTGTCTGCTCTTGTGGAACTTTTAGCAATTAGAGAAGCCTTCTCTATTGCCTGAGATAACCCTTTAATTTGATGCATTCTTTGTATTATTATCATGCTCTTAGCGAAATGCGGCGCTGCTGCCACTCTACTATGTATGCAAAGGCGGAACAGTGTTGCATTCTTTCCTACACCTGTTATTAAAGGTCTGGCCATGCTAATATCTGGCCCTATTGTGTGTCCTTTTTCTTTTTTCTTCTTTGCTAGCTTTTTCTCTCCTTCCCTTTCTTTTCTTTCCTTCTCTCTCACTTTTCGCGGTGTGATACGAGAGAGCAGAGAAAGGAACATAGAAAAGAAAAGAGGCCGATATGGAGAAAGATAGCACTGTAACAGGCCCGGAGCCGGCGGCCGTTGAAAGCCAATCTTCTCGCACTAGCTCCACCGTGACAGGAACTGTTCTGGACAGGCTCAATGCAAGAATCACGTCGATCAGGTTGCTCGAAGCACGCGGGATCGAGCGGGTGCCCGAGTCCGAACGTCACGATGTGAATGTGGCCGACTATCTGCAGATGACCCTGCTGTGGTTCAGCACCAACATCACGGCCAACAACATCGCGCTCGGCATGCTGGGCCCTCTTGTATACGATCTCTCCCTGCTCGATGGCGCCCTGTGCGCTACCTTTGGCTCGCTGTTGGGTGCCGCGGGGGCAGCGTACATGGGCACTTGGGGTCCTGTCAGCGGCAACCGTACCATGGTATGTCCGTTGATCGCAAAAGATCTCTCTCTTCTGCCTTGCGTTCAGGGGGGTGGGATGGGCTAAAGAAAAGGTCGTTACTAGGTGCTTGCAAGATACTTTATGGGATACTGGCCCAGCAAGATCTGTGCCCTGCTGAACATCGTGATCATGTTAGGGTACGGCATGATCGACTGTCTTGTTGGCGGCCAAATCCTGTCTGCTGTGGCCGGCGGAAACATGAGCATCGTGGTGGGTACGATCATCGTTGCGTTGGTGACCTGGGTCGTCGTCGTGTTTGGCATGTCGCTCTTCCATATCTACGAGCGCTGGGCATGGATTCCACAGATGTTTGCTCTCCTGGTGCTGGTGGGCAGTGCCGGTCCGCAGTTTGACACGACCCTACCGTCCAGAGGCGACTCGCCAACGATCAGGGGGAACCGGCTGTCGTTCTTCTCGCTGTGCCTGTCTGGCGCTGTGGCCTGGGCCCCCGCTGGCGCAGACTACTATGTCTACTACCCTCCCAGCACCAAGAAGTGGAAGACGTTTGTCATGACCTTCTTGGGCATCGGGTTGGCCCTGGTGTTTGCCACGCTTCTCGGCGTCGGTCTCGCATCTGGCACCTTTCCGCATGCCGACTGGGCGGCGGCGAGTGAGGTCTCGTCCGGGGCCCTGATCTTGCAAGGATACCACGGACTCGGCGGCTTTGGTCGCTTTCTCGGCGTGCTGATCTCGCTGGGCTTGGTGGCCAACAACATCCCGGGGACATACTCGGCCGCCCTCGGCTTCCAGGTGCTGGGCCGTTACGGCGCCCGGTTGCCGCGCTGGTTCTGGTCGTGTGTCAGCGTGGTCATCTACACGGCCTGTGCCCTGGGTGGCCGGGACTACTTGTTCGACATTTTCGAGAACTTCCTCGCTCTGATGGGATACTGGGTGACCATCTTCCTGACGATTGCGGTGGAAGAACACCTCCTGTTTCGGCGCACGCGCGGTTTCGACTGGCGGGCTTGGTCGGATCCTCAGAGACTGCCCCTGGGGCTGGCTGCGTTCAGTGCGTTCATCGTCGGGTGGATCGGTAGCATTCTGTGCATGTATCAGGTCTACTATGTTGGGCCGATTGCCAAACTTGTGAGTGTCAGCGGCGCCGACTTGGGCATCTGGGTGGGATGTTCATGGGCGATGCTGGTCTTTCCACCGCTGAGATGGCTGGAACTGAAGTACATCGGCCGTTGAGATCGGCCGTGCTCCTGGATTGTTTCTCTCTCAAACCCCTTTCCTGTCTTCGGTTTGTTTGCTTTCACCCATTTCTAGGGGAGGAGTTGACTGGAACGGGAGGACACATAATGTGAGCCAAACACCGACAATAGAATGAAGCGCTGAATCTGCATATGTACATCGTCAAAGGAAAATGCCACGGGTAGCAATGGTACAGCATGATATCGTGAGAAAAAAATAACAAAAATGAACCATGGGAATTACAAGAAAATAAACAAGGACCGCTCACGCCGCCAATGAAGGAAAGCAACCAGAAAATATGCAAGAGTATACAGCCGTCCATCAGCCGTTCTTGGCTCCATGCCAGCTGCCGGTGAAGTGGTGTTTGAGAAAAATAGGCCCGTAGCCGGGCTCTCCCGAATGGCTGTGCGGCTGATTGCTGCCAAAGGCGTTGATGGGGAGGAAAAGCACATCGTCGACCAGCTTGGGCTCTCGCAGACCGGTCACATTGTACCACTCAAACGGCGCGCGCAGATGGTAGCGGAGGGTGTCGTACAGAGCCCAGGTGACGGCGACAGGGCCGGTGGTTCGCATGACCTAGCAGTTCGGATTGGATCAGTCGATTTTGAAGCTGAACCAGTGTCCACCTTGACAGTGGGAGATCATATACAAGGGTATCGACCGATACATATGTGGGATGATCTGCAAACCACGAGGGAATGGGGCAAAGAAAGGAGAAATACGGGGTACTCACGTCGCCAACGCTCATGATCTTTCCAATCTCGCCAATGGTCGCATTCTTGTCGGCGGCGTAGCCACGCAGATTGGCGATAACGTGCTCGACCAGCTCGACCATGTACTTGGCCGCGGGCTTGGAGAGAAAGGTCCACTGGACGATCTCAGACCGTCGGTTCTCCACGGGGTTCTCCGGCAGATCGGCGACAATGCCAATGACCAGCGACGCCGCCTCGACGTACCGGGTCGGCACCCACCGGTCGACGGGCACCAGACACTCGGTGTCGATATCGCTGTACACGCCCCCGTCCGCCCACATGCACAGCAGACGCAGCAGGTCGGCCCGCAGGATCACGTCGTCGAGGTCGGTGTACAGCTGGACAATGTCCGGGTGGTATTCGCCGAACCGGTCCGTCACGTACTGCATCGCGGCGTCGTCGTCGAGAAAGGTGTACTCGTAGTTGGGATTGAGCGCCTCCCAAGTGGCCATCAGGGTTGCCAGACTGGGGTCCAAGCGATCCCGGGGCGGGCCCGTCTGCCAGATCTTCTGAGGGAAGGCCAGTCCGGAGACTGTGCGGTTGGTCCCCTTGGTGAGGAAGCTCGAGTCGGGCTCCGAGTAACCATAGTACATGCTTCGCGACGATAACGTGAGCGTGAGGCTAAGCAGCAGGAGAACAGCGGCAGCGATCACCACCATGTACCGGGTGTGCGAGACCGTCAGGAGCGACATCATCGACATGGCCACTCGGATGCCGGGTGTCTGCTGGATTTTTTGCGTCTGGGTGCTGGTGAGATTGTCGCGACACGCAGCAGCTCAAGCATCATCATGAGCTTGGACCTGTGAGGGAACGCGGAGTAAGTCGTTGCAGAACGGTGAAGCCGGAGCCTTCCCAAAAGGAAAAAAAAATCAAAGGAGAGAGAGAGGGCGAGCGAGCCCACGCCAGGATCAGTCTAAAATTCAGCCACGTTTACCACCGGGTCACCGTACTATTGTTATTATTATTATTAGGACATGTTTTTCACAGCCACGTTCGCCGGACTTTCTTTAGAAGAGGGGGCTGAAAACGGCTGAAAAGCGTTCCTCTTCTTGCCAAGGGGCAAGCTCCAGCCAGTCACGCAAGACGACGAATTCCAGCCAGACACAGATGGCGGTTGTGATTGGATTGAAAGGACCAAATAGTGAGCCAAGCCAGCCCGAATCTGGCCAAGGCGAGGGAGTTTTATCAATTAGGCTCGGGCCTCGGTGTCTGCCCTATTTTCCGGCTTCCGGATTGGTTCTGCAGCAGGGTAAAACAACGCCTTTGTTTGGAGATGTTGGGAAGAAGGGGAAGAATTTCGGACGCAAAGACATTCGCACAATGCTTATTGTTCTTGAATACCTTGGTCATTGTGCAATCTTCAAAGAAGGATACCGCAAAAGTGCCTAAACAGGCTGTGGGCGAGGGCGAGGCTCGTAACCGCATAAGCCCTCATTGCTCGGGCTTTTGTCTCCCAACGTTAGGGGGTGGTTCTTTTTGCTCTGGCCTGCTTGGCTGACCCCTTTATTAGCTCCTAGCTGGCCCTTTGGCTGGAAGGAGAAAACACCATTCGCAGTTAGGCAGCCTAGGTTGGCCGCCAAGAGGATCGTTATCCGGCCATGCCTTGCAGCTCCACGAGTTCTCTGATCTGCTCGGCACAAACGGAAAATATCTTAGTGGCCCGGAGAACGGAGAATGTGTGAGGATGTCGAATTATATGCTTCGATTTTTCCGCATGCTGTGGAGCATCCGATCATCAGTGTGTGTTTGTGTTTGGAACTGGGAGGATTTGTCATCCAGAAGGGATTTAGGAGCTCCCCACACCAACACCCGGTATGAGGCTCAAGACGATTCTCGTTGAGGCAGGTTGGCCCCCGAAAGAGTCGCCTATAAGAAACCAGACAGAATCCTCTGTAGGGCTGGCTTTGCACAGCGTTTGATTGAGTCGACGGGCGAGAATTACAGTCTGCTGTAGTTGACAGTGGATAATAAACACGGTATCTGGAACTGCTGAGGTAGGTGCCCTTTAGCTTTTCGCCGACCGGGAACCCTAACCCTAACCCTAGACGACGACCAAACAAGCAGTCTAGGCATACATGTTATGCGGTGTCTGGTAATTCTCTGTGTTCGAGAGTAGTTGTATGCCGGGGAATCAGTATTTAGTAGCAAGAGCGCCTAATGAGTGAATCCTCTGCTTTTGGCTATATTAACTAGCAATTGTTCTTCAAGCCCGCGAGGGCACCCAAGTAAACATGCCTCAGTTCCTCCCCTTGTGTAGCCATGCAAATAACATCCCCATACATATCAACCAGTCGCGGAGTGTTGCATGCGCATACAAGTATATTGCTGATAAAGGTATTACTCTTCCGACCCGCCCCCGACTCTGTCTGTACCCAGAGGTTGTATTGGTCAGAATGTCTAGGCAGCCGGGTTAATTCAACCTTGCTGAGCGAGTCCGAGCAGCGATCGACCCTGGGAGGGAACGAGCCAAGGCGGGTGCAAGTCTGCCAGCCAAAGTCCGGAGAGGCCGCCGTGGTTGAAGAAAGCAAAGGGGCACAGAGAGAACAGCTCAGCCTCGACCGACAGAACGCCCATGCAACCAGCGCTGCACGGTACAGGCACTCGATGTTGACCGGATTCAAGACAGCAAGTGTCTGTGCAAATAGTGAGGGAATGCACTGGGTGGCTAGATCAAGGATCTGAGCAGCGTGCCAAAGTGCACCGCAGGCGGCACTGGACTGGGTCCACTGCTGTGCTCGAATCTCGTATTGTCTCGTGAGCAGAGACCCGTTTCCTCCTTGGGACAGACGGGAGCAGCCTTTGGCTAACCGGCCCAGGAAAGAAAGGTCCGCATGTACTCGTAGCATGGAGGCATGGTACATCATCATCCCCGTCAAATATGCCATCTGCTCGCCGTTGTTCTCACAGTACGGCCTGCTTTCTGGGCGAAAGCGCTCCATGACGACACGCCAGGTATCAAGCCGGACTGGCCAACCTTGACCATAGCCGTGCATACTTTCAATGGTGCGACCTGGGGATCCATCTACAGTGGGGTGTTGCACCGTCGAATGCTGTTTCGTCTCAGCCCACAGGCGTGACTGCATTGCGCACATGTTCAGTTCAAAATCAGCAGTCGTGAAAAAGCCGGCCATGTTGACTTGTTCTGATGGCGCCATGATGGAAAACGTCCGGGAGCAAAGCGTGCTAAAGGATGCAGCAGAGCGCCCTGATGGCTCATTTGCAATTGCCTGTTCCCATTGTTCGCTGGTGCACGCATTCCATGAGCCGTCGGTGCTCATCAATGGTAACTCCAGCTCTTGAAACCGGAAGGACGGCGGCAGGTCGTGATAAAACGTCAGCTGGCTGTCTAGGCGAAAGGTTGCGAACACGAGCCTGGCATGTACTATTAGAAGTGTGTCGGGTCCGGTAGCAGAAGGTCTATCTACCTTGTTTTTTGCTCGCGAAGGATCCAACGAGACCACTCTGTGCTAGAGGGATCATCCTGTGCTGCGATTGTCTCGATATTGAGGAAACCAATATGCCGCACCCAGCTAACCAGAGTTGCCATATGGCCTAATGCCGCCGACATCATCCTTCTCTCCTACAACCGTTTATCAGCTTCTGATTCCAGTTCACGGGGGTGTATGTACTTACACCGACATAGACAGCAAACAAGATAGCAAGAAGCAGAGCTTTTGCTACTTCTAGCTGTGACCGTCCAGTCGGATCCGCAGCCGGAGTTTCATATTGCTAAGTAAGCGATATGTTAGGTGTGGGAAGCTACTTTCTATACAGTCTAGAAGAAAACCAAACCTGCGCAATCTTCTCATGGGCCTTTGTCAAAATGGTCTGGTGCAAAGCTTTCAGAGGCGCCAAGTCAACGGGTGAGCTGTCAAGCAATGCCCCTAGCAGTGCGATCGAATAGCGAACTTCGGCTGACGCCAAACATCGACGAAACGTCTCATGGTGGAGAATCGGCCACTGTGGATGCAATAAGCTAAAATAGCTCTGGTAGCTTTCGTCTCTCATGATGGCATCAATGGTGCCACGGTGGACCAGGTACAGAGGATCCAGCTCCTGCTCGGCAATGGCGTGATACAGTTCATATGTTTGCTCCTCGTCCGTCGTGTCGTTTGCGCTCTGTGTATTCATCGACTGTTCAGGAGAGTAGTTTGCCGCTGCGATTGGGGCCATGAGGCTCGTTGGTACAAGTTCCGGACTCGCCACGGCATCAGATCCCGGCCGATTAGCCCGGATGACTGAAATAATGCCCGAGTTACCGTCTGAAGTAGATATCCCAGCCGAGAAATTCGCATCGTGCGAGGTCGACGGGGTCGGTAGTGCGATATCCTCCGGTCCGTTTTGTGCCGTGGTGTTTGTGAAAGATGACGGTGAAGTCTCAGTCGATGCCCTCACCAACAGGTCAAAATCCGACGCGACTGGAGCATTACTCCGACGACAGTGTGCGTTGTATTTCTGACACGGTCGACACGGCGTTTTGTTGTCGCATCGTACTTTGCGTTTGTGACAGCGGTCACACGCGAAAAACGTTTTTTCCTGGACACCTACATCGGCCTTGCGCTGGTGAAACCGGACATGGCGAATCAGGGCGTCGCTATAATCCGTTGTTTAGCACACAGAATACCTTTCTTTCGAGGAGTTTCGTACTGTCGCGCAAACGAGCGACTGCACACCTCGCAAGTGTGCGGCCGTGCCCGGGCATGCTTGTTATCCCGATGGCGAGTCAAGTGGTATTTCCGTCGAAACGTGAGCTGACAGTCGGCTTCTGGGCATGTCCACTTGGACAGAGTCATCTTGTCAAGTACTAACGGTGCCTGGAAGAATAATAAACAAAATTTCCTCGAGTGAGAGAGGAAAGTCCCCTTTCCCCACGGCTCTCCTCACCCCTCACCCCTCTCCCCTCATTCTCCCCAACCCCTCACGGTACCCGGGAATCGATGCCGGATCCTCGTTGATAGCGCTATCAATGTTATCAAGAATTAAAATCGGGATTGAAACTCAAGATCGATATAAAACGGAATTGGCATGCGATTATGGTTCTAGAACACTCGTGTGTTGCTGGGAAATCGGCCCGGATGTCCCGGTGATCCTCCCGTTTCCATGTACAGTTGCTGATAACAGTGATGACAGGGCTCTTTAGCTTGTATGCGCATTGGCCGGCAAGCAATGTTGCAATGCTTGGTAAATCGAAGCTCCTATCTCGTGATTGTGCAAAGTATGTATCCCTGTTTTAACAGTTCCAACACGATTCCTTTGGTTTTGTTGGTTGGTGGATTACCGCCAATCCTCTGCGTTACGACCTCAAAGGTTTTTCCGAATACAAAGACTTACTGGTCGAACGTGAATGTGTTTCTCACACGTTGGTGACCTGTGATCGTTGCAGTCAAGAGAAATAAATTTTTGCTTCCTGTCTTCCTAGAGACTGCCACAACTACAGTAACGCGGTGCAAGCAAACATGACGGATTCTGCTTCATAGATGTTGTGTCTTTAGAAAAATGCTTCTACTGGCATCCCGAACAAGTTGATCTACGGTATAACAAGTCATTATCTGATTATCTGATTGCCAGGTCTAATCTAACCACCGAGTTTTGTATAGACAAGATAGCTTATAACTAGTTAGGATATGATGTGCACTTACCGCCTGGTCTCGACCTAGAATTGGACCAGCGAGATTGTAAACTCCAAGGCAGCCACGTTCCTTCGTAATTTTAGCTGACCCTGGATTTGACTAAAAATAACCCCCATGAAGCTTGACATGGAGGAGCTCTCTGACCTCTGCTAACCCCGTTTCAACATAGCGGCAGTCAGCAAGCGGCCCCAAACCGGAGGGTTTCGGTCTTTGATACCAATCGACTTGGGATGTCCCCTGCATGATCCACGCTATCCGGAAGATTATCAACACTAATCGGGCATGGATCGCAAAGCTTTGTTCTTCTTGGCGGACGTAAACAGCAGTTCGTCAATCCTCTACATTGTCATCAGCTGACCAGAGAGCATGAAGACCGCCACCAGATGTTGGATATTGGCTTGAATGGAGATACTCTATTGACGATAGGATGTAACGGAATTCAACTCTGGACTCATTGATGATGATGCCCGAATGTAGTTTATGGGGTTTCCATGTTACATCAAGCAGGAACTCTGGCAACTATAAATATGATGCTGCTCTCCCCCGGGTTGAAGATCTCGAGATATAGTTCAAACAAGCAAAACCTTTCAATTATCAAAAGCATTCATCCAAAAAGAAAACCAATTTCTCTTTCTCTCTACAAACAAACCCCGAAAACCCTACAAGAAATACATCAAAAATGCGTTTCTCCATCGCCTCTGCCGCTTCCATCCTGGCCCTGTCGGCCTCTGTCTCGGCGGCCGATCAAAAGTCCTACTTGAAGGCGGGCAATGACCAATACGTGTCTGCCACAGTGGCCATTGATGGCTTCTATCACTACGCCCTCCTGACCGACGCCAAGTCAGCTCTCCCCGCCGCCATCACGGGTGACTTTGGCCTCTTGGAAGTCGACCTCAGCAGCATCAATGGCGCTGGCAGCACGGCCCAGCTGACTCTGGAAGACGAGAACGGCTACTCTGGACTCAAGCACGCCATCTTCAGCAACGGGACGGTCTTGACCCCCACGCCCAGCTTCAGCCTGGAGAAGTTCGAAGGCGTCGAGACCCTCACCGTGGACAAGAAGTACTTTGAAGGCTTCTTTGCCTGCACTGCCGGCGTGGGCGTCAAGCAGTTGTACTGGACCAACTGGGTCGACTACAACGGCACTGGCCCAACCGGCTGCGAACCGGTGACTCTGACTCCTACCACTCTGTAATTGGTTTCAGATACACTGGTGTCTTGTACTTTTGAACCATTGCCTTCTTCTGCACATACTTTTTGTTTTTCCGTTCCTCGACAAGAGATTGTATATAAGCCAGAATGTTGTAGATAGTCAAAAACAAAGTTGACTGGATATCAATTCAATTCATGGAGATCATAAAGTATATTATCATACAAAAAGGGTTCCGTTGCAGCTGATCTGAGTCTTAGGAGCCTAGATCCTCAATGCGATGCTCACACGGCAGCCCATGTTTCGTTTCAAAGCCGTCGTCATCGCCGAACCAGCCAGGTAGAGTCCATTCCTTGCCTTTGAGGTTTATCTGCTCCGAGAGCTGAAGCGGAAACTGGCCCAAGGCGTCCGTTGTTGCCATTGTGGGCGAACACCCAACCGTGTCGACTTCGGCGCTGCTGTCACTGCTAGCCCCGGGGGTACTATGGGCGGCCTCTCTTTCGGGATAAGGCTCATTGGGGTGGTAAACATAGCTCATTGTTTTGGGCAGTTTATTCTGAGGATAAATCTGCGAGAGCCGTTCCTGGAGGATGGTGTACCGTGGTGACTGGCTGCCCCCTACCGTGAGTAGTAGGTTCTTGATAGCGGACACGGCGTCTAGAGGACCGCAGTAGCATAGCTGGCGTTGCCGTGGGTCCGGTACACAGGCGATCACATCGAGCATCGAATTGGCTATCTGCAGTAGTTTGATTTCCTGTGGCACAAAGTACATGAGCACCCAGAGAACAAGACGTATAGAGGGGCATAAAACAGGGAAAACACACCATTCCATAGCCATGCGGCTTGATCGACTCAATGGAAATCCCCGAGATTGACTGCAGAAAGTCGTGAGCAATCACAAAAGGGTAGTCAAGTGACAGCGGCTCATTTTTGGTGGCAGATGAGAGCATAAAGTGTGCGGCAGAATATTGCCAGAGCAGCGAGCGTAGCCAGGCAGCAGTGGTGAGGATGTCGACACACTGACTTTCGGTGGCCCGGCTCGGCTTCACCAATGCCGGCTCAATCTGGTGCTGCACGTCCAGAATCTGGGTGGGCGAGTACGCAGCCGGCACCATTTCCATCATGTTGGAGTGCAGCTGAAGCAATGGGGTCTGGATATGGACGAACAAGCTGGCCAGCAGATACAGCGCCGAGTGTTTCTCGATGTTGCGGTCTCCTTCCCGAGCCGAAGGAATGAAGGCTGTCTTTTGAAGTGTAAGAGGCAGGCCGTGTTGCATACAATATGTCCTGATATTTTGTGTATCCCCTGTTTAGCATACAGAGCAATCCGGGAAGGGGAAGTAGATACTAAGACATACCTTTCGGTCACGAACAAGATCCAGTATATCCGAGATCGCAGCTCCCGCTCGGATTGGTCGTATTTGTCCAAAGTCGTGTCCGTAGAGAGATTGGTCAGATCAGCGTAGGCAATGGCCTCTCGCAGAGACAGCGTCGCCGCCGTGGCATGTCCTGTGTTGGCGTAGAACATGTGGAGGAAGATTGATGTGGTGAGCGAGGCCAGCGTTGGTTCCGGACAGCTGGAGACCTTGCTCCGGATCATCAAGCACTCCTTTGCAAACTCCTCCGCCGACACTGGCCTCAGGTTCTTGTTGAAGCCAGCGTGTGGCACTTTCAGTTGCGCCAAGGTGGCCGCACATGTCGCCGCCGCCAGGGCATGTGTCGAAGGGTCCAGATCCGTGTCTACCGAGGCCATCCGAGCCTTGAGTTCGTCGGTCGAGATAATCGGCCACACGCTGTACAGCCTCGCCTTGAAGAGATCGAGCGCTGCGCAGTAGGCCCCCAGCGGGATTCTCGGACTGCTGGCCAGACTGGCAGGCTCACCACTTGTCGGAGCCAATGGCGGCGGATGTGGCGGCGCTGTATATCGTGGATGCTGTGCTGGTGAGGCCAGCTCATGCTGTAGCGGCTGTTGCGGTTGTTGTTGCTGATGGTCTTGTTGCTGCTTCCTCTGAAGTTCTCGAATCCTTTCACTCGTCATCGTCCGGGGCCCCTTGGGACCCGGCTTCTTGCGGATTCTGAAATAAGTGCATAGCTGCGAGCGCGCCTTACATGCCTTGCAAGGCGACTGGCGATCGCACTTGACTCTACGAATCGAGCAGCTGTCGCAAGGATTGTTCCACCGTCCAGCGGCGGGCTTCTCGTCTGCGTGGGACGTGGTGTTTTGCTGTGCTAAAGTCATCCCGGTTCGGAAGCCCGGCTAGTGACACGATGCCATCGAACAGGTGCTAAGGCTGAGGTCCGGCTGGGACAACGAATGCAGCTATACGCAAAGCTAACAAGAGACAAGCGCCGAATCTTGGATACGAGTTGACGCAAGGCATGTGATGATGGGTCGACGCCGCCAGAAAATTATACTCGCTTGGTTTAATGAGGCTTTATTCGACAAAAAAGAGGAAATGTTCCGGATTGAGACAGTCGGCGAATCGAAGGACGATCAGAGCAATCAGTTCACGAATCACACTGCAGAGACTCCCCTCATAGAGCGTCGAGCCCTCCAGGAAGTTGATAATCAAGAACAAAGCAGTCTCACTTGGCCGAGATACAAACGACAGACTCGGGTGGATTGTTTAGTGAATGGATCAACGGCGACACTACCCGGCGGGGCGAATACGGTATGTAATGGCCATCTGTGACACGTTACGGCTCTGTACGTTACCTACTATTTTACGAATGTGACACGCCACAGGGCTATGCTACGCTCGACAGGGGGAAAAGGTTGCTTTGCCGGGCAATCCTCATTTCCGGGGCCGTCGTCCTGGGGGTAGGCTGCTAAGTAACCCAAGGCTGAACTAACTAGTGGATCAAGCTCAACAGTGCTGCTCTGATGCTTCGAAGTGCTTGGAGATCAACTAGCTATTGGACACCGTTGCTTCTAGCCATGGAGGACGAGGCGGGGATCGCGGGGAATTGTTTCAAAAGACATACTCTGTTGATAATCAACTGATTACACAGCAGTGATTATGCATGCCTCGATCAATATGAGTAGCTAATCAGGCTGTTTGCTACGCATCTCACCGGTCGACGCAGGGTCTGCAGTGTCAGTCCTATGTGTGTCCGGAGAATGAACCCTATGCACAAAACAGAAGCAGTATTTGCTCCATGTTGTGACATGTCTGCCTCTTGCTCTCCTCTTCGGAGGACAAACAATCAAGAATCTAATCATTTCAACGCTGTCACACGGCCACAAACACCCAATGAGCGCATTGTAGAACACGAAGAAAAGAGTAATCTGCCAAAAACAACACACCTCGCCTGCATATCTCGTATCTTGACAAATGCTGGAGGCTCATGTTGACAAATCCAACAGTGGCCAGCATTTGTCAGTCAACAGCGGCCAGCAAACGTGCTCGGGATCCAATCAGAGCGACATTGTACGATAAGTGAATTTTAGCGATTATCGCGGCGAGCAGCTGATCCCCCGCCTTCAAGCTCTTCGTTGGCAGTTTATATAACAGTTCTCTCTCTCTCTCAATCCTTCGAGGATTGTTTACTCTTCTGTAATCTGTACGAGCTGCTCTCGCGGGCCCGGGAACCCTACATCTACTGGACTTTTTTTTTTTTTTTTCAATCTGTAGTGATTGAAAGAAACAAAAGAAAAAAGACAAAAAAAACATAAAAAAAATAAATAGTAAAGACAAAAACGAAAACAAGAATAGAAAAGAAGAAACAAAACAGAGGGAAAAGAGACAGAGAGGTTGCGTGTGCAATGCATCGCTATCAATTCCCCCGCGAGCCTTGTGCCGCCCCCGAAGCTATCGTCGGTGGACGAGGTGCCGAAAAGTATCGCTTCACGGTACTGGCCGATGGGCTGCTGCGATATGAATGGGCGACAGACGGTCAGTTTGAAGACCGCGCCTCAGTCTTTGCCCTCAATCGTCGTCTGCCGGTGCCAGAGTTCCGTGTCAACGAGACCGACGCGAGTCTGCAGATCATCACCAGCCGCTTCCAGCTGATGTACAACAAACAGGAGTTCTCCCCGAGCGGATTGCACGTCGTCGTCAAAGGCAGCTTCCAGCATCACGGCAGCCTTTGGCGCTTTGGCGAGACGTATGGCGATCTGGGGGGCACCGCCCGCACGCTGGACGAAGCAAACGGCCGGATTCCCTTGGAGCCCGGGATCATGTCCCGCGGTGGCTTCACCAGCCTGGACGACTCCGAGTCGATGCTGTTTGAGGACGACGGATGGGTCACGGTTCGACGGCCAGGCGGGGACCGAGTAGATGGCTATCTGTTCGCCTACGGTCACGACTATCGCGACGCCATCAAGGTCTTTTACGCCCTGTCTGGTCCGCAACCGCTGCTTCCACGATGGGCCATGGGCAATTGGTGGAGTCGGTACTATGCTTACAGCGCAGAAGAGTACCTGCAGCTCATGGACCGGTTTCGGTCCAACAGCATTCCAATCTCCGTTGCAGTCCTCGATATGGACTGGCATCTAGTTGACGATCCTCGGGTTGCTGCTGCCGGTGTCACCGGCTGGACGGGCTATACCTGGAACAAAAAGCTGTTCCCCGATCCGCCTGCCTTTCTTACCGAGCTTCACAAACGGGGTCTGCACACCTCGCTGAATGACCATCCCGCAGACGGTGTCCAGAGCTACGAAGACCAGTACGAGGAGATGGCCAAGGCCCTGAACCACGACACCTCGCACGGCGATCCAATCTCGTTCGATATCACCAATCGAGCCTTTCTGGATGCCTATTTTGACGTCCTCCATCGTCGTTTTGACAATGAAGGCAATGATCTCTGGTGGGTGGACTGGCAGCAGGGGAAGCACTCCCAAATCCCCGGCGTGGATCCGTTATGGGTGTTGAATCACTTCCACTTCCTGGACAGTAAGCACACCGGGCAGCTGCCACTCACTTTCTCACGGTATGCCGGTCCAGGGAGCCATAGATATCCTGTCGGCTTTTCGGGCGACACCCATGTGACGTGGGATTCGCTTCAGTTTCAGCCCGAGTACACCGCGTCTGCATCCAACATCGGGTTTGGGTGGTGGAGTCACGATATTGGCGGTCATATGCACGGCGTCAAGGACAACGAGCTGTTGGTACGCTGGGTCCAGTACGGCGTATTCTCGCCCATCCTCCGTCTGCATTCGACCAACAACCCGTGGAATATCAAAGAGCCGTGGAACCTGCCTAGCCAGTTTGAGAGCATCATGTCTGCATTTCTCCAGCTGCGGCACCGCCTGGTGCCATACTTGTACACAATGAATGTCCGCGCCGCCGAGCACGGCCTTCCTCTGGTCCAGCCCATGTACTGGGAACACCCGGACCGAGACGAAGCATACCAAGTCCCAAATCAGTATCTTTTCGGGTCTGAGTTGGTCGTCGTGCCGGTCACTACACCAGAGCATCACCAGTCCAGACAGGCTCTGACCCGTGCCTGGTTACCGCCTGGACGTCGGCTGGTTGATATAATGACTGGCGTTGTTTACGATAGCGACCGCATGCTTTGGATTAGCCGGAAGTTGTCCGATTACCCGGTCTTTGCCCCGGAGGGCTCCATCATCCCCCTCGACGCAGCACCCAACCCTCGCAACGATTGTGGGAACCCGGACGAGATCGAGATCGTGCTTGTTGTCGGTGCGGACGCGTCTTTTGAGCTTGTCGAAGACAACGGGATTGGCCAGGCTGTTTCCGACGTCCAATTCACGCGAACTCCTATCAGGTTTGAACAGAACTCGGGCCGGCTGACCATCGGTCCCAGTGTTTCAGCTGCTGATGCGCCTGAGATAAGTGTTCGCGGATGGAGGATTCGGGTTCTTGGTATTCAGTCTTCATGGCTCAAGCCAGACGTTTCGGTTGATCAGGGCACGGCCAGACCACTGAACGCCGAACTGGCTCACAATGGATCGGTCATAGACCTGGGCACATGCAATGCTTCCGAGACAGTTGTGGTGAGCCTGGGTAAGGCTGACCCACAGCTCGACATTTTTCACCCACATGGACGGATCATGCAGTTTCTTCGCGAAGCCTATATCGAGCTAGACTTGAAGGCAAAGATCACAACCATCGTGGAACGCAAGCGGCCGGTTGGCGTGATCGTTGGAGAACTGCATTCCCTCGGACTAAGCGATGCGGTGCTCTTCCCACTATTAGAATGTCTGATAGCTGACTCGCGTACTTCTTGCAGCGAGTCGATCTAATCTCCTCTGCGTGGAGTTGAGTTTCATCCGCGAACATGCTATGACGAAATGATAAATGAAGAATCTAGAATACACATCGGGCTTGTCAAATGTCCTGACTTTCTCAACAGTGGGCTTCTATTACCCATATCCTACCTTTTGCATTTTCTACAAACTACTGGGTCCGCGGCCAACCTAGTTAGAATATCATCTGAAACCAATAACAATTATCTCAAATATCCGGATGACGCAGAATGTGATCTTGGTCCCATAGTTATCTCTCGTCTTTCGCCATGTGAAAGAAATGCGGAGGTTACAGCCTTATCCAACGAAATCTATTATTCCATGATCTAGGTGCGAAATTGAAATACCAATACACGGCGTTCCCTTCAAACTAGCTCTACCGAGCCATCATCAGTGGCTCTCCCCTGGCCCGGTTCTTTTAGAGGGGTTGATCAATTGCCTAGTCCGGCAAGGAGCGTTGCCATGGGTACTCGCATTTTCGATTTCACTCCGAAAGTAACCATGCTATTGGTCGATATAGAGCCATCTAGTGCCTAGTGTAGACAGGCAACGATCAGACTCAGACAAAGTACCCCTGAAGAACGCCCCGATCCAAACCGGCCACACTCGTAGAGGCACACAAAAGTGAGGGAGAGCATCTAATAGCCAAGTGCCGGCCCCTCTCAAGTGGAGTAGCCAAGGTTAAAACTGCCGGTTGTCCTGTAGAATGTTCTATCCTACCCTGTCAAGTTACAACCGGACGGTTTGGTCCAGACCTAAGGTGAAGGTTAAATGAGCAATGATCTTTTTCTGTGCGGAATAGTTTCTGCGTTTTCCCCCTTACGGACAACGTGCCCCGTTGGATCGTGGACTTTGAAATCTGCATGTGTGTCCCTTTCGTCACATATATGAGTGATTACTACCTTTGCAAAGACAAGGAGTCGCTGTTTAATGCTTCATGCCTATACTTCCGTCTCTATCCCGACTTGTAACCTCGATCCCGAGGGTTTGAACTGCATCCCAAGTCCACCCAGCTTGGTGGCCTCCCCGCCCCCCAAGTGCCGGACTTGCGGGGCGTGATGAAAATCTCGATATCTTGAAAGACCCGCTTGAGCCAAGTTCTAATTAAAGCCCTCTAAGTTCTGGGCTTGATGTCTGATTCTTGGCACTCCTCTTTGTCCAACTGCCTCCAAATTGGGGGTCTGATCTTCTGAGGGCCGCCACCTTTGGTTACCATAAAATACGTTGACGGCCCCAGGAGTTGTTATTGAAACACGCTAGTGTTTAAACTCTAAAAAAAGGTGCTCTCAGGTTCAGGCTTTCACCTTGTCGAACACCACGCGGGCCAGCTTTGAACGCCTCCGCAAATCTGTCCAACGACAATTGGCTGCTGCCTGTGTTTGTGACTTAATATCAGATTAATAATTGATATCTAGTGCGCAGTGTGCATGAGACTGATGCCAAGCAAATTTCAATCCCTGCACCAGCGAGCAGCAGCCTCCGAGTCAACAACGCGTGGCTGACAAAGGGAGAGTCATAAAGGCCTCCCTGTTGCTGCTGCACTGTCGTTGTCACCGACTGCATTTAACACTTCAGTGCAAATCATACATCATATGCCACTGTATATTTACCTCAGTTTCATCGGGACAAGCCAAGCATGATCTTTCCCGAGTGATGCGGCTGATAGATTGGCCTTCCATTTGAACCCGATCTCAAAGTATTTTATTTGTAAGGCAGTTTCCAGCCTTGTGTGACGTGGTTTCTGCATTGTACAAGCTATGAGTGAAAAAGTGCAATCGACGCATTCAGAGCAGAAGCTCGATGCGTCAGACCTCTCACTGGATGGCAGTACCATTGGTTTCGATAATGTCCATCTTGATCGTATGTCAGAAGTCATTCCGGACTTTGCGGAGATGATCAGGAAAGCTCAACAAGCGGCATCATTTGAGCACAAGATCAACAATCTGACTGCCTTGAAACTATACTCAAAGGCCGTCTTTTTCTCGTTTGTCCTCTCGCTGGCTCTCGTTATGGAAGGATACGACACATCGCTCCTGGCTTCATTATACGCGTATCCGGAATTCCAGCAACAATTCGGCGAGAGACTTCCAGATGGACGTTACTCAATCCCATCGGCCTGGCAGTCTGGGTTGCAAAATGGAACCCAAGCCGGTCAGATCTTGGGACTAATGATTGCTGGCGTGATAGCCGATCGATTCGGCTACAGAAAAACCATGCTTACTGCACTTGGCCTCACTATCGCCTTTATTTTTGTTCTGTTCTTTGCCACCAATGTCCGTATACTTTTCGCTGGCGAACTTTTATGCGGCTTACCCTGGGGCATGTTCCAAACTCTGACGACGACGTATGCTGCTGAAGTCAGCCCGGTTATCCTCAAACCGTACCTGACTACCTATGTCAATCTGTGCTGGGTCACAGGTCAGTTCGTGTCGGCGGGCGTCCTCCGCGGCCTGCTTAACCGGTCCGACCAGTGGGCATGGCGGATCCCTTATGCTATCCAATGGGCATGGCCGATTCCCATCATCATCGGTGTCCTATTCGCCCCCGAGTCACCGTGGTGGCTGATCCGTCATGGCCGTAGAGAAGATGCCCGGCGCTCGCTACTCCGGTTGTCCTCTTCGCGGTGGAGGGTGGAGAGCGGCTATGATGTGGATGATGCCATCGCGCTGATGACGCTTACTGATGCTCAGGAGAAGCTTGTTCGCAATGGAACGTCTTATTTGGACTGCTTCAAGGGCGTCGACTTGCGCCGAACGGAGATAACTTGCTGTGCATGGATGATCCAGGTTCTCAGCGGCATGTCCTTTGCCGGCAATACGACCTATTTTTTGCAACAAATTGGCCTTAGCAACAATCAGTCCTTCTCGTTCAATCTAGGGGTGAATGGCATTGCCTGGGTGGGCACTGTCTGTTCGTGGTTCGTCATGCAGCGTGTTGGCCGGCGTTCTCTTTACGTCTATGGACTGGGGGTGATGGTCTTCGTCCTTCTCCTATTCGGCTTCCTCGCAATCCCTACCCCCAACTCGTCTATAAATTACGCTTATGTAGCTTTGATGATGATTTTCACCTTTACATACGATATCACCGTGGGTCCGGTTGGATATTGCCTTGTGGCCGAGATCCCGTCAACGCGCCTGCGCATCAAGACTACAGCACTCGCCCGCAACGCATATAATATAATTTTCATCGCTGTCAATTTCTTAAACCCCCAAATCATCAACCCAACCGCCTGGAATCTTAAAGGAAAGGGCGGCTTTATCTGGGCTGCGCTCTGTTCCATGTGTTTGGTTTGGAGCTTCTTCCGGCTCCCGGAACCCAGAAACCGGACTCCTGCAGAAATCGATGTCCTGTTTGATCAAAGTGTCAGCGCGAGGGAATTTGGAAGCGTTTCTGTTGAGCCGTTCAAGTCTGCTAGGCTTTGTACAACGGGGGGATTATCGTCGTCAGGAGAATCGTCAAATTGATATCCCGTCTGTCCTTCATCGCGAGTTGAGACCGTTCTCTGAGTAATGGACTATGTATGATACATTTTTATGAATTTTATTGAAATTTATCAGGGTAAATGTGCCTACATGCGTTTGTCATAGCTAGACGTAGTGATTATAACGGGAATCCGTCGTCTTTCGAAACTTTCATGTTGCATGCTCAC
The DNA here is from genome assembly GCA_001657655.1 of Talaromyces piceae. Lineage (NCBI taxonomy): Eukaryota > Fungi > Ascomycota > Eurotiomycetes > Eurotiales > Trichocomaceae > Talaromyces > Talaromyces piceae. The sequence goes on from JNNX01000010.1 coordinate 199,450, forward strand.
CCAGTGTCGACATTGAACTGGTCCGTTGCGGTAGGTTACATGAGCTTTGGTAACTAATTTGAATAACTGAACACACAATAGCAAACAAGTCCACAGAGAGTAAGCATATCAATTGACAGCGGTGGCCATATTTCTCTCAAGAACATGCTTACACTAACGTGTTGCTGGTTCTTGTACGAAAGAAGGAGCGATGTCAGGCATCTATACTGACTGCATCTTAATCTGAGGTAAAGTACGGGCTGTTTAAATGTTATTTGCCTATTCGAGCTGTATGGCTCATTGACGCATATGTGAATTTTGCTGCGTTTATAGTTACACAACTGATATTAGGATTCTGTCAATCCAGTGTCGAGACCCGGACACCATAATGAACTACTTCTATTTTTGCCCGGTTCTATACAGGTGTTGCATTATGGCTCATATCCTTGTAAATAGTATGTTCGGGATCGTACTTGGTTGAGACACGATGATCAAGCCAATTTCCTCCGCATGTCCTGTGACTAGATGAGGCTGTAGAGAGCCGAGTGAAACTTTCTTCTGCGTGGCCTAGTGTCAACCTTGGGTAGCCCCGATACGAGCATTTTGCCGAATTCAGACAAGGCTTCTTGGCTGGGTCTCGTATTCAGCCTTACGATCGTCCTATGACTCCTATTTCCCTCAGAATTTTATATATAATGGAGCAAAGCTTCTTTCATTCTTTTATTCTTAATCTATAAAAATTTCCCACTATAAAACAAGTGCATTTGTTTCACCAAATAGCTCATTCGGCCTTCGACACAACTTCCGCCATCGATGGTGTTCGCTCAACCAGCGGTGGATGTAGTCCGTACGCTTTGTCCATAACCGGAGACGAGCTAATGCGAATATGATGCTCGATGTGACTGGTTACATTGAGAACCCTGTCAAAGGGGTCTCGACTGTCTTCGCCGGTCTCTTCACCATATCGTGTATTTGCCATACTTGGCAAACCATGTATGTTCAAAGAGATATGATCTTGTTGGACCTTGTTTAATCACTTCTCTCCACAGAACGTACAGGTCTTGGCTATATACGTGGGTTGTGACCCCAGCGTGTCTGATCTTCATTGCTGGGCTTGTATGTCGAGAGTACGCAGCGTTCCACCCAGGCAGCCAGGTCTACACTGCAATGCAGGGGCTGCTTTATAGTGCAGTGTGAGTATCCTTATCCGATAGCTGTCTAGTTAAGTATCTAACGTTTGAAAGACCTATTTTGTCGACCACATTATATATTTATTTGCCGAAGCTGTTTCCCATTGCCCCAGCCATCCATCCCGAAACCGTATTCGCAATCCTAATCTCAATCACCTTTTCCACACTCATCAGTCTCACATCACAAGGAACAGCAACATTCTTCAATCCAGAGGCGAGTTCGAATGCAATCAGATCTGGGCTAGCGTTGCTCAAAGCCAGTCTTATCCTACAACTCACTTTTCTTATTATCGTCATATTGACCGTGTTGGCCTCTCGTTACAGAGCACGAACCCAAGGTGTCCTGCTACTTGATGATGACACTAGTAGCCCTACGTTCATGGCAATATTCTCTTTGCTAATGATCCGAAATATTTTCCGAACGGTGCAGATTTTCATGCCACCAGACTCAGCCGTGTGGACCAAGGAAGTGTTTTTCTGGGTGTTCGATGTTGTTCCAATAATCAGTTACACGTTTCTACTGAATATTTCACATCCCGGGAAGCATCTACTGGAAGTGCAACAAGACCAACGCAGGGCAGCAGCAGCGAGCCCCCCGCCGGAGCCTTTTGATGACGTCGAAGTAGGAGCAGGTGGGAGAATGGACAAGCCTACTGCAATAAAACTGCGTCCACTCTTCAAAGAAGAGATATAGCGTGAAATCGGTTACTTGTCCATCGTGGGCGATTATTCTTTTGATCATCCACAACGCAATGTTGTTCCTTATTGAAACCATCGCCATCGGCTTTCACCTAGATACAGAGCGAAGAAGACTGCATAAGTTGCATATCTTCCCGGTCCATTCCTCGTGTCCGTCATGCGCTATCGTATATCAGAGTGACTGTCTTTGTTTTCGTTCGTTTTGTTGTCGATAGAGCTCGTGATGATTCAGATTTGATGCCGTCATGCACGGCCACATAATTTCCGAATCCCCCGAAGTTTTGTTGTTGCACGGAAATAAGTTGCTACTTCACAAAGCCTTGGTCATCATTATCCACGCTCTTGTTGGTCAGTTCCTGTGTAGTGTCTGGCTTCCATGTTCAGTAGGGCACAGAATTATATCATCAACATGTCAATTCCGCTCGCTCCGGTTAGTTGATAGCCTGCCCGCACCACATTTGGACGGCGGCAAGACGGCAAGACCTGTTCAAAACTAGATTACTGAATGGAATGAAATGGCATTGCATCCTGTTGGCTGGCGGTCTTTGTGCCGGAAATGTAGTGAAGAACACGTACAGCTGGGTGACGGAATGACGGCTACGGTCAGGTCTTCCATGGATAAGGATGAGCTAATACATGTTTCTCAGTATGGAGTAAATTATTGAGATTCAAGAGCAGCTTGTGAGAATGCGACTTGCCAACATAGTCGATAAGCAGGGCACCCTGATTTACGTATAGCGAATCCTTGACCCACGAGTAATAAGCACAAAGGCTATTTTACCCTCTATAACATGTTCATGCCAAGTGGTCAAGTCTGTGTCTCGACATGATATTAGTTGTTCACCTCGCCGGTTATGTCGGATCTCGTGTCTCAGGGACTTTGGGTGCTTTCCTGGACGTCTCGGATTTTCTCAAGTCACTGTCACCATGGAACAACGGCCCTTAATGACGTCTAACAGGATCGACTAATCCGCCACTCCCATGGTCTTTGTTCATATATAGTTGGCTTCTGGCCATGGTTTCCGGATGCAATGCCCAAATGATAGTTTAATGACTGAGAAAGCAACGTCTATTTCGGCTGACAGTCAACTTTGATATCCATAAACCACAACATGAAGAACTTGGTGGTAGTAGCAGCTGTGGCTGTAGGCGCCAATTCTCACGCGCTTTCGGTCCGGGACCAAGATTGTTGTTTTAAATTGACTGCGTCTGGTGGCACTTCTGGCCCTGTCGGGCAAATAAGTGATGGACAAAACCGGATCGGTGGTGGGCTTTCTGCAGTCACATACTGTATCGACAAAGACGGCGAAATTGCTGATGGAAGCGGTCGCCCTTGCATTTTGACTCGTGAGTATATGATTTTCATGGTTTGCTATCAAGTGCTGATATCGACACCTTTGTACAGCACCAACATCGCAGATACAATGCGACAAGGGAGCTATCGGCACCCCTGGATTCTCTATCGCGCCTGATGGACAATTCAAGTTCAAGGAAAACACCGAGTTTCTGGCGTGTCAAAGTGGAGAGAAAGATCAATACAACCTCTACACGAGTCCACCGCCCAAGGATGTCTCTGGCTGCGTGGATATCACATTGAAGGCGGATGCATGCAAGGCTCTGCCACATCCTCCGCCAACCACACCACTATCAAGCTCGGCACCAACGGTTCCATCTGTTCAGGTTATAACAGTCACACAGTCAGTGTGCGGGGGTGCTACGCCAACCGGTCCTCCACCGACCATCGAATCTTCGTGTCCTACGACTCTGACCGAGGGCAATTTTGAGTTCCCCCATCTGATCGTTCCGGTCGACTCGAGTCAACCAGATACCCCCCTGGGAACTCAGTATAACGGCCAGGTGAACTCGAAGATCTCAACTATATTCAACTTTGACATCCCAACAATCAATTCGGGCAAGACTTGTACATTGGTTTTTCTCTTCCCGGAAAAGTCACAGCTAGAGACCTCATCTTTCAACTTTAGCGGCGACGGTAGAGTAGACTTTGCCCAGCTGAACACTCCAGCAACTGAACATACCACATTCCACACCATGCCATCCATCAAGAAGGACTTTGGAGTGTCCACCCTCGCCCCAGGGCACTCTTATGTCATCGCGACGTTTCCATGCCCTGCAGGCGAGAGGATCGCTTTTGATATGGAGAATGCAGGGACAACTGATTTGATTTACTTTGAAGACTTTAACCCCTCACCGTAAGTCTTTCTAGTTGCTTTCATAAGACCGTTGATTGAAGCTTTGATTTGACTAATGATCGGTAGGATCGGTCTCTTTATCACGACTTGCTAAAAGTAGTGTATCTGTCTCTTCCAATTATTCGTCTTCATTCGGGAGCCCAGAAACAAGAAGCCGGCATCTTGTGCTGCTAAAATAACCGTAGTCATATGCATGTGTGCTATACATCCGAAAATGGCATTGGACATATAGTAGATTGTTATAATGAATAAGATGTAATTAACCGTTTCCTCTATAGTTACCCTTCCCTGAGGCTTCGCTTTTTGCACTTCTACCATACTCATAGATGAAATTGCATTGCACGCAAGAGACATGCTTGTGTGTAGTCTTACGAAATATAAATAAGCAGTACGTGAGATGTAGTCATGATAAGCTATTACATGACAAAAAATTTGTCAAGTCTTCTGCAAGTGTCTATCTTGAATATCTCGAGGTAAAGGAAATCGTTATAAACAGGACATAGTCTAAAGAAAAGCAAGGAAACACACATGACTCTAAATACTTTCTTCCGGAGTAAGACGAGTTCCCAGAGGGATCTTGCTATACGCGTCTTCATTGACGTGGGCACCTCTCACATGCCATTGGGCTTCATTCCACTGTCCCTTCCAGACCCATCCCGGGTGGAAGACAGTAGGAGCAATCACCGCAACCGAAATCATAGCACCTTCTAGGATCATAAAGGTGACCTCGTCGTTGGCCAAGGGCCCGTCAAATCCGGCGGAGAGCTCGGCACAACGGAAAACTGATCGAATAAACACCGTAATGCTGGCAACAGCCAAGCCCACGATCCAGAACTGAAATAGCCTTGTCCGTCGCAGAGAGTGAAATTGAGCATTGAGCTGATAATGAGATGTCTTGCGAATGCGAAGGGCAAAGTCAATGCATAGCGCGAAGAAAAGGGCCAAGCTGACCACCTGCCAGGACACTCCGGCAACCATGATATTGATGCCCATGTCCGTGGTGTGCTCGACGTGGGAAGTGGAAGCGATTGCACCACCGGCGGCCTGGAGAAGGAGCGCAACGAAGTCGCAAGTTATAAACAAGATTGTGTATGTGCGAGCCTTGAAGCGAGACACTTCTTCGCCGTAAGCAACAACGATGCGGGAGAGGCAGAGGTAGATTGCAGCGGACAGAAAAGCTGGTCCGATGGTGAGACAGACGAGATACCTGTTCCGAAACGATCAGTATACCGTCCGACGGGCCACAATCAAGGTACTGGTAACTCACATGAGGAATGGATCTGATTTGAAAGGATTATTATGCATCTGCACGCGCGCCACATATCCAATGATTTCGAGGAGCAGCCCGCCAGCCATCGAAATCGAATAGCTCCACGTTCGGTATCGATAGCAAAGACCAAGCTGGCCAATTAGCGCCGCAATAAAAACAATGATGAAAAATAGATTTCCGCCAAGGTTCGGCACATAGTCTATGTTGGCTAGATCCAGGGGGCACGTATCGAGAGTGCAGAGATTGGGATTCTCAAGCAACGTCTTGTTGACATTGGCCATCGTGTCGAGCTCGGTTTGTACCGTAAAAAGATCTGAAAAGAAGGCTCAAGATTCTATAAGGCTAGCCAATTTAGCATGCAGCAATGGTTGTTTGACTTGATAGTTGTGATTGCAAACCAAATCAGCCTGGGGTGTTGCTAGGGTATATATACATATGTACAATTTGTGACCCTGACCGCTCTGATGTGGGTTTTTCTCGATATAGAGTCCACCATCGTGAAAACGAGCTAATCATATGTTGTCAGCAGCTCACCGCGTCTTGACCAGGCATCTCTATTCAGGCGATACATACTAATGTTTTTCTAGAAACGAGAAGCCCGCTGCTTGCACCGACCAGTATGAAGTGTAACATAAGCCACTAAAATTCAACCATAAATAACAATAACCCGAAGGAGCCAATCATGAGCTAGTACGCCTTTGCGGACGGCGCTAGATCGGCTGTTGATTTGCAGTTATCAGCTTTTGAGCTCAGCCGCAAAGTAGCTACGCCTCCCCCATGCGGACTAGGAGAGATACGTATATCCTACACTCTGTCGGCTGCGGCCCGCTGGCCCCTTTGACACGGTCCGGCGCCGGTTCTTCAGGCGCTAAAGCTTCTCGTCGCACTCCTGTCGGTTTGACTATCGCTGTGGCTCGAGTTAGAGCGCCTTGGCCGTGTGCCTTTCTGCGTGGGGCAGGGCTTATTATAGCAAAGGGCTGCAGAATAGATCCCTAATATTAGCCAGGCAGATAGTGTGATTTAACCTAATGGTAGCAGCCGCTCTATTAGAACACGAAAGGACCAGTCAGGTCACTCTGCCGGTGGTTGGGAGCACACTTTAAGACCGTGACTGATTATCCCGTGCATACAATCGCTTCACCACGTTCCGCTAACTGTTTCACTAAACCGGAAAGCCGAGTCGGGCTGTGCTTTCTAGGGGCCCGTTCTGTTGGTCGTTGGTGGCTGCTGCAACCCCGTCCTGGTCCTTTGTTAATACATATACTGTAATGCATCTGCCTGAGCACCAACTCCCTAGCAAGTGGTACACTGACTGCCCGCCTCTTTCCAGTCTTTTCTTTTTGTTCTAGAGCCTTGTTTTGGCGCTAAGAGTGTGAAAGCAGTCTCTTTTCTCCTCGATCCATTCTCTAGAAACATATCAGTCTCGATCTAATTCGGCTTTTCTTTCCGGTGAAACGCTATCAGTTATCTCGAGAGAACCAGAACTAGTTTTGCCAATAGCAATGATTCATCTCCGATATGCAAATGTGCTTATGTTGGTAACGAGCATGGGGCTCTATGTCTGTGAGTGGGTGCCTAAGGGATCTAGTCAACTTGACCATCTGCAACATGCAGATTGAGGAAGTTGTAATGTTGTTCGTCACGGAAGATTTGTTGATTGGGCTAATATAGATTCTGGAATTTTGTAGAACAGATTTGGATTATATCGTTGTCGACTACCTTTTCATCTCACACTCTTCTCCAACCCTCTGAACAATTTTATGATACCAGATTCTACCGGAACGGTGCCACGGTACCCGAAACGATCAGGTACCAATGTGATACTCGCAGTAAAAGAACAAAAGTGTCTGATATAACATTGTTCATGTCTAACTAAGGAAAGCGACCCTTTATACATCCATGATGTCCTGTCTGAGACCGGCGATAGCGCCCGGTAATGTGCGGTTATTAGCGGATCGTTGGATTCTTTTCTTGACCGTTCGGTTGATAGTCACAGAAAGTATTGAGAAGCCTGCCGTGCAGCGTTTTGTAATGGGCTTCGTTCCTCCAGCAAAGTGACTTGGGTTCAGTGCCCATACTATAGCACCAGCACTATGTTGGCGAATAGGATATCAAAGAAGCCGCGAGATCATTTTCAAGTGATGAAAGCGAGAGAAGATATCGTTCGATCCAGAGTCTTAAGATTTTGCACATGTTCTGACTGTCGATCATAAGTATGCTGAAGTCTGATACTAAAGGTCGTTTGCTATCAACTCTATTCATGCATACCTTTACAGTCTTCTTAGTTGTCCAAGCCCCGAACTCACAACGGGCAGTAGTCGGCTTCGATTTTTGCTGGACAAGTGTGTGAACCGAAAAGCCGCGCACGAAGGACCTGGTCCATATTGCCCGCAAACGTCAACACATAGTGTAAACCTTCAACAGTAAATCGCTAGACCAACTAGGTATTACCGTTCCATAGTTTTTGTCGGATTCCTCTGCCTAGCCGCCTGTGGATGAGTAATGAGCCACATAACCAAGCATGCAAGACATATGCTAGTGCTGCTCAACGCTTTTGATTGTTTCAATAGTAGCAACCTAGAGGCAGCTGCTATAGCCAACTGCGAATGACCTTGGAGGCGCCTTATGAGTAATAGAGCGGTTACAATATAGCTTGTACATTGATTGCATTTGTGTACGCTGGATGTGGTCATGTACCTATCATGGGGTTCTATCCGCGTTTTGGTGCCATGGGCGGCGGAAGGCTTCAAGAACACAAAAACAGCCATTGCTTAGTGACGTAACGAAATGTTGCGAATTCGTGCCACGCAGATTGAATGAGGTCGCGAATTGGCATGTTACAGTGGCGTCAAATAGGTGAATATGGATTCTGTAAGGGTGCACTTTACCGAAGACACTACCTACACGGTGATGAGGACACTATGTCGAGCTATGTTAGATATCGGACGCGAATAGCTCTGGTTTTACCGTAAACAGACGTGCGGGGTCTCATGGTCGGAATCCAGTGTCCGACACCGGATTCCAGAGAAAAAAAATTTTCCTCCGAGACTCCCTTGAAGATATTCGACGTTGAGGATAATCTCTCAGCCCTTCTCCCAGCTACATATAACCGAACCCATATTACCGGTACTGCACCCTTTCATCCTGTGCGGTCCCGGCTTTCAGCGACGAACAATTTTCTCCTACGTATATCAGGACAGTCGATATCTACTATTGTATTAGGCGTCCATCACAAGTATTATTCCCTAGCCTACTTACAATGGTGAACCCGCAGCGAAAGCTCAACGTCGGAGTCGTGGGCCTGGGGCGCATGGGCAAACAGCATGCTTTAAATGTGCTACATCGACTGCCCAGGGCTCGCTTACACAGCGTCTGTTCACCAGCACCGCATGAATTGGAATGGGCCAAAAAAGACCTGCTGCCGGAAGGAGTCAAGGTCTTTGCTGATTTTGATGAAATGATCAACACCCCAGGCTTAGAAGCAATTATCGATGCCTCGCTCACGGAACTGCATATGGATCATACTCTTGCTGCAGTGAAAAAGGGCATCTACGTGCTGTGTGAGAAGCCTCTGACAAAAGACCTAGCCAAAGTAAGCTTAAGAATTTCTAAAGGAAGTGAAATCTCTTTTCTCAGAGTGCCATTGATTGACATGTATATTTCCACTAGCTCGGTCAATTGATGGACGAGCTTAAACCAGAAGAGCAACAAAAGATCATGGTTGGCTTCGTCCGTCGATTTGACGAGCAATACCAGGAAGCTCTCAAAATCATCCGGAAAGGAGACATTGGGATGCCATTGATTGTCCGATCTCAAGGAGCAGAGAAGCTAGACAAGAGCGGGTTTTTCATCGAATACGCCCGCAAGAGTGGAGGAATTTTCGTCGACACTGTAATCCATGACATCGACTTGACACTCTCCTTTCTGGGAGAGGATTGCCGGCCCAAGGCTATGTGGGCAACGGGCCTGATTGCCCATCACCACGAGATGAAAGAGTTCAACGACTGCGATAATGCCGTTGGAGTGGTTGAATTCTGGGGAGGCAAGATTGCGTATTACTATCATTCGCGCACTACTTTCCATGGCTATGACAATTGCACCGAAATCATCGGCAGCAACGGCAAGATATCCATCAACCTGATCCCCCACGCCAACAGAATCCAAGTGTCCAACAGCAAAGGCATACGGCAGGACGCCACGCCAGGTTGGATGGAACGATACCAAGACGCCTTTGTGACCGAACTTGAGGAGTTTGTCTCGGCAATTCTAGACGGAGAAAGCCTGCCTCTGAAGTTGTCCTCAGCCTACACCGGAATGCAAATCGCGTTTGCCCTCCAAGAGAGCTTGGTCACCGGAAAGAAGATTGAATTTGATGAAGACGGTCATCGCAAAGTAGACCAGACGAAATCTTTGCTCTGATTACACCTCCAAGCCGCTGGGGGTTGATATTAGAAACCAGATTCCTAATAGGCAAGCTGTTGTTGTCAACAGGAGCTGAGTTATGGTATGATTATGGCGCTCCAAGAAGCAACGTGGTGATTGGGTCTGGAGACATTATGATGGAAACACTCGCTATTACTATAAATTGATTTATCTAATAAATTTCTCTAGAATTAGCTTGGCGTTAGCAAGCGCAAGACCATGCGTCTGAATAAAAATAGCTGATGGGAAATGAATGCAAACCCTGATCATCGTAAGACTTTCATTCTCGACTAAGCCCAGAAGGGAGCTATATTGCGCCGCTACCCAGCTCCCGCCATACTGGTGATACCCCGGCCACGCTGAAAGTGACTCGACACTTCAAGAATCAATTTCATTGTGACCGTTGCAGCAAAACAATTAATTCTGGCTATTCAATCTGGGCATTCGAGTTCGAAATCTGAAAGACGGCATAGAAGACATATGTTAGGTTCGCGCTGCTGTCCTTTTGATCAAGACCCTACGAACGTATGTAGGCCTTTTCGATAGCTTCAAATGGCCCAAGGTGGGCACGATAGCACTAGCGGCTCAAAGGAACCCATGGGAAATGATCGGCACACATCTATTCTTTGGGCTACCCAGCCTGTCAGCGTGGCGTTGTTCGATATGCAGCAGACATGCAGGGGCCAACTGGTAACAAAAAAAAAGTACAGTAATATCATCTCCGTCCAAGCTATAAGAAGACTCCTGACCCCCTTTGCAAGATGGCAAAATCTTGTTGTATATGCATCTTTGGAGACAAAATAAATACAGAAACTAGAAAGGACGAAAATGTTTCGATACACTTCTCTGTTCACCGCACTCTTGGGTAGTGGAGTGTCAGGTCACATTTACCGAGTCCTGGACACGAGCTTTCCCGATCCATCTGTGGTCTATACGGGCAGTGAATACTATGCCTTTGCCACCACTGGCAACAGTGTATATGCACAAGTAGCCACCTCTCCGGATTTTGTGAACTGGACTCATCTCAAGGGTCATGATGCTCTACCTGGACCATGGCCCGAGTGGATCAATCCTTCTGCAGTCGTCTTATGGGCCCCTGATGTGATTAAGATGGTGTGTCCTCCATGCTACAACCTGCCTGCCGTGCCAAAAGAGAGAGAGAGAGAGAGAGAGAGAGAGAGAGAGATGCACTAATGACATTTGGAGAATAGGCTGATGGCACCTATGTCATGTACTACGCAGCGAAAGAGGCTACCACTGGCAAACACTGCATCGGTGTTGCTACGTCTTCTGTAGCCCAGGGGCCGTACGACGCCACTGTGACAAACAGCTCGATCGCGTGTCCGCTTTCCAAAGGCGGTGCTATCGACCCCGATGGCTTTATCGATACCGATGGGACAATCTACGTGACCTACAAAATCGATGGCAACAGCCTCAATAACGGCGGAAGCTATCACCCGACGCCCATCATGTTGCAAAAGATGAAGCCGGATGGCATCCAAGTGGACGGAGACCCAATCCAGCTTCTTGATCGAGACGACATTGACGGGCCACTGATTGAAGCCCCCAGTATGCTATACCACGACGGCATCTACTACCTGAGCTTTTCATCGAACTGGTATAATACCGAGAAGTATGACACTTCCTATGCATATGCAACCTCTATCACGGGCCCGTGGAAGAAACAGCAGGGTCCCTATGCCCCTCTTTTGGTGACGGGGACCGGGTCGAAGAACGCCGGAAAGTTGAGCGCTCCAGGCGGGTCGGACTTCTCGGCCGATGGCACCAAGGTGGTATTCCATGCCAATCTGAATGGAAAGGACATTTCAAAGGGCCGGGCAATGTTTGTGTCGAATATTACCGTGTCGGACAACATTATCTCTTTAGCCTGATGGAAGACAGGCACTCGACCAGGATCACCAATCATGGCTTGAACTGTTAGGAAAGCGGTCGTACTTCCTGTGAGCCAAAACTATATCCTTTGGTACGTAAATAAAGAGAACAGAGATAGCCCAGAGATGTATATGTACTTTAAACTGCACACTGAGATCAAATTTATATCTACTTCTTTTAGTAAATAATATACATCGGGGAATAAACAGCGGTTTTTTCCTTTCTTTACTTTTTTTTACGGTTTCACTTTTTGACACTGTCCAGTATGCCACGATGACTTTTCACATATTGTCAAAGACCCTATTGCAACTCGTACTCAGCATAGCACGATGGCATGACATGATGGTCAATTGTTCTCAAGACCAAACAACAGCTGACATCATACGTGCCAAGGCGGAAAAGCCCCGTCCATGACGTCGTGTTGCAGCGTAGGTTAATTGCAGGAATCTTATTGGTTAATCTTCGAGGGCATCATCATAGGAAACAAATGATTGGTCAGCTTGCAGCCGCTACCAGGCAATATATATGGATACTTTTTTTAAGCTTTTTTCTTCATCTGCTGTGGTAAGTTTTATGTGTTCCAAGATGGTTTCCTCTTGGTAAAAGAGTAACTCAGAGCATGCGTCTGCAAGAATGCAAGCCAACTAATGTTGGGATGCCGGCCGCAACTTGCCATTGGCCACACTATACTTGCTGACAACTGTTAGTTACACTAAGCATTCCTATTTTTGTATTCTTTGTCCTTTTCGGCCACCAAAAAATGACCAGCACTGGTTACATTGCTGAATCCGGGTTTACCAGGCTGTGTATCGGTGGGGTTGCAAGACACACAACGGACCAGTGACTGGATCTGGCCTTGCTCTTGACTGATAACATGCGTGGGGAACTTAAAATTGCTTCTGCCTGTTATTTAAAATGGCTATTAGACCTTTTTCTCTCGGAGCCTCGTAGCAGCCTGTCGCTGGCTCGTCTACGCAAGCAGAGAGGGATAGCAAGCGATGGCCAGGATCAATCGCCGGTATTTGGCCGCGGTACCTGTGATTCTGTTTTTTGTGATCCTATGGTCTCTATTTTTAACATCGAGCTGGACTGGCATTCATCCGGTTGACGCCGATCGCTGGTCCTCGGGACCAGCAGTTGATGAGCCAGATATATGGCCGGCGGAGAGCAACGCTTGCAAAGACTTTCCAAGTCACCGACTGGCTGATGTACAGGTAGTCCTGAGGCTGGGCTCGACCCAGCCCTGGGATCAGGTATGGTCGCATCTCAACAACGTCACCAACTGTGTTTCGAATTTGATCATCGTTTCCGACACGGAGGAAGAACTTGACGGCACATCTTATCGGACACACGACATCATTGCCGATTTACCAGAAGTGTACTGGCGCGACCAACACCCCGATCTGCGCGCCCATGGAAGAATCAACGACCCCAACAACCAGGATGAGCCTGTCGGTGGTAGAGATGGTTGGCTACTGGACCGGTTCAAGTTCCTACCCATGGTCGAATATGCGTTTGGGCAGAACGACAGAGCAAAATGGTTCTACTTTGTCGAAGCAGATACGTACATCGTCTGGGACACACTCTTTCGGCTACTGGATCGGTATGATGCGGCCAAGCCTTGGTACATGGGCTCTCCTTCACCCGGCCGGAAAATGGAGGACGGCACGAAGACGTACTTTGCCTACGGCGGAACAGGATTTCTGCTTAGCCGACCAGCGATCGAGACACTCGTCCATGGGAATACCGTTGAAGCAGATGAAAAGTCGGATGGATCATCAGTCACGGAGACCTGGGCACAGCTGGTGAAGAACGACTGCTGCGGCGACTCGGTGCTGGGCTTTGTACTGGCGAATAAAGGTGTCTTCTTGTCGGGCTTGTACCCGATGTTCAACCCACATCCCCTGCACGGCATTCCGTTTGGACCGAGTACAAAGCCATACTGGTGTCAGCCCGTGTTAAGTATGCACAAGAGCTCGCCAAACGATATACCAATGTTGTCTCACTTCATTCACCAGCGGCCCAAAGATGTCTGTGCCCCCCCCCTTGTCCACACTCATGACAGTGCTAACTTGGGTTTTGTGGATAGCTGCCGTTGCTGTACGCCGATCTCCTGGACTATCTTCACATTGCAGATATAACAGAGACGCGTGAACATTGGCAAAACGCGGACTGGAATAGCTTTGATGAAGAGCCTGATTCGCCAGTCCATAAAAGCGTCGAGGCTTGTGCAGCTGGCTGTCACACTCATTCCGAGTGCTTTCAGTGGACATACTTTGACAAAGAATCACGGGGCGAGGAGCCATCGGAGCATAAATGTTCGTTTGTGCGCTCAATCCGACTAGGGACACCAAGAGAGCCCGAGACAACCACGACTACGCGATCAACATGGACCAGCGGTTGGGACACCGTCGCGGTCAAGAAGTGGGTGAATGAGATGGAATGCGCAGACCCAGAATGGGTTGAGCCGAGTCTTCAACGAATTTACTGAAGCAATCAAGCGTCTAGTGTCTTTTCTTGATGTCACTAAAATGACTCGCGGAAGTTTTGGGTGTACAGATGCATTAGGCGGCGTTATGCGAATTGGGTATGGAAGGGCATCCATTGGTATATATCTGTTCAACAACTTATTGACTATCTATTTTCACGAATAATAATAAGTAATAATGAATTGTATCGCATCACGCCCTGGAGTCCAATAACCCGGTAATAGTCACAATACGGTATCCTCTCCGTCTCAATTCGGGCAGGACAATTCTGAGAAAATGCGGCGTCCAACGACGTCCATCATGGCAAATGACGATCGCACCAGATCGAGCCATGCTTAGTACATGCGCAGCATTGACAGTTGCAAAAGGGATTTGCGGATCGTGCGGATAAACGCTGCCCAAGACGAGAGTGTATCCCATTTCTCGTAGTTGTCTCCGCATCTGAGATGTGAAGAAGCCCGATCCGGGTCGAAAGTACTTAGGGGGACACTTCACAGAAGAATGAGGCAAGGGCTCATAAGCGTCTTCGATTATTTGTTCAACTGCTCTTATCTGTGACGCCAGCTCGGCGCTATCAAGTTTGTACGAAGGTTCGTCGTTCATTGCATGATTGGCAAGTTCATTGCCGTGACGCACCAAGTCCTGGAGGACATCTCTAGGGGTGCTAATGGCATTAGACCCAATAACAAAGAAGGTGGCAGTAGCATCGTTTTTCCTGAGAATATCTAGGATCTCGCGCGTGTAAACTGACGGGCCGTCGTCGATTGTCAGGGCAATGACCTTGGCAGATGTAGGCACATGCCAAAGGACATCTTGCCAGCGATTTTGGAAATTTTGGATCAGCCAGAACGGAGGACGGTAGACAAGGCACAAGGCAATGAAAAGGGGCAATAATAGACAGAGGAGGAGAAGTAGCAGGGATAGCATGATCCGCGGTTCTTCACGGTGTTTGCTGAGCGTCGCGTCGACAGGCTGTGCAAGGTGCAGCTTGGCGCCAAGCTGCTAGATATCCCGTATGTGTACGGATTGCATTGAACAATCTTTTGACAGTCACAGAACAGTCACAGGAACGCGTGGAACTAGACTTCATTACCAGAGGCTGTGACGGCTTGAAGCATCAAATGGCCCTGGGCCGGTAAAGCGTCGGAGTCGTAGTAGACTCGGATCGCGCCTAGTTAGCTCCCTCTAGACCTGTTAGGACTTGGCTACAACTAACATAGCCGCTACAAGAATCTGCAAATATCACAGTTATTGATCTCGAGCGAAAGTTATAAAATATAAACCTTGTTTCTTCTAAAAGGACTATCTAGTCTAGTTGTATATATCGATGATCATCAAGTTCTTCAAATTGCATGGGAAGTTCAGTAAATATGGTAGGCAAGCATTTGAAGACATGCGCATATGAAAGGACTAAAACACCTCTAAAGATGCCACATATAACCAATCGATGTAATATATAAGACTCATGCCTTATTCTTATGAGTGGTGTGGTCTTCAACCGCCTCGGGATAATCCACAGTCCCCTCCAGAGTGGCGTCTACTCGGGGACCGGTAAAGTTCTTCCTGCCATCGATGATCCATTGTATAGCCGAAATGATAACAATGATTCCAAACGCAACCACGCAATAATCTACACAAGGTTGTCAGTTGCTGTCTGCTTCTGATACTTGACGGCAAGATAGCTTACTCATACTGCTTCCATCGACTGGTAACGTTGGTGGGAATAGGAAGAGTATTGTGGTAAGGATGATATAGGAAAGAGCGATCTTGGAAAAGTCAAGTCAGCTCTATTAAAAACTATAAAGTACTGTGCACAAGAGAACTCACAATGTCAGCAATCCACCCAGCAACGGGATGAATACGCCATGGGCGCTCTGGCAGCACGTCGCGGCCGCGGAGACAACGCACGGCGATTGGCATGCCATAGGATACATTCAAAGCCACAACCGAGGAGGATATAATGGCGTTAAAGGCACTTTTCGGAGTTATCAGTGGAGGAAAATGCCAAATGATTTTGGGAAAAAGAGATGGAGAGTTACCTTGACGACCCCAAGAAGATACAACCAAAGATAATCACCAAGGCACTTGTCAAGTAAAGCGAGTTGAGTGGCAAGCCGAGGCCCTTGTGAACTTTGGCGAACACACGAGAGAATGGAAGTCCGCCATCACGCGCAAAGGCGAAAAGCATGCGGCTGCTTGTTGTCATAACGCTGATTGTTGCCATCAGGAGACAGACCAACGGAATCCTACTGACGTTAGTGGTTGCTAATATACCGGAACAGCTTCCAAGGCTTACATGAGCAAACAGACAGCTCCGGCGTTGTTGTTCGTCGCGTTTTTCAATATTTGCAAAAGTGGCCCTGCAGCTGACGAGGTAACAGGACCTAGATCACCTGCGACGAACAAGAGTATCATGAGAAAGATCGTTCCGGTGAAAGTGCCAATGCCGATGCATGATATCATGATTTTGGGGCCCTCTACCGAGGCATTCGGTATTTCTAACTTCGAGTGAGTGATTCTTCTACACAGTATTGAGCATTAGTACCTTCAATCATATGCGCAACGGCGTCCTGTAGGCGGTTAGTACCGTCAACCATTCAAAGGGCAACCATGACGGGGTCTCATACAAATGCCGTCAGCCCAAGGCCACCTTGAAGAAGCTATCCAGTGTTAGACTGTTCTGTTCCCTTGACTTGCATTGCAAAAGAAGTCGACATACACCTAGGAGCCAGGCGATTCCATCCGGCCCTAGAGAAGTCAGCGTCAAAGCATTCTCATACGAAATCAGAGTAACTTACATCCCGTCTCGTTTATAAATTGACAGAATACAAGACTTGATTCTGTTAGCTTCAAACCCACGATCTTTTGAGGTGTGAGCGTACTATGCGGAGTTGTAGCCTTGAGCTTTGCACGCGAGCACCACAATAGACACTACTGCGAAACCAGCAATAGACCAGATGACTATAATCTAACCGTCAGCATAGAGCCAACCCGCCATTGTAGAGGAACGGAGAGAACAGACAGGCGCCCTTCATTATGGGCGGAAGGACCGAGTTCAGAAACGCATTCACGACGAACGATATGAGCGTAAAGGCGATATAGATTAGAAACTGGTGCCAGCTCTTCGCCTCGTAGTCCTGGTTTCTGTTAGCAAGATGGGCCCGATAAGAGCTAGAAAGTGTTCCCACCGGATGGACCAAGGAGACAACCCCCAGGATGAGTTGACTAGAGAGGAGACAGTTTGTTGCCACAAGGGCCACCTATCAAGCCATCTTAACAAAAGTCTTTGGATGGGAGTCATCAGTGAACGAGGGCCTTACCCAGCCTGCACAATTGACCCAGCCTGTGATCCATGACAGGATCGGCCGCCATCGTTCCCAGGAGACTTGTTGGGTTAGCTACAATGTTCATAACGTTCCGCGACCGCGTGTACGAACCCACTATTTACTATGACTTAGTATTACTGCTGTTGAACGGGACAATAGGATTGCCTACCAGCGACCCAATGATACTGCCCACCAGCCCTAAATCTCGGAGTTTTTCTGTCAACAGGTGCTTCCGGCAAACAGGTCACGGTACGCACGTAGGATAGGCACTCAGAAATTCTGCCAATGATACAGCAACGCACAGAGTGCATATACCGGCGGTAACGCATCCTATAAATCTGCTTTAGTCGGTAGCCAGACGGTATACAGCCAGGCAAATGTCTACTATACCCCAAATGACCGAAGTACTTCCACCCGATGTGATACTGAGCGACAAACTGGCCGAAAGAGCAGTCCATGACTGATTTCGAGACTGTCAGCCTGGTTCAATTGGATAGCATACGACTGGCAGCCTACATTGAGAATCGCAAAGGCGAGACCAAGCATTGCCCTAACCTGCGGTCAATATGCGGGACAGTCGCTCGGGCTCGGAGACGCTGTCACAAACATCATGGAAAAGTTCCGGCGCAGTTCGGCGCGATGGCCCATCGCAGCGAGCTGCGCATCATCGTCTATACCGGGCTTCATACTGATGATCTGCTCAGTCAATGGGGTTGCATAGGATAGCAATAAACTGCAAGGCTCATTCTTGGCCAACGGTCATGAACCAGGACGGTTCTTTACATAGAAGAAACATGCAGCTGTCCAGATGGGGCCACTCTTCAACTGCGCTGGATCCGGTGCGATGCTACTCTGGCTCGAGCTTCAGCTTTCCCCGCATTAAAGATAAAACTAGTCTGAGTTAAAGGTGAAGCTTGCGAACGCAAGGAATCGTCTGCGTCGTACTCGACCTCGTAGCGCGCCAAGTGGACTTGGGCACGCATGGACTTGCCCGATGCAGCAACTCATGGTTGCTGATAGGCTTCCCCCGCGTTCGGTCCGCAGCTTATTGTCCGCTCTCGCCGAGTTCCAGATTAGTTTCGTGTACAAAGTACTTTGTGTGTTAATTTTGATCAAACCAACAGTCAAAGCTAATTGACGGTTGACATGCAAATAGAATGGTCAATTGACGAGGCGCGGGCTTTTTTGGTCGTCCTTGTTCGGCTCTGTGGCCGAATCATAGTCTTCTATTTCCTGTCCGGGTTGGATTCCGGACTGATAGTTGACTATCATTCGAGTTGGAGACTGTTTACCAGAAGGTCAGTCGCGTACTTGGTCCTTTTCTCGGCTTTCCTAGGCCATTCTCCTTTTCCTTTTTTGCATGGCCTTTCATAGCTCGTTCTCCGCAGCATGGAGGCTGGGAACCAAAATCTACAATCTTGTGCTATACCTCTAGGAGCAGTCTTCCAGTTTATTGTAATCTGCAAGGATGCTGTTAAAAGTATTCACTTATCTCGTTTGCTACTACTACTACAGCATCGTCCATATCGGTGCTAGTAGTATGAGACAGTTGATTTGAGGGATCAATCGCAGCAATCTAAAATTGCCCGTTGCCTGGCGTCTTTCTTAAAAGTGGTACAGATCCCTATCTACGTACATGGCACGGGCGTACTAACCCATAACTGCTGTTAATCTGACCAGCTCAAGTAGATCGGCCAATGGGCATCTGTCCATGCGCGCATAGTCCAGCGCCATTGGCATAGCTTTCAACACATCGCGAGGCGATAAGAGAGTGGAGCAAAAGGAACCGCATGTGGGGGCGCATGTACCTGCTTGACCTGGAATAGAGGAGATTGTTGTTTACCTTTCAGGTACGAGATGTGCTGATTGTCACCGTCGTGGGCTCGGCGATTCGCGGCTTGGCTGCGTATATATGCAGGTAGTTACTGTTGTACGGAGCGGATATATAGACTGAAGCGTGGCCGCGGGATTTTCTCTTGAAACAACTTTGTGTAACTATATCTGTCAAATGTAGCTTCATCCCATCGACCGAACGATATGCCTTACTACAGATCTGTCGTCGCGGCTGCGCTGTTGGCGCCATCAGTCTTAGCAAGTCCGACTGTCGGGCATCAGAATGGCACATGCAGGAAAACCAAAGTTGCGATCATGTAAGATCATGCCTGTTTCGGTCGGAAAGAGAACAGAAGAGGATTCTAACAGGGTTTCAGTGGCGCTGGCGTGGCTGGAATTACAGCAGCTGTAGGTAGCACACAAAGAAGGTCCGGTACTAGATGCTATGTACATGCTAATTGCTGCAGCAATCGCTCAGTAACAATTCCATCGATGACTTTGTCATCATCGAGTACAATTCCGAGATTGGCGGCCGCATGAAACATACCACGTTTGGGAAAGATGCCTCTGGCCATCCCTTGACGGTAGAACTTGGTGCCAATTGGATACAGGGTCTGGGGACGCCCAGTGGACCGCAGAATCCGATCTGGACTTTGGTATTTTTATTCCATCGACTTCCGGACTGGATTGGAGAACTGATTTTCCTTTTCCCCAGGGCCAGAAATATGGCGTCAACAGCACTTATTCCAACTACAGCTCGATCTTGACCTACGACGAAACCGGCTACACAGACTACAGTGATCTCTTTGATGAGTTTGAAGATGCATATTCGACCACGGAACAGTTAGCTGGAAGTATTATCACAGACAGCTTGCAAGATCTCAGTACACGGGCTGGGTTCAGCCGGAGTGGCTGGAAACCCAAAAAGGACATGAAAGCCCAAGCGATTGAATGGTGGGAATGGGGTATGCAATCAAATAGTCTCTCCTCGTGAGTGTGCAAGATGAACTAAAATCGGGTGTCTTAGATTGGGAGTATGCGTATGAGCCGGATGTGAGCTCCTTGCTGTATGGCATTGTAAACTACGTGAGACGCCGGCGCATTGGCCCATCTACAACAAACATGAACTAACAAAGGACCCAGAACACATCGTTTTATCAGTGGTCAGATGAAAATAACTACGTCTGGGACCAGCGTGGCTTCAACACCTGGCTGAAAGGAGAGGCAAGCTCGTTCTTGGAGGCGAACGATCCACGTTTACTTCTAGATACTGTTGTCACTAACGTGACCTACGATGATAACGGTGTCACTATTACCGATCAAAAGGGCGGCTGCGTGGAGGCCGAATATGCCATTTGTACTGTGTCGTATGTGCTTGTGCCCGTGTTCGTTCTCTACAGCTCGCTAACTGTCATCAATCCAGACTGGGCGTGCTCCAGAACGAGGCAATCTCGTTCGAACCCGAGTTTCCAACATGGAAGCAGGATAGTATTGACACTTTTGACATGGGCACTTATACCAAAATCTTCTTCCAGTTCCCGCCCGACAAGGTTTTCTGGCCCAAGGACACCCAGTACTTCCTCTATGCCGATCCCGCTGAGCGCGGCAGATATCCGGTGTTTCAATCTCTCGACGCCCCTGGCTTCCTCGAGGGATCTGGAATCATCTTTGTCACCGTGGTGCATGATCAGTCCTATCGCGTCGAGAGTCAGAGTGATGAAAAGACCAAGGATGAGGTCCTGGGAGTCTTGCGTGACATGTTCGGTGCCGACAAGGTCCCTGATCCGATTAATTTCATGTATCCTCGCTGGAGCCTAGAACCATGGGCATATGGCAGTTACTCCAACTGGCCATGGGGTGTCACGCTCGAAATGCATCAGAACCTTCGGGCAAATGTCGGCCGCCTTTTCTTTGCAGGCGAGGCAACAAGTGCAGAGTATTTCGGCTTCTTGCAGGGAGCTTGGTACGAGGGACAAAATGCTGGAGAGACAGTGGCCAGTTGTCTGAACGGCGACGAAAAGAGCAGCTGTGGCCAGAAGCATTATGCACCGTTGCACGGCAGTACTGCAGCTAGCGAGTTTGATGAGGAGAATGGCTGGACGGTGACAAGCTTCCAGACCAACGGGTTTTGAGTTTTTCATTTAATAATACAAACATACATTTGGCGCAACCAGGATTTCGTTCGGCTTCAGTGCAAGACAGCTCTGGCCATGATTCTTTTCAAAGAGAAGCGTGATTACAGCGTAGTCCCCCATGCATATCATCGATTTTCTGCAGCATCCAGCCAGACGTAATTCCAAACTTTGTTTCTGTTGGGACACCGAGTTTGATCTGGCTCGAGAGATGACATTGACCAGACGCGTACCGAAACTGGACGCACTTTTCGTCGGTCATACAGAGAGCCTCACACTGTGATACTGTGTCGCAGGATTGCTCGTAGCCACCGCCATTGTCCCAGTGTTCAAGACGATGACGGAGTCTGGGACGTATCAGCGCGTCGAAGACGTCGCGATGCAATAAGCTCTCGCTAGGCGCATGAAGCAGACCATTCTGCTCCAACATCCACAAAGAAGCTATTGCTTGCGATGACATATGATGCTGTGTAAGTACGGCCTGACACCAAATCTCTTCGGTGTACTGCGTCCGGTCAGGAGATTCTCCTTGAAAGAGCGGCCATGCGTCGGTCAACCCAATCCCGGCATCTGCGAGCATCCAACCAAGAGAGATATCGCCATATATGACTTCATTGGTCAGGTCAAGGTACTCCTTCACCCTGGGTTCTAAATATTCGACTGCGTGGCGTAAAGCCGCGTTGGATAGCACGAAGCCCGAGCCACCGTGAGCAAAGGGGCGGTCGGCCACCGTTGTCTTCTTCCCAAAATAGTATATTTGCTTATGATCGTAAGCTGCCAGCCACCGGAGCAAATTCGACCAGACCACTGCCGTGTCGTCTTCGATGAAAACGAACCACTTGGCATCTGGTTTCATGTCAAGCGCGGTTTTCATCATGGGCAGGAACTTGTACTTGTCCAACTTCCAGCCTTGAGCTGAGCCGCCTCTGCTGCGACGGGGGACCTGGGGACCAAAATCTGTTGCGAACTGGCTCCTGAGGTTTTCATCAAAGAACGACAGAGCGTCATGTATAACGTGTTCACGAAAAGAGTCGTTCGCATCTGACAAGATCATGAACTCCGGCACGCACTTCAGGGTTGTCTCAAAGTGAATGGGCATTCTATTGCGGAGAACCGTGGAGCCCGTTTTCATGACCACAAAGATGTGTCCGTAACCCGGAAGTACAGCACATGGGATCTGTCTCAGGGCAGCGTATGCTTCATACTCGGCTGGTCGGCGAATCCACCAGGGAATAAAGATGCAAGTGGCGATGAGCATTACATGGAGCCAGGCCCAGCGGTGCAAGTAACCGCGAATCCATGGCATCGGGATCAGAGCTTCCTTGATAAGAGGCAATGATTATGATGGCAATAATATTAGATACAGCTGGGAATAGAAACCGTCTTTCTATCTTCCGGTCAGATCATGGACATTTACGTACAGGACGCTGTCAGCTTAGCTAGACGAATTTTCCCTTAGCGTGCCAACAGCGCGGAGTCTAGTGTCAAGTTATAGTTTGCTGGAATTCCGCGAGGTATCGACCTGGACCTATTGCATAGCTATTCGTCTTGCAAAATATATCGATTGCTATTGTGTCTATTCCTCTGTGCTGGGAAGTTTACGTCTCCGCTCCCAAGAAACAGTAGCTGGTGCCAGCGGCCTTGAGAACAACGACTACAGAAACATCAGCAACCCTACGAGAAAATCGCCCATAGACAAATGGACTCACCGAATAGTCGGTCGCTAACACGTCCTCGGTGTTGCTCGATACTGCCTTGATGCGAAAATGTCGTACAAATAAGGCGAGGATTACGCCCAGTTGCACATAGGCAAACCTTTCGCCAATACACCGGTGGCGCCCACCCCCAAACGGCAGATACGGGCTCTTTGACCCTCTCCCCGATTTGTCGTCATCGTCGTCATCGCGGGTCTCATGAACAGAGGGTTTCTTCCAGCGATATGGATCCCACTTCAAGGGATTGGCAAAGTAGGTTTCATCTCTTGCAGAAGATGCCGGACTGGAAAGGACAATGTGGCCTGGCGGAATGACCATGCCACACTTGCCGGTAACCGGCAGAGGCTTCTTCGCCAGGCGCATAATAGAATGGATCGGATTGTAGAGGCGAAGTGTTTCTTTGATGACGTTAGCATGTAGTTGTAGCCTTTGGAGCCCGCCATATGACAGTTCTGTCATCCCACGCTCGCGCATCTGCTCGTCATATAGTTCCTCCTGGATATCTGGCCGGGATGCCAGGCTCAGTAGTGCGAAAGAAATGACAGCAGAGCTTGAATGATGACCTCCCAGCAAGAGAGCAATCATCATGTGTGCAATTTCCTTGTCAGGAAGCGTGCTGCCGTCTTTGTAGACACAGTTATGCATCAAGTTCCAGATCATATCCTTGGCCTCGGAAAACTTTGTTGTGTTCTCGGACTGTTCCTCGCATCGACGCTGGGCGATGATGCCGGTGTAAACCTTGGTCATTTCTCGCTGGGCGGCGTCACGTTTCCGGTTCCTTGGTAAGGGCACCCATGATGGAAGAAAGAAGTTGATCGGGGAGAAGCCCATATCAAGATCATGATACAGGGCCGCAATGCGTGAGCCCGCCGATGAGAATTGACGGCGTACTTCGGCTCCCTGTAATGATGAAGACGCAGTGTAGATCGTCAATTCGGCCATGGCCAAAGGCACATCCAATTCTCCCGTTTCATTTCCGGTTTTGTTTTGGAAGGCGCTATACGAGTCAAAGAATGAAGCGGTTTCTCGGGCGATGAGATGAACATATGATTCGAGAGCCGATTGGCTGAGTCCAAACTTGACAAACTGTGCATAGCTTTGGTCAGTATTAGAGTCGACATTGCTGTCACAGAAAACGGGTGATGTAGTCACCTTTTTCTGTTGCATAAACTTTGCATTATCACAGTCAAAGATGACATCTGTCCCAAAGACAGGGGTCGTTAATGGAGTGTAGATTTCTTCTGCCGACAGCTCACTTTGTTTGCCATTTAAAACAAAATTGTTGCCCTCGGCGCCGAGATACACGGTCACCGGCCGTCCAAGGAGTATGAAAGTAAAGACGTCGCCGTACTTGAAGGATGACACGTTAGCTGAACGTTGCCTACCAACAGAAAGAGGCAGAAAAGTCACCTTGGCTTTGCATTTCTTTAAAAATGTTAATGGATCTTTGCCATAGGCGATCGTGCTTCCGAGAACAGGGAGGTAATGAAATACTACCGGCGGCTTCGATGCATCGCGTTTGTTCCATAGCTGGGTCAAGACATTGACTGCAATACCGAACAGAACAAGAATGAGAGGCATGAATGCCATCGGGTAAGGATACATGGGGACAAATGTCGCAAAAGATTCCATGATGCTATCTGTTGTTCGGATCCGGTTTCTTCCCTAGCCAAGGTGCTCTCTAGGACGTTGATAGAAGGGCAGAATTGAGTACCAAGTTTCATTTCGCATAATTGGAAGCGCACAAATGTATTCCTCAAACCCCCTGTCCATCAACAATAGCAGATTCAATCGATATTATTGGTCCTCAACATGTCTCTATTGGTCCTAGAATGCTTCTTAGGGCTGTCAGTCCGCCGGAAGCTACTCTGCCGAATCGTATGACAGGCCCAAAGGGATAAAAAGCAGGCCAAGCCCAAACATTTCATAGGGCTTCTGCGTATACCCCATTGCCGCCGCTTTGTCTGCTACTACGGTGTCTTCTTGTGATGTGAATCCTTCCCAGTCCTTTCAGTTACGCTAGAGGAGAAGGTTGTCTCGATATTGCTTGTGTTCTAAGCATGTAAACCGATTCCAGGCTTGTAGGAACTTACGGTTGTCTCTTGATGTTCATCATTAGGTTAAGAAGCGTTGTCTATCATCCACACAGCACACATCTAGACTATTTTGACTTTTCTATAGGTGCACTTAAGGTTAATGACTCTCGGGGCCTTATAGATAAGGCATTAAACCTAGCTAACAGATCTAGATTCCTGTCGATTCGAACCATGGTGAAATTAAGCCAACCCCACATAATAATGTTACAGTCGTTATGCATATTGGGGTATGGCACGTATGTATTCTGGAATTAGCTGTCAACATGGAGTAAGTTATCATCAATGATATGCCATTGACGTATAAACGCTCAGTGGCCTATACAGACTATGAATTTCGAAAGCAAGAAGAACAATGCAGATATAGGAATGACATAGTGCCAGCATAAAGTTCGCAGCTTATCGCAAGTGTATACTTATCTAGCATCCCACAAAGATATATCGCCCTCAACAATGTTATTGTTATCCTTTGAGGATCGCAGCAAAGACCGGGGAAACCGGCCATTTCGGCAATCATCCGCCGGCAAGGCCGTTGAGCGCGGTGACACCACGCACTAAGGTTTTGAACTTGCCTATAATAGGAAATGCCGCACGAGAAGTGATAAAGCTACGCAACCTTAGCCAGTACGACTTTACCACAGGAGCGATAGAGTTGGAGGGCACCCAGTTTCTCTTCTGTGAGAGAATGTCCGAATATCACTGCTGTAGACATGACAAGGATCAGTTGATTGTATTTCCAGCCGCTGCGAAATCGTGGGCTATAATAAACATTCTCAGAAAAACCGTTTGTTCAGCCAGAACGGGAAAAGGGACGGTAAGACGTCTGTATTGATAATACGGCTAACTACCCCGCGGGGTGCTAGCGTGTTGACATTGCGGCACTGCGACCAATCAGAATTTATTATGGCTAGTTCTCATGTGACGGGGCCCCACTGTGGCTTCCCGGCTTATCAGTATGTACATGCAGCCGCGTTAATTAATTAGCACGTTGCCGGCTTCATCGTCCAGGTTTTCTCGTCTTTCTCTCATCTGTTTTGTCTCCTTGTCTTCTCATCGCATGTGCGCTGGTCAATTCGCGATTCCGTCAGTATGGAGGACGCAGACAGTAAGCGTCCGGCAATCAATTCCAATGTTACGCCCAGCGATACGCGAGATCAGGGGCCGCTGAAGGGCGACGTGCTGGCCATCGACCAGACTCGCAACATCACCATTGCCGAACATGAGGCCAGCTTCTGGGTTGCCATCCGCCAGTGGCCGACTGCTGTCTTTTGGGCAATCTTTTTCTGCATTGCCGTTGTGATGGCCGGATTTGATGCGCAAATTATCACCTCGTTTTTCGCCTTGCCTGCATTTCAACAAAGGTTTGGCCATTTATACAAGGGGCAATATATCCTATCAGCCGAGTGGCAGATGGCCCTGAATATGGTACGCATTCTCTGGACATAGCATCGACATGTTTCTTTTTATTAAATCGAGGTTCCAGGGAAACCCTATCGGGCAGGTCCTCGGTGCCCTGGCATGCGGCTGGCCATTGGAGAAGCTTGGTCGGCGGCTGACGCTGGGCTTGTGCTGCATCTGGTCCATCTGCTTTGTGTTTGTCCAGTTTTTCTCGACCAGTATTGGCATGCTGTGTGCCGGCGAGATTCTTGGTGGTCTTGCCTACGGATTCTACGTCGTCATCGCGCCTACTTATGCGTCGGAGATTTGCCCGCTTGCCCTGCGCGGCGTTTTGACGGGTTCTGTCAATCTGGCCTTTGTCATTGGACAATTTGTAGCACAAGGCGTAGCGGCTGGACTCGAGAGCCGGCTGGATGATTGGGCATGGAAAGCGCCGTTTGCCATCCAATGGGTGTGGCCGGTCGTCCTGCTCGTCGGCTTGTTCTTCGCACCAGAAAGCCCGTATTGGCTGGTGCGCAAGGACAGGCGTGACGATGCTCACAAGGCCCTCGTGCGATTGTCATCGGCCAAGCATCGGCCGGATATTGATGGCATGCTGGTGATGATTGAGCAAACAGACCTTCTCGAGCGCGAGATCGAAGCCACGACGACCTACTGGGATTGCTTTAAGCGGGCTAACCTTTTCCGGACTGAGATCTCAGTCATGGTTTATCTGATTCAAGTTATTGGCGGCAATCCGTTGATTGCATATGCCAATCTCTTCTTTGAGATGGCCGGGTTGGACTCGTCGGAATCCTTTAATAGTGAGTGCTCGGTTGTGAAACACCTGTCGCCGATCAACAAGCTAATTCTTGGGGACAGTGGGAGTGGGAAACACTGCTCTCGGATTTGTGGGCACCTGTCTTTCATGGCCATTGATGCTTCATGTCAGTTACTTTTCCCTCCGCACCGGGCAGCTTCTTTCTTTCATGCTAACATGCCAACTTTAGTTTGGTCGTCGTTCTATTTACAACACGGGCATGGTGCTGATGACGATTCTGCTCTTTACCATTGGCTTTCTGGACCTTGGCCGTGACAACACTGGGGTTGTCTGGGCTCAGGCGTCCCTGATGGACATCTGGACCTTTATTTATCAGACCACAGTCGGTCCGATTTGCTTTGTCATTATATCCGAGATCTCAGCAACCCGGTTGCGCGGCCGCACCATTGCCATTTCGACCGCCATTCAAGCTGGAGCCAACATCATCTTCACCGTGGTGTTGCCGTACATGATCAATTCAGACCAAGGCGACTGGCGCGGCAAGACCGGTTTTCTGTTTGGCGGTATCAGCTTGCTCTGTTGCGCCTGGTGCTATTTCAGGCTACCAGAGTCAAAGGGCCGGACTTTTGAAGAATTGGACATTCTTTTCGAAAGAAAGGTTCCGCCGCGCATGTTCAAAAACTATGACTTGCTCGAAGACGAGGTGGCACACGCCTGAGATGCCCAATTTCTCCGTCATGACCCTCGCACTATCGCGTGCGACTTCACCATAATGGATCTTTTTTTTTTCTCTGTGCAAATTTGACGTTCTGTATGCGTTGGCAAAGCAACTGACATGTCCTGAGATGTTGGGAGTTGCTTTTGTTTTTCTTTCTTTTACGATTATTAATCCAATTAATTGATTTGATCCGCCAGTCATGACAACGTAGGTAAAAATCCAGGGCTTGGGGACCTAGACCAAAGCGGATATTGCCATAGCATAACTAGCAGCCGGGTGAGATTATAGTCACCAAGCTAAAGTGATAGGCCCGATGTCTTAGTCACTATGCTCGAGAGCACGGGAATAGTGAATGTCTGGTTCGAAACAAGGAGATTGGATCATATGATGTTCCACGGAGACAATCGCATTGTTATGGATATTCTGCTCCAGAACCAAAGGTACAACGCATTGTAGTGTTCCTTTGTGCCTATCAACAGAGGTTCAATGTGCTGGGAGCTGCACTCACCACCACTGAAGGATTCTGAACGGGATGGCTACCTTTGCCCAACCACCTTTGTTACGTACTATTCCAAAAAGGTACCAGCTTATCATGGGATTCTATGGAATAATCCGAACCCATAAGATGATCACTTAAGACGTTAGTGACCCCCCCTTTTGGGCGCTTTCGTGCGGCTGGGGTGACCACACAAGCCGGTTGGTGTCAACGCCATGCCAAATCTTATTTTCGTGTTCCGGTCAATGTCCACTCTGTACCTGTGGCGTTGATATGGTGTGTTGAGCAAGTCGCGGCCGGAACCAGGAAATGGTAGCAAAGCCGTCACCTGTTAGCTCCGTTGTCAAGTCCACTTGGTGTCGAGTCTGTTGTCGACAGGAGAGCGGCAAATGGCCTTAGTGGCTCGCTCGAACTTTTGGGGTCCAAATATCGCTGCGTTCCGTGCCCACGGACGGTTCCTTGGACGCTTTGCTCGAAAAGAACGCCACTACTGAGTCTCGCTCCAAAGCCACATGCAAAAGGTGGGTTTAATTGGCCATCCTCCATGGTATCTTGGGGTTGGATGCCGAAATCTACATAAGCCCCTCAACATCGCACACCTCTAGTCGCAACTCTCTCTCTCTTTCCTTTTTTTCTCTCTCCTCCTATCATTATATGGGGGACGTAAGAATGTCTCCACGGAGATATTCATCGACCACGACCACGACCACGTCTATGCGAGTTGGCCATTGCGTAATCTTTTCCTGAGTCCCGGAAAACCATGGATAACGACACTGCTGGCCCGTCCGAGGCCACTTCCACGATGGCTACCTCAGGGACGCAGTCATCGTCTCAACGAAACACTCTCAACGCCTATAGTACCTTGGAAGTAGTTCGCCCCAGCGGCCTCGAAGCGTACAAGAGGACCTCGGAAACCGGATTTGTCCCCCAGTGGCAGGCTCAGACTACTACCAAAGGTATGTGCTTCCACCGCTGTTCTTTTCCTCGTCCAGACAACAGTCAAGGCCTGACTGCGGCGTCTAGATGAGCAAGATTATTCCAAGCCGGGCCCGGGGTTTTCGGAGCACGGCAGTACTGCTCCCATCAGCCCATTCCTACAACAGGCCTCGTATGACACGATCTGGGGTCTGCCAAAGCGAGTATTTTGGATCCTCGTCGGCGTGGTCGCGTCTCTCTGCGTCGTCGCGATCATCGTCGGAGGCGCTGTTGGGGGAACGCGCAAGCAAGAGTCGCAGAATGCCGCAGCCGACCAGGGCATTGTTTCGTCCTTGATTCCGACCGCTTTTGTTACTGTCACCGTTACTGCGGCGCCTCAGCACACGACCTCGACAACCATGCCTCCTGCCTCCAAGACGACTTCGGTGTGTGTAGGCGGCATCGGGGCAGACAACTACGCCGGGCTATGTGGCTTTGCTTGTAGCTATGGATATTGTCCGCCCGGTCCCTGTACCTGCACCACGTCGGGCACGCCAGTTCCCACGCCTCCAACAAACGGGATCAAGGGCGTTCCGCTCGCGGGGGAAGACGAGTCCTACTTGGGCTTGTGTAGTTTCTGCTGCAACCATGGCTACTGTCCTGACAGTGCCTGCACTACGTCACGTGCATGAACCATCTGTAAACGCCTTTTTCTGTTTTGTTGTTGTTCTCCCCTCGTTCTTTGATATCGATCAATCGGAGTTGGTCAATAATTGGGTCACATATACGATTATCGGGTTTGGCGCGGCTATCGACATTGTTTCCGGAAACCTTTCAGCCGCTCTCATCATGGCATCTGGCGTTTGTTTTTGTTTTTGCTTCGTATGAATTAATTCAGTGATATCCACAACCTGTGCAGAATCGAAATCGTATCTTGTTGGTGAAGCCGTCCCACACGATGTACCGCATACCCAACTGCGGCTCCTCTAGGCTGCAAGCAACTAGTCTTTCGAATTAATATCAGATCCCTGCCGAACATTCGCCCGTCGGCCCCCTTCTTTTCTCGGAAAATAAATCGACTCGTTAGCGCTAAACAACATCGAGACTGGTCTCCCGTGGCGCCATCTGCAGTGGCGCACCTTACTGCCCAAGTCAGACACAGGGCCGGTTAGCGAGTGATACCAGTGGCCAGCCAGCCGGTTGATCCGCTCATAACATGGAGCGACGGAAAACCATTCTGAATCGATCGGTGGACGACATGAACCGACAGTCCGAACGAGTCCCGTTCCGGAAATGGCAGCCTTGCAACGTGTTGGGCGGCGGAGCCGACAAAGCGCAAGAATCCCCTCATTGCTGAAGATTGGTGTTCCGTCGAGGACCGTAGCCCCCATGAGGCGGACGAGGCTGGAACCACGTGCAAACAGGCTTCAAATAGCCTTCGTGGCTTCAACAGTCGTTCCCCACGACGGATGCGGACGGGTCGCGTGATTGGCGCGCGAGAAACCTCGGATTTTGGGTTTGTAAGCGGAGTTTGCGTTTGTGCACTGGAGAGGGTTCATTAGAAGGCGACGACGCAGAGAAAAGAAGATGGTAGTGATCGGTGATGAGGAAAGTAGACGACTCCGCCGTGGATGACTAGTCATGATGCATGCGAGCATGTGATTTCATTAAGCAGCCCGATAATTAACCAGGGCAGGGTACTGTAACTAGCACATAACTGCAATTATATCAACACATCTTCACATAATTAACCAAACTCAAAAGGGTACAAATTTTCCGGATCGGGTCTTTGCTTTTTCGGTTGATAAAACCACCTGTATCGTTCTCCGAACTCCGCAATCTGCAAGCAAATCTCCTAGAAAAGAGGGGTAGCATAACCTTATGCGAGGCAAAACCCAAAACCTAATAAGCCGTTAAAGTTGGTTTAGATAATCAGCACCGGAGTTTCACAGGACCCTGAAAAGTAGAGAGATAGAACAAAAGGAGGGCTTATTAGTTGGTTGCTTCGTTGCTTCGTTGCTACATACTAGTGTTCTTGTGCAAGCACTAGTGTTCTTGTGCAAGCACTAGTGTTCTTGTGCAAGCGGCATACATTCAGATGTAAATCTTATCCTGGATAAGCACCATTTCCCCTAGCCACCTCTTCTTTAAACAACACTCGATGCAAGCTCGTCATCTACCAACAAGTTATATTCTTTCCCTAGCCTGTTTGGGCATATCGACCGTGATTGGGTTCCCAACTTTGCTCGTTATACGGGGCGAACCACCCGCCATCTGCTGCCTGGATCGGT
This sequence comes from Talaromyces piceae, assembly GCA_001657655.1. Taxonomy (NCBI): domain Eukaryota; kingdom Fungi; phylum Ascomycota; class Eurotiomycetes; order Eurotiales; family Trichocomaceae; genus Talaromyces; species Talaromyces piceae. The sequence goes on from JNNX01000010.1 coordinate 231,279, forward strand.
TATCGGCACGCCCGGAGCTAAGCCTAGGGTTAGTGCCGAGGGGCGAGGAATGACGAAAGACGAAAGANTTTTTTTTTTTTTTTTTTTTTTTTTTTTTTTTTTCCATTCATCGGACAGTCAACTCATTTTCTGATTAGTCTCATGTTGAATTATTAATGAGCAATCAGCAATCGCTGGGGTCGGCGTGTGCGATTTGTTATATCTCGAGGGGGATGCCACCCGAGTCCTCTCCCGCTCAGAACCATCATCAGCAGTGATGTCGGCCCTCTCGCGGGTGTTTTCCCGCGCAGCCAACAAACCGTATCGCACGCGCAAACTGCAGGTTACAGCGCCCTATCTGAACGCAGATGGCTATGTCGACTTTGGCCCGGACGATATCGAGAACCCGCGGAACTGGTCGACGGGGCGCCGGGCCATCATCACCATCACGACCGTCCTGTTGGTCTTGAATGCGACGTTTGCCTCGAGCTCGCCCAGCGGCTGCTTTGTCTCCATCTCCAATGACTTCGGCGTCTCGATGGAGGCGGCTGGCCTCACCATCACCCTCTTTCTGCTCGGCTACTGTGCCGGCCCGCTCGTGTTCGCGCCCCTGAGCGAGTTCTTCGGCCGCCGGTGGATCTTCTACATCACCTTTTCGCTGTATCTGGCCTTCAACTTCCTGTGTGCGTTTGCCCCCAATTTCGGGAGCCTGCTGGCCGGCCGCTTTCTCACGGGCACCTTCATCTCCGCTCCGCTCAGCAATGGCCCGGGCGTGCTGGCCGACTTGTGGAATCCGCTGGAACGGTCGAACGCGATGGCCGGCTTCTCTGTCATGGTCTGGATCGGCCCAGCGCTGGGTCCCGTCGTGGCGGGCTTCCTCCAGTTGACCAAAGACTGGCGCTGGAGCTTCTATGTGCTGCTCTGGCTCGGCGGCGTGTCCGCCATCCTGATGCTGACCATCCCCGAAACCTATGCGCCCACTATCCTCCATGCCAAAGCCAAGCGCATTCGCGCGGCCAAGCTGCCGGGCTACGAGAACGTCAAGGCCGCCACCGAAGACGACGACCGGACCCTGGCTGGCGTCTACAAGGTCGCCCTGACCCGGCCCTGGATCATCCTGTTCGACCCCATTTCGCTGTTGTGCGCATTATACCTCGCCGTCGTCTACATGCTCCTCTACATGCTCTTCTCCATCTATCCCATCGTCTTCCAGGAACGACGCGGGTGGAACGCCGGCGTCGGCGAACTGCCGCTGATCGGCACCGTGGTGGGTGCCTTGTTCGGCGGTGTCGTCGTCCTGATCGACACCCGGAAGCGACAGAAGCGAATCGAGAGAGGCGAAATGAAAATGGAAGACGCCACGCCAGAAGATCGGTTGCCGTTAGCCATGATTGGCGGCATCGCCTTTGCGGCCTCCATGTTTTGGCTGGCCTGGTCAGCGGAATACAAGTAAGTCCAAGTCCTTCGAGTCGTTGGCCGTGGTTTTGGGTCTATCGCACCATTGATAAACAACGCTGACAATTTGTGCGTTCCAGTCAAGTCCATTGGATTGTCCCGACCATTGCCGGCGGCTTTCTGTCGGCCAGCATGCTGCTCATCTTTGTTGCATACCTCAACTATCTGGTTGATGTCTACCTCATGTATGCTGCATCCGCCATCGCGGCAAATACGATCGTTCGCTCGGCCTGCGGCGCCGCGGCGCCCCTTTTCACCAAGCAAATGTTCACTGCCCTGGGCGTGGGAGGTGGAGGCAGCTTGATCGGTGGCGTTGGCACGTTATTGGCGTGCATCCCCTTTCTCTTCTATAGATATGGGAAGCAGATCCGGATTCGGAGTAGATATGCGCCGACCAATCAGATGCGGCTGAATCAGGAAAAGGACGAGGAGAACGGTGTTTCGGATGGCCAGGTAGTTGATAGATAGCCATTTGTCCTTTGGTATTTAATATCCGTTCTTCACGTAACTCGACGCTGATTCTTGCGACGCCGGAACCGTCGGAGCAGTAAAGAGAAACATGGTGAAAAGGAACGTACCATGTACTTGTATGTCAAATCAAAAAATAGACTCATCTCAGTATGTTTTCATGGGATAAATTACGTCTCGTGTATCGAGCTACTACATGTATCAGAGAATCAGTTCTGATCAATCCGGTTGCTACATATCTTGTTCTATTGTTTGTTTCAGATTGCATTATATACAAACACCAAGTCCTATATACCCACATTGATCTTCATCAACCTCTATCTACACAAGAGTGCCCTCAAGACCCAGGATCGACGCAATGCAAAATCTTTCGTCCCATAAAAAACTCCTCTATGAATGCAACAACAACAACGACATCAGATGGACGAAGAAAGTATCTAAAATATTTTTTTTTCAGACGTACGCATATCGAACCTAGTCGTCATGCGTTGCCGGCATAGCCGGAAGTCTTACTCTCCAAATGATAGTGCCGACGACAGCGAACAGACTGGCAGCCACCATCCATGCCAATCCAGTCCAGAAGCCTCCCAGATCGATTCCCCATTTGAAAAAATTGGTCATGATCGGGCTCGCAAGAATCATCCCAAAGGCCTGAATGATCTCAATCATCACGTAGACGCGCGCGGTCTCCTCGGGTTTGATCATCGTCGCCACGATGGCGCGGGTCGTGTACACGAACCCGGCCCCCATGGTCTGCACAACCAGAAAGAAAATGACGAGCGAGACGTGTGGCGAGAGGCCGATCCCGAGGGTGCCCACGAGGAGGCATACAACACTTGCTTTGGTGAGAATCAAGTCTTTTCTACGGCTGTCCACCCCTCGTTTCTTTTGTAAATACCACGAAGCCATGGGCAATATGATCAGCAGAAGCGCCACCATCAGGATGGATTTCAGAGAAACCAGCATGTTAGCCGCCACCAATTTCCAACCATATCGGAGAGATACATATTGAACCAAGAACCAAGAAGAGCCCCGACTGAGTTTGAACACTAGGAATGCGGAGAACAGGAGCAGGATCTGTTTGTTTTCCAAGAGAAATGCGTACGCCCTGACAGCCGAAACCGCACGCTGCCATTTCGATTGGCGACGTGCAGCATGTCCTGGTTTGTCAAATGATGGAGCCTCGTTTTCGTCGTCCGAGTGGAGGCTCGATAGCTCATGTTCATCGATTCCATCTGCATGTTTCCGTTCTGCGGGGGGAAACGCATTCTTGGTCTCGGGCAAAGTAATTCCCAGGCAGACGCCAAATATAACGATGCCCCAGCCCAAAAGCAACGGGATCCAAGAATTGTACAGCATGAGCCACGACCCCACCGAGTTCGACAGGAACTCGGATCCCATCACAGCAACCCCGAATTGGAAAAACATGGCAGATCTAGATTCGTTGGTCAGCAAGAGAGCTCCGTACAGATGATAGAGGCTGCACGCAGGTGATATGGATCCGTGGAGAGAGAGTCCTCAACACTTACCGTTGTGCCTCGGTTGTCACATCCGTCATCATTGTCCACACCACGGCCGCAGCCACAACCAACCCACCACCGAACAGCCATGACAGAGACGACAGCCAAATGGCGCGCAGTGGAATCATGTCCGGAAACCACAGCACGACACCCTGCATGAAAATGTTGATAACGAAGCCCGGGACAGCCAGGAGAATCGTCGGTTTGCGTCCAATCCGATCGGCCAAGAGTCCGTACGGCAGCGCCAGCAAAATACTTGCTAATCCATCAAACAGCTCCATGTATCCTTTAATGAACGCGATTTCTCCCTGTACTTCCGGACCCTTGCACTCTTCTTCGGGCACCTGGCCATCGGGGCCGATTTTCGATGGATCGCTATCCTTATAGAAACTTCGGCAAGTAATGGCTTCGAAGAGACGAGTTGTTGGGCCAGCCGTCATCGCGTTGCCGGTTTCAACAAAGAGGATGATCGCAAACAGAGTGATCATTAGTCGTATCCGTAACTTTTCTCTAGCAACATGGTGAAGACGGTGGCTCGATGATGGTCGGTCGAGCTCCTGCGCGGAGCTCGGAACTCGAACTCCTACGCTATCCGATGGCTGAAGGAATGGGACATCTTCGCGGTCCTCAAAACGGTCATCTAATCCGTCTCTTTTCGGAGAGGTGACAGCTTGCATATTCCTCTATTGGTTGGACGCGTGTGCGCATGTGTTGACTGATGCCTTATATCTCAAAGAAAGCAGTCAGTCCCCCGGACCGAGATGAACAAGTCCAGCGTCGCTCCGGCGTTCGGACTGCAAAGTGCGATAGTATCAACAGCGTCGCATTGCACTATACGTCTGCAGTGCTCATGGAAAAGAACGTCAACCTGCGATTTACGTTGACAACGGGGACACTGCTCTTCAGTAGCTGGCTGCATCTGGGACGACAGCTGACGAGAAAGCTGAGCTGGAGTATTTCCTTTTCCGGCCCCTCGGCTGAGTAATGCCTGTGCATATTTGGTCGTTGTACAAGAGCTGAAACCGGCCAATCACGGCAGCCTATATATTTATGGTGGGTCAAATATACTAACTACAGCCAATCGGACTATTTTTTAATGCTCTTTACATCCGGTATCGCCGGCAAAGAGAAGCAGCACTGTCAATGACTTTTTTCAAAGGCTTGCGAATCTACGTTAGATAGCAGGCAAGTTGCAGTGGTACCTTTTTATGGAATCCGTAGCCAAATTTGAAGTTCTCCAAACCAAACAAATCCAATTATACAGAGTAGGGAAGAACCACCTAAAAGAGTCATCTAAGTCGAAACAATGTCACGAGGCCAAGGTAAGTTGTAGAGCGCCCATACACACTTTCTGAGCGGAGGACAGATTGCGTACGCCAGGTCTGAACTTAGATAAACTCTGCTTCCCCACTGCATTCAGTGTAAAAAGGGCTGCCTCAAGTAACAAAAACCGCCAAGGCGGCCCGATTCCGATCAATCCATGGTCATTAAACCTCTTCCCACCGGATTCGGGAATCGGGTCGCCTTTGTAGAGCCGAAGTGTGTGGGTCGAGAAGAATAATCGTTGTATGTATGTAAACACACGGTGTATCTGGGTTCAATTGCAGAGCACTGCTTTTTCCGGGCGACTATATCGCCTGCCTTGATTTGGTTGTCATCTTCAAAATGACGTCGACGATTACCAGAAAAATTAGACGAGTCAAGAATTGCCCTTGAAGCTACAAAATATAGTTCTTGCATCACGCAATGTTGCTTCACGCAATCGTAGTCGCTCCAGCACATTAACGAGCATGCCTACGGGGTCCATATCGGCTGTCCGCAGCACTTTCAGCAACAGCCGGAGGAGCTTTCCTATTGCGGCATTGTGTTGGTGTTGAACTGCGGGTATTTCCGAGCAAGTGGTAAGAGAGCGCATGCCGAACAGCATGGTTGGCTCTAATCACACTAGAAGCTGTGCTAGACACTTATAGCACACGCATACCACTGCCTAGCCATTCGATTACCAGCCAGTATTATGGCTGTCCGATGAGCTGTATATATATCTCGCAGAGCCAGAGAGAGCCTATAGGAGATCGTCTCTCACCGATTGACGTTCCGTGTGCATTCCCGGCAGCGTATCTGCGTCACAGTATAACTACTCGGCCATATACACCAGAAAAACCATGCGCAGGAAAAGGCGTCACCTTCTACCAGCGCCAAGGTCGCTTCGGAGGCTCATGATGATCGAATCTCGCTTAAAATCCACTGGCTCTCTTCCGGCGAAGCCATCTCTTTGTTGTTTCTGATCAATTGCCATTCGTTCGCTTTGGCGAGTTTCAGTTCCATACACTAACAAACAGTGCCTTTCAGAGCCAACAAGCTGATTGATAACCTCCGTACAGGTACCATTATTCCTACCAGTAAAACCCAAATTTTCGATAGATAAATTCAGCAGGCCATGCTTGTATCGAAGTGTTCTGTCAATAATCCCCAATTGCTAATTGTAACACTAAATAACAGGTGGGATGTTGGAACATGACCTCAGTATCTGGAAATTGTCGCTGGGTTACTGTTGGGTTAGCCTCAAGCGATACAAACAGATCGCCAGGCAGAAGTGGTCCGTGCATAGAGCCTCGTGTTGCTGCTAACTGTTTTTAGGGTGCGTTTATAGATATCCATGTCCTGATTGGACGATCGCCGATACGTTGCCTGGAAATAATGGGTCCTTCCCGTCTGCTGCCTTGTGCGGCTGCCCTTGGCACCTTCCCCAGACGGAATTAAAAAGAGCGGTGATGACAGTGGAAAAGATGGATTATTGTCTCGCATCGTCTTTACAAGCCAGAAATTATAAGTCAGCTACTTTTAATACTTTTCTCGTCGTTCAACTCGAGTCTCTGCAGACAGATACCGGCTGGCCATGGATGCTGAATTCGTTCTTCCCGAGGTTCCAGCAAGCCATTCACGCTTCAAAGAGTATGTAGGCTCCCATCCGCAGACACCGATCGTCGACCTTGTTCGACCGTACAATGAGTATGATGCCGTTCTTCGAAAGATCTATGCACAACAGCCATCCCACCCGGCCATTGCGGATAACTGCATCAACTTGGTGCCCGCCTTTGACGACAATGGCTCAGCGGACATCCAAGTGCGCGCTCGGGATCTTTGCTCCGAGCCCGACGCAGTCAAGGAGAAATATCTGTTACCCCTGAAAGATGAAGACCGGAGACCCAATGGCTCACCGGCCATTGTGACAAGCCTCAAAGAGTTCCGGCGGAACTTCAACATCTTCTCTGAGAGCTCATTGAACGACTTGGATTGGAGCAATGTAGTAGCGGCGGGGAGTGCGGTAGTTACTTCTCTTTTGCCCCTTCCACAGGAACTCGCAGGCTCAACGCGCGCGCTTCGCCAATTCTACCATGAGAAATTTGCGCCCGCCTCCGATGTCGACCTGTTCCTTTACGGGTTGACGGAAGAGCAAGCGATAGCAAAAATCGAACAGATCGAAACGAAGATCAAGGATTCAATCCTCGCTGAAACCACCACGATTAGAACCAAGAATACCATTACCATTGCGTCACAGTACCCCGTACGCCATGTTCAGATCGTTCTGCGAATCTACAAGTCAATCGCCGAAATTCTAACCGGGTTCGACGTCGATTGCTCCTGTGTCGCCTTCGATGGTACCCAGGTCTATATGGCACCTCGTGCCGTTGGTGCATTTATCACCCAGGCCAATCACATTGATGTGACTCGCCGTTCACCCTCATATGAGAACCGTCTTTCGAAGTATTCCCACAGAGGCTTCGAGGTGTTCTGGCCACAGTTAGATCGCTCTCGTATTGACCCGGTAAGATTGGTTCACCCCGTTACGCTTAAAAAAAAAAAAAAAAAAAAAAAATCCCTGCTCGATCTCATCCGTACTACAGACTATATACGAACGCAGCTTCAATCGGACACTTGGCCTTGCGCGCCTCCTTGTGCTAGAAAAGCTGCCGACTGTTGCAGACCGAGAACAATACTTGACGTATAGACGAAAAGAGCGTGGACGACCCGTCCAGAATCCATATAGGACAAGATCAAATAAGTTACGTGGTAACATTAAAAACGACTGGGATGACGAAGTTCCCGAGTGGCTGGAAGGAGATGAGGTGTCCGATTACCACACTTTTGTAAGTATATTTCCTTATTCTTCCGCCCCTCCGCATTACTATACCCATTACACATAACTGATCACTGCCAGACCATTCCATATGGGGAAAGATTTCATGCCCGTAAAATCGAAAAACTGCTTTACACCAAGGATCTGCTCCTGAATGCCGAATGGAACAAATCCAAGGACAGACTAGTCAATCTACATCGCCATCCAGCGTTTTTTGGCCATTTCTCGGATGTGAGACACGATTGCTGTGGCCATTGTCCTGAGCCGATAACTCCAGAGGAGAAAGAGGTTGCAGAGATTGAGGACAAGTTATATGTTAAAGGAGACATCACTTTTCTCAAAGATAATCCTGGGCGTCAGGAGATTGGTAGTTTTAATCCCATTACAGAGACGGATTGGACTGGTTGGCCCTCACCCTTCCTGCGCCTGCTTATACAGAGCTATATTAACAACCATTGCAGATATGGCATATATCGGAAACACAGAAGGCCTTTGTCAGGCTATCGTTGATGATGACATCAGCAAGGTCAAAGAGTGGCTTTCCCGAGAAGGTTCTGATCCAAACCGGCGTGACTACACCGGGCGCACACCACTGCATTTGGCCGTCATGGAATCCTCTCCTGAAGTCGTCCAATATTTACTCGACCACGGAGCTCGACTAATCCCACGCCTTGCTGACGGAAGGACGGCTCTCCATTTGGCAGCAGCCAGAGGGGATGTCAATATTCTACGGGTACTTCTCAACAAGAGTGAAGAGAATGAGGAGGCGGAGGCACGAAAACAAGGTGCCCTCAAGACACCCAGTCCTCAAACGTCCAATATGGAAGAAGCCCAACGCGACAACAATAGCGATTCCAGCGATGTTGAAATTCTTAGTGACTCTTCTTCTGATGGCTCTCATAGGGATGATACTTCATATGCAACTGGCTCCTTTGTCAAAGTAAACAAAGATTCCGACCAGGGAATGACTGACATTCTGCCAGAAGACGAAACAGAGTCTGACCCCGATATCTATGATCTCAACGCTGTAGCGTGGGATAATCATACGTCCCCGCTACATCTAGCGATTATCAACGGACATATCGCAGTTGTCGAAGAGCTTGTTTCCGCTTTTGGTGCTGACGTGCTCCTGCCTGTCAAAAAGTATAATGATTATGACAATTCTCCTCAGCACGGCATCCTTTCCTTGGTTTTAGCTCTCTGTTTACCAGTTGATCTGGCCAAACAAATGACTGGCAAGCTTTTACAGCTCGGAGCATCTCCTGCACAGGGAGATTTGACCCATAATACAGCTCTACACTACTTTTCTGCGTTTGAAGAATATGCAGGTGTCCTAGACGTCTTTTTCCAGCATGACAAGCCTTCAGCCCAGAGGGCTCTTGAATTCATATCATTTGCCGGGTATGCAACTCAAATTAAAACCCCGCTGGGAACTGCGATCCACAATAACAACATCACTGGTGCTCTCAAGCTCTTGGAAGCAGGCGCGAAACCTGAGATCAAATACGAAGACTTTATAAAATTAGCGCAGCCGACGAAATCGTATATGCAGCGACACACCCCGGAGACTACACGAAATAATTTTCTGACCCATACTGAACAGCCCATAATGACAGCTGTGCATAATCTGCAGCCTGCTATTGCCCTAAGACTGTTGGAGGCAGGGGCAGATGTTAACACGCTAAGCAAAGCCGGACACGATGCTGTCATCAGAAATCATCAGAATTTCTGGGATGAAGCAACGTCGTTGTTAGACTGCGTCGAAAAGAAACTGAAACAACTCCGCGGATACAAGGGTGAAGTCCCTTCAGCAAAGTCACCAGTTGCGTTACACCCTGATGACAGCGCATATTTGAAAGATTTTCCTGAAGGCTCATACCAAATGCGGGTCGCGTCCATACTTTTGAGAAAAGAACGAGAGGTATATGAGAATCGAAAACAAGAATATGATCGGCAACTAAAGGCTGCATCGAGCCAAAGAGGGCTCCCGGAAAAGATGAAAGCCGTTGTTGGTCTTATCAGCGAATATGAGATCCTCAGGACGGCGATGATCCAAAAAGGTGCAAAAAGGTTTCTTGAGTTACACCCTGACATCAAAAAGGCTGAGAAGCCACCAGGATATGATAGTGGCTCACCGGTTAAAAACCAACCTTTCAAAATTGACTTTCAATTTCGAACCGCAGACCTGACAGAAACGAGAAAGGAGGGCTACATTCAATTGTACGTGGAACCCACTCGAGAAATTGTGCTCGGCTCACAGTTTTGTCACTACTGATGCTCACCATTGACAGATTCGAAGCGGCTTGGAACGGAGATCTTGATATGATCAAGAAGATGACCTTGGGTATGTGGGGTCCGGAAAATCAACAGTTTCCCCTAGAGATCGCCGTCACCGATGAGTTTGGCCTGTCGCCATTCAATATTGCAATTATGCGGGGGCACCTCGGCCTTGCGCGACCAATTCTTTCAATATCCAAGGCGCAATATCGGGAGGAGAAAGATCCCGAGGAAACCTTCATTCTTGATACTGGCGAGGACATGACCGATTACGATTCCGAACTTGGATCAGATGGCGATGACTCGGATAGTATTCGAGTTAGGCGCCGTAGAATAGACGACGACTTCACCATCGAGAATGTTGGCGAACTCAGAACGCAGATTCATAGCTGGGTCTCACCCCTTTCAGTTTTTAATCGATTGTTCCAGGTAACGGCGTTCAGTAATGAGAAGAAGCTCTCAGAATGCTCGCCTAATGACCTTATCAAGTTTGCCATCTGCAAAGATGACCGAAAACTCCTCAAGTTCCTTTTGGAACTTGGCAACGAGTTGACGGTGAAATACGGCCATGAGTCTAGTGGTTCTACATACTCAGTTTCAGAGCACACGTTTGAGATGGCTATCAAGACCGGCCATCTTGACTGTTTAAAGGAGCTCATCACGTGCGTTGGAGCGGGCTTGCCGCTCGACAAGTTAGTGAAGGAAAGCGGTGTGGTGGTGAAAGAGAAGAGTGAATACTACCAAGGTCTCTCTATACATGGTGAGAAGCGGGCAGACTGGGCGGCTGCGAGTCGAGGTATTGTTGTCGCGCAGCCCAAGGACACAACCCCACCCCTTCTACTGTCTGCTTATCGAGGCAAGCTTGACGTGGTAGAATGGTTCCTTGGAACCGCACCTGCTCGGTTCTATGAGGAATTTGCGCAATTTAATAGGTATGATAAACGGCTGGAGACATTGGCGCAAGCGGAGGAGGGGTTTACGCATTCGATTACCAAGTGGATGAACTCGAGATGTATGCCGGTCATATCTTATCCACATTCCTAACTGAAAACCTACGACTAATGCGTTACAGGTGACCTTGTTCTGCATTGCGCCGTGATGTCCGACGTGACGGAAGAATCGATACGGCTGGTCAGGTACCTAATAAAGGAACAACCTCATTGTCTCTCGGTGAAGTCTATGGATGGATTTACTCCGTTGGCGGTTGCCTTTTCTCTACATCGCTTTGAATTTGCGAAAATTCTGATTGAGGCGGGTGCCAACCAGACTGTTCGAGATCAGCATGGCCGCAATCTTCTACACCTCTTGTTGATCAATGAGCCCAGGTCGTTAGAAGTGTTTCAGCGGATGTTAGGGTTTGTGGACCCTCTACTCATTCCAACCATGCTTGTAGAGCGCTCCTCGCTTAACCCAGGCTCAATGACACCTTTCTCCCAGTTGATCAACACGAAGTGGTCGGGCACCAGAATGTATGGTGAAACGGGGTATTATCCCCAATGGTATTTGACTGAGTCGGAGTATCATCTCGATATTGTCCGAAAATTCCTGGACTTTGCGCAGCCGACTGATCAGAAACACCTGGAAGTTTTGAACGGTGCTGGAAACACAGTCATTCATGATGCAATTCGGTATCGGGCGCCGAAGATACTTGATCTGATGCTCCAGAGACGGCCCGATTTACTCTACCGAGAAAACGCAATTGGCAGTACGCCAAAAGAGCTTGCAGACAGTCTATGGGTGAACGACGTTACCCAACAACCGCCAGATCTCAACGTTGGTTTTATACATGATTTCCATTGTGTCACCTGTCGCCCACCCCAGAGCTTTGTCGATGCACCTTGTTCTTCCCGGTTCACGGGAAAACCTATCAAACAAGTGTATGAGGTCTGCTCTGAATATGCTCGCGCTAGACCGGAAAGCAGAAAGAGAAAACTTGTCACGCTGTTCGACGCCAATGAAGTTGCCAAACGGCTTGCGGCGGGGCCCATGTGGAAAAACGTTCATGGAGGAGCCAGGACTTGCTCCAGGGACGATAAGGACGAAGTGACCACTTGGCTTCTAGAGTCTCGCGTGGGCTAGGCACAGATTCAGGAGGTAGAATATGCCTTTCTGATAGTTCTATGGAGGTTGGACCTACAACCGTTTTAACAAACATTGAAGTCTACACTGTAGATGCGCAATAATATTATAGAGTTGTCGAGGTTTGTTACTGGCATATGCTATTTTGTCTGCGACAAGTATTTAACCGTAATGTCCTATAGAGCCCCCATGTTGGAATGGAGCTGTCAGTACAAATACGGGCGACAGCCGTCAACACACAACGTGGAGTAGGAAGACGAGGACGGAGTACTCTAATCATATACAAGCAAACTACAAAAGAATGAACAAAAAGAAAGAAAGAAAGAAGGGAAACACAAACAGAAAAATCAGATGGAAAAAAGTGGAATTTTTATTTGGGAAAAAGTATTTATCGAATTCACAACTAAGACCTCTCTACTATGGACGTGATCCCTTTCGATCATGCCTGATGATATGCAACGTCGGCCATGCCTGCAACAACACCGCTGCGACCATCATGCAGCCCCCGAATATCTGCGCCCTGCGGAAGTCACCCGTATCCAGATTGACCAAAGCGCCAGCAATGGGAGTGCCGGCGAGACCTCCGAAGGAACTGATCCCCCACATCATGCCCAGCCTAGTGCCAATGAAATGCATATCAGGACACAGTGTTGGATGGGCTATGATGCTTGTCGGCGCAGTCACCAGTATGCCAGTGAGGAAACCCCAGTAACAAAGCCAGACAATGAATCCCGGGATACTGGTAATCGAAAGCCAGGTGAACAGCGCCAACGCAGAGGCCGCTGTGGAAAAGACGAGGATGTAGATTGGTTTGATGAGCTTGCTGTTCTTGCCTTTTTTGGAAATAAACAAAAGCATGTACGGCACCGTCCGGCCTAGGGTGGATGCACCGTTGATGATTGCGAGCATGTAGAAGGACAGGTCCTTTGGCACATGCAACCGTGACGTTCGTGCGTAGGTGGGCACGTAGAAGATCGGGATATAGTAGGCGAGCATCACGCAGGTCAGGCTCACGGAGAAGAGCATGAAAGCCGGTTCGAGAAATGCTCTGCGATCGAGGAGACTGCGTCTGGTCGGCGCTGCCCGGCCGGGTTTTCGACAGAGAATGACGCATATCAGCAGTGCCAGAGTCAACGTGATGAAGGCCACGATCCGGACTGTCCATGGGAACCCAATCTTGGGCTGAAGGCGGCGGAACAGAATGGGATAGATGACACTTCCGATGCTGGAGCCGATCGAGGCAAGACCGATTGCAATCGGACGCTTGTCTGCGCCAAAGTTGGACGTTATCACCGCCAGGGACGGTATATAGGCTATTCCACCTCCGATTCCGACGCAGAACCCTTGAGCAAGAAGTACCTACTCGTTCGCTGATTTAGTCATGTGCTTTATACAAAAACAACCGAGTGCGGCAGTACCTGGTAATACTCAGTGGCCAGGCTGGTCATCATCATGCCAAAGACCGTGAGAAAGCAGCCGACTATCATCAGCGGCCGCACATAGCCTGCGTCCACCATTGGACCAGTGAGGACACCGAGCAAGACGATAAAGGTGGCTTGCGCGCTGCCGACCCATGACAGCGCCGAGGGAGACACTGTCGGTAGCAAGACAGTCTGGTAGTACTCTTGAAAAGCGCCATATGTGCTCAAAAGGCCCCTAGTCCGCATTGTTAATATGAGAAAAGCCCAAGGCGTTCGATATACATCGACAAAGAGAGAGAGTCACCAAGAGTTTACAAAGACGCAGAAGCCAGCCACCACCGTCAGCCATCTCTCAAAGCTGCTGTTGATTAGCAGCGCCTTTTCATTGCGAGCGAGAGTCGCATCGATGTCGACATCCTCGGCGGCAGACGAGGTTCCGTTCTGCTCTGGAGATCGAGCTGGACTAGGGCTCCGGGTTGTCTTTGCCGCCATGACCGCAACACAGAAGCTGTTGAGACATTTGTTCACAGCAAGAAATCAACAGGCATAAAATCACAGCACGTTTTACGTGTTCCAACTTCCTTGCGGAGACACAGCAACAACGCCATCCTCCCCGGAGTCTAGTGGGACTGTAGCCGGCTCGGTTCCATGCCTGAAACTACCGAAAGCCGCTATTGCTATAGGCGAGAAATCGTCCTCTTTAAGCCCCAACTCGACAAGGCGTGGGCGAGTTCTCCGCAGACGCTATGTGTCATAGATTGACCTACTGCTAGCCACAGCCTGACGGACTTGGACCAGTAACAAGTTGATGCTGGTGGGTTCGCGGCTGTCTCGATTTCCCCGCACGAATGACGCCCGCTCGGCTTTTTGTATCAAACATCCGAGACCACGGAAGCTGGAGAGTCACTGTTCGATTATAATGTAGGATGTAGAATAAACCAGCATGACGCTCTATATGCAAGTGTACAAGTGAATATGTAAAGCAAGATGCCTACTGAGCCTGTGTCTAAGTCTATTGTTCTCCTCTTTCGTTTGACGCATATCCGCGATCCCTTCAGTCTTGCTCGTCCGGGCCCCGAGCCACAAGAGTGTGCGACATCTCTGTGCCAGCCTTGTCGTATCCACATTTAGCGTAAAAGGCCTCGTTCTGCGGTGAGCAGTTCAGAATCGTCTTGTAGCAGCCAACAGACTTGGCGATGGCATCCAGCGTGTTGATCAGCCGCTGGCCAAAGTGCTTTCCCTGGTGGTCCTTTGCAATGGAGACGTCTTCGATGTGGCCGATCAGGGCGAGGCCATGGATGCTATATTACGGATCGTTAATTCACTAGCTACACCATGGCGGACAGAATGACCAAGAACAAGGGAACAGACAATTTCCTTTCAACCACCACCGCGCCGGTGCCAACAATGCGGCCTGTTGCGTCGACAATGGCAATGCAGTAATACCAGCCCTGGCCGTGGGTCTTGTGCCAGTCAAACCGTTCGTGAAACTGTGCTTCTGTGATATCGCCGGTCCAGGTTAGATCTTGGAGGCATTTCAAGAATCCCCGGTGATAATCATCGCGCGCCAGGGGCCGGACCGTGTATCCCGCGGGGTACAGCGACTTGATCTCGGGTGAGATGACGGCGGGATCAAAGCTGAAGTCGGTCATTGTGGGCATACGATACGGTAGCAGTGCCGGTTGCCGTTCTCCTTGATTGTTCTGGATAGTCTGATAGCAGACACGAGGGGAGAAGAGTCAAGGCAGCACTCGTTGTAAACTTTGGTAGAGGGCGGAGAAACCCCGCTCTTCTTCATATGCCCTAGTCAGCTGCCGAGTGAGGCATAGTGTGCACTGTGTTGAACTTTACTTGAGGCTTTGTATTTTGGTCGTTGGAAAAGTGTTCAAGGTCTTGTTGGCGAACTGCGTTACCTGTAATGCAATCTGATTTGAATGTTCCCTCTCGGGTTCTTCGCAAACGTGGTCTTGTATACTTGCTTTCACCACAAGGATCCTCGTCGGCTTCAGCTGTGTTCGGGCTTGGTTTGAATACGAAACAAGTCCATGATCTTGCTGTATGAATAATCCAGTAAGATACTGGGTATATGAGGATGGCAGAAGTATAGACAATATAGACTGCTGGTGCAAGTTCAGTAGAAGTCAGTCATGCTAGACGTATATATCCGAAAAGAAAGGGAAAAAGAAAGTCGGTTTCTATCACCAGCAGCTAGTGACCTAATAGAAGATATAACCACTCATTATAAGCAAGCTATGCTGGGACAATTTAGAACAGGGCGCTGACGAGCAGAATTCCATTGGCAGGACCACATACAAGGTAATTGTGAACCCACCGCCATGGCCACTGCCAGAGGGCGCCAATCGAGACAGCAGCTTGCGAGATCAACTTGGTTTGCTTGCAACGTTGCTGGCAGCTCTCACAGAAAAAAAAGTAGGCAAACACCGCATTCTTAAATAGTTTTTTCGACAGGAGTCGTAGTCGTGGCCATCACAGAGTCTATGCCAACGCATAAAGAGCCCGTCAAGCGTGTTGGTAAGGGTCCTAATGTATATATCTACAAATAGTCAGTATTCTGACAATCATGACAACATTGCCTGTGCAGTGTCAGATCTTAGGCAACAGGTGCTTACGAGCTTACGTTGGTCCTGATACTTCTGGGACCGAACCCTACCATAACAGGCGAGGAGCTTGCTAGGTCACCACAGTTCGAGAGCATGTTCGAACTGCAGAGTTGAGAAGATCAAGGTGCTTTTGAAACAACAGATCGAATGCTTGTTCTACCTGCGATTGTTTGAAGAAATCTATAGTGTACCAACTTGACGACGCTACAAGGCAGAGAGTAAAACATCGGTACCGGATTGAACAGCTAGTCTCTGTTTTCTTCTTTTGATTTTTAATTTTATATATCCCTTTGGGGCTGCCCTGTTGCGGAATCTGGAATGTAGCGATGCACATGCTGTGTACAACTAGGAAGAAAGATGCTAGCGGCATAGCCGTGTCAACTGCCACTCCTCGAGACTATCTTGATCGGTGGGAGTGGCTTCGCTGCAGCCGTTGGTTGCATATGTTAGAGTTGATTATGATCAGCAAACAGTATGGAAACTGCGAACTTGAACGAGTTCCGCATCCGCTCTTGTGCCTAAGGAGTCAGTTGTCACAGCAAGTGTTTGACATATCGTACCCTATTAGATCGGCCAGACTTTCCTGTCCTATAGTGGAGTGCACCGAGGAAGAAATGGAACAACACAAGTATCGATTCAGCAATAATGCAAGCACGGGTATATTTAAGACAAATCGAAATCAGAAATCGAGCAGAAAAGCGGGTTCGCTATTTACATTGTCGCTCTCTTTATATCCACAACTAAAAAGTAGCTTCCTCGAATACGGTGCCTCGAACCTGGATGAGCGCTGTCAGTTCGAGAATGAACTCGTACAGAATGATCACATTCGTCAATATGTGTCCGAGCGTCACCGTGTCCTTGTCATCCGACGCGGGCGGCGGGCTGTCCTCATCCTGGGATTCTTCGGCCGCGGGCTCATTGGTATCGCCCACTGAGGAGTTGTGTTCTGAGGGTTCACAAGCCACAAAAGTCCCAGTCAGCTTGTCAAGTCGGTATGGGCTGGCCAATCGGCGACGGAGATCACCCGCTACCAGTGGCCGGCGAGAAGGGTTTCGAGATCTAGGGGTCTGGATGGATGATTCCCGTGGCGGGGCCCCAATTGTACTTTGGGGTAGCGACCCTGGTGTTATAGTAGACGACGTGGACCTGTCCGTAACGATGGTTTGGTTGACAGGACGGCCGCGCGGAGACTGTGAGGCATGATCTGGCTGCAGTGAGCGAGAGGTTGGGGGTTGTGACGACTGACGAGACGCATCCCGTTCGCTTCTGACAGGTGCATCATCACCGTGCAACAGCTCCCGACGAGCAGCAACCAACACATTGAAATCGGGTATTTCACTTTGCCATTTTTCAATCTGCCCAAATAGGTTCCGGAGAACATTGGCAACGGGCGTGCGGTTTTCTTCTGCCCAGATCGGCTCGGCAAGACCGCGTCTTATCGGGGCTAAAGGATCAGCCTGTGTCGATTCCTCCGGCTGATCGGCTACCTCATGGCCGGCCGCAGTATTCGGCCGGGTCCCCAGTCCATCTTCCGGATACTCATATTTCGAGGGGTCCACCAAGAGCCACCCGTTCAGCGAAACCAGGTTAGAAGAGGCAAGACTAGAGATGACTTCAGTCACCCCTAGGTTGACGCTAACGCTGTTGGTGAAGAAATTTGCCATGAGGCTCAGAACCTCCTTGAAGATGGGGTCATCGGTGCGCACGTCCAAAGGCTGGTCAGTAGGACCATCCAGAATGCTGCTCTTGGGCGACGGGATGAATAGGCGAGACTCAAAGATCATGGTGGCGTCTTTGGAGTAGTTTTCGTACGAGTCGTTCAGCGAGGGATCGTCAAAGATCGCCGTAGCCAGCGACATGTAGCTTTTGATCTCGGCATTCAAACCGCCCACAGTGCGTTGAGGGCCCGACGTCGGTTGCGTCGTCTTGATGAGGGATCCGGCAAAAGAGTGATGTCTTCGTAGTATGATGGTGATGAGACGCAATGTCGCAACGATTGTCTCCTTGTTGCGCGATTTGATGCTCATCAGAATCAAATCCACCAGATTGAACAGTGACGGGGACGGGGTCGGCTCCGACTGTTCGTCTGCAAAGGCAGCAAGAAGGTCTAGTGATTTCCGTCGGCTCACAGACATGTGCTTGTTGTTTGTCTGTTGCTGGACGTCTATGACCGGTTCTTCCCCGGTGGGAGACGCCAATAAGAAATGGAGCGTGCGATGGACAAGATCCGGCTGGTCAATCGACTCCAATATTCGGCAGAGATACGTCAAAACTGCTGATGTCGAACCGCCTTTGACGTCGGACGATTCAAGGAGGGAGGGATACCTAACAGATTTAGCCGGCCAATTTATTAACAAGATCCGAAAAGCGCTTACAATAGTTGCTGCAGGAACAGGACTTGAAAGTGGTCCAGCAGCGTGTCATTGACCTCTTTGGAGCGGCAGTGGTCGATGGTATCCTGCCAAAACAGGAGATAGGATAAGAAAGACTCAAAGTCGGCGCCAGTCGACGATGGCATGTCGTTTAGAATGTCGCTCTCATCCGAGAGTGCTATAATCGTCGGCACGTTTCCTTCAGCGAAGCTGGGACGAATGTTGCTGGACGGTCATCAGCTAAAGATACTCAACAGAAAGATGAAACAGCGCCCAGGGCAGAGAGCCGGATGATCCAGAACCTACCGACTGAGCTGACTGTAGGAAGCTCCGAGACCGGTGGCCATAAGCGTGGCCAGGTCACTTTCGATCAGCCACTTTTCCAGTATCCGGGACCTCGTCGCCGTCTCGATCAGATATAGGAGGCCCGTCCGCGCAAAATCGCCCGTCCGGCCGTCCCGATGGACGTAGTCGACCAGCAAGTAAAAGAGAGGAAAGTCGTCTTTTCGGGTCACACCGGCAAACTGCTCGTCTTCTTCGAGCTCGCGCTCCGGTAGCTCTGGCTGCTTGGGAATAAACCATGCTGTCAGAATGTTGGGCCGCAGGCGGATGTTGTTGGCCACGCCGAACAGCAGCTCGACCAGTCTCGACTCGACTTCGTCGGTGTGCACCGCGTTCCTGCGCACGAGATCGACAAGCGCGCGCGAGAAGACACGGTTGTCTACGATGCCGTCCACCTCGGCGTCGATCAGGGTGTTGAAGAAGACAGTTGCCGAGCGGGCCAATTCTTCATCGCGGTAGGTGAGCGACAGCTTTGTCACGGTGACAAAGATCTGTGAAGTCGATGCGTATGCCAGACACGGATGGGGGGCGGGCCCTCGCGATTCATCGCTCAGCACATGGTTGAGACGGTCAATGCAGTTCCGCGCGTGGACCGTCGCCGCGAGTTCGTTCGACGGCGAGTTACTCGAACGCCAGATTTGCTTTGCATACTGTTCAGAGGGGCTCCTGATGACATTCCATCCCAAGGCGGACCACTCACCTGCAGGGAGTTGCACGATCTCTTAAAGGCCGTCAATCGCTCAACAGCGGTCGTGTCCCGGGGCGCTTTGGAGAGGGTGCGGGAGCCGCCAATGAGTCGCGACCACTATGGTACCGCCAGCTGCTGTTAGCTTTCTTGAACAGGACACATTCACTTCACCTCCTGCCGAACAGAAAGGCTAGGAAAGAAAGAAAGAACAGCAAAGCGAAAACTCACGAAATCCATTATCCAGCGTCCCCTCAGGTGGATGCAGGCTCGGCGGGGGAGGAACGGCGAGGGATCAAACAAGCTCCGTCGAAGTTGAACGGCGAAACGCCGGGGCTCGAGTGGACGCTAGCTGGAAACAGAATAGCGCATGTACCGCCTGTGATGAATCTACATGTGATGATCAACCACACTTAATTGATGGGCTTTTATTATCTGCATCGAAGGGGTTACAGCTATGCGGATATCATATCTCCCTCTTAGGAGCAGAGATATAGCCCGTCCCTTAGCTGCAACGGTCATTAACCAGACCAGAGACGCCTTTGAACGTTCTCGCACGCTAGAAGAGGAACGAAAGGAAAGGTCACAGACGAAGTAGAATATTCACGCATGACTATGACAGGAGAAGCTATATACAAGAAGAAAGCACGCATCGCCTTTGTGGATTCAAAAAAGTATGGAAGGAATTGAAAAATGCTGGAGGGATATCCACAGGCTCAATATGCAACAAAGTCATAGAAGAACTCCCAAACCTCCCAGGAACGGGCATTGAAGTGCCCATCCAGAGCATGAACAAACCCTAAGTGGTAGCCACTGGAGGCACCGACTCCAAGCGCCAATGCAAAACCCCTTGCCCGAATCTATCGAACAAGTTCCCAAATAAGATTAGAATAAAATCAAGTCATGACATGCACATGCACATGCCCTCGGTTTCAGCACCATCGAATCATTACTAGCAAAGTTGGATACAAAAAGGGAAAGGAAAGGACACGACAAAGAAAGTCATCACTAATCGTCACTGTCCAGATCTTTCTTTCGTCTCCCGGCAGATTTCCGCCTGCCGTCGTTGTGATCGCTTCCGTCTTCGTCATTCTTCTTCGAATGGTCGGGTACTTTGGCGCAGATGTCCGCTAAGAAGTCGAGCACTTCATCCTTGCTGACAGCTTGTTTCAAGTGAGCTGCAGTCACTCGTTTGGAGTTTCGGTCTCTGGCTTCTTGTGCAGCCTTGGTGACTAATGAAATCATAAAGAGTTCAAGCGCTTTGGCTACAGGAGAGGAAACGTCAGTATCGCACGATTACAGAACGCAAAAAAGAAAAAGGACAGGACAGAGCAAACGTACAGACGGCAATGGGAGTGACTTGGGCCACTTTCCCGACCTCTTCGTCGGCCTGCATGATGCGCTTGATGCGAGCCACAGGAAATTTGGTCTTGACCTCGACCCCGTGCCACGGCTTCGGCGGTTTGGGCTCTTCGGCAGGCATGGGGGGCGGTGGCGCGACGTGCTGGTCGAAGATGATGGTCTGGTGTTGCGGCGGGGCGGCGGCGGCGGCAGCAGACAAGCGAGCACTGCGGCGGGCCATATCGAGACTATACTCCTCGGGCGACAGCGAGGTCGGGATGTACTGCTGTGGGATGCGGCTGCCGGCCGTGGGCACAGGAGGTTGATACCCTGAGCTGAAGAAAGGCGAGGCGTCGTATGACGCGCGTTGGCCTAGTGGGCTGGCAAGGTACTGTGGCTGAGGCTGGTAGCCGCTGTCGAAGGAGTCGGGAAAGGATGGGAACGAAGTGAAGTCGGGGGAACGCGGTCGATAGGAGCTGTCGGGATCGGTCATGATCTTTTTTTGCCCGGGGAGGGAGCGAAGACGAGGAAGAGTGGAGCGCGTCGGTAGGCGTTATTATTCCCTTTGTTTAGGCGTTTCTTTATTGTTATTATTCTTTCTTTTCGGTGCCTCCGGACCCACATAAGAGTGGCACAGTATGACTTCTCGTGGCTGGAGGTTCCTCTTTTTTTTTTTCTCCCTCTTTTTTCCCTCTTTTCGGGAAGTGGTATGGTGGCGGTGGGGTAGCAGGGATCGAAAGGATGACGAGCAATTCGACGAAGAGTAATATTAGCAGCACTAGTCTCCGTACGGATTCTAGCGTCTAGTCACTTGGCAGCAAGTTGTCAGAGGGACAATGGCAATGCTGCTGTGGCTACGACTGCTTGTCTGGATGAGAAGTGGGCTGCCGATGGGAGCAAGGTGTCGAAATGAGAGAGACCGAGTCGATGCTGGTGATGTTGGTGATGTTGGTGTTGGCGTGTCTGGTTGGCCTTCTTGCTTGACGGCTGTGGTCGTGCTGGATGGGGGAAGGAGCGTGCGTGCGCCAAGGGCGTGGCAGCAGGCAGAGAGAGGAAAAAACCCACGCTAAAACGGACAGGATTCTCGAACAAGGCGTGGTCGTGATCGCGGCAGGGTGCGTGGCAACAGGAAGCAGCAAGCAGGGTCCTTTTCGCCAGGGCGCGAGCGCGGGTCAGCGCGGCCCTTTTAACCCTTTGGCGACCCGGCGCCCTAACGCCCGTTTGGGTTTAGCCCGTAAAACCTCCATCTGCCTGTCGTTCATACCAATAACCAATAAACCGATGAGGATCCAGGATCAAGACTGCTTTGTACGGCTTTTTTATGCCAGGTATGGTACATATTTCCACGATGATGATTGCTGATGTATCGCGATCTCGGTCCTTGGTATTGTACAGAAACAAAGCACCGCTCTCGCTCGTCTCCATTGTCAAAACAAAACAGCACAGCGCACACTTGCTTCAACCTTGCTGCGAGTGACCTCACACGCCGCCCATCCGCCAATCAGCGCCCGAGCTGCGCCGATCGCCGTCATCTGGCTCCAGTCTCGCGCCACGTGACTTCTTGGCACAATTCGCGTCGGCTCCCTCGGGGTCACGTGGAATTGGATTTCCTCCCGTAGCGGAGTGTGGTCAGGCTGGTGTCCTTGCTTCTTGTTCCGTCAGGACAACCATGCAGTAAAGAATGTACCGGCCATGTGCGAGATTGATGTCGTCTCGCAACAGTGCCAGTCAGATCGGATCACCGCGCTACATATTACAACCAGTATGCTTTTGTATGATTGACCTGCCGGTCCAGTGATGATAGAGCAATTCCTTGAGATATTGGGTAGGAGAACAAGGAAAAGGCTCACTCGGATGAGGCCACATCCTGCATGGTATCGCCGTGAGCTTTTTCTTTCTTCTTTCAGACGTGATCCCGAATCGATGAGGCTTGAAAAAATTTTTTACTTGATCTAATCTGAGGACCACAAGTTAATCGCCAACGCGATATTACCCTTTTTTTCTGGTGTGATACTTGGTTATGACCTCCGTCTCGCGAGTGTCAGTCGATGATGCATATGGGTTCTCGGCCGTTTGGACATGCAAGCATCCGACCCTTTGACACCCGGCTAGCGCCATGATATGATCGAATAAATACAGACACCCTTTTTTCAGGATTCATTTCTCACTTATATAGCAGCCATTAACTCTTCCCTCCAGTACATAAGCAGGCACGGCCCCAGCGTGTCGGATGCTTAGCTCCCGCAATACTTCAGGGGCCTTCCTATAAAAGATTGATCCCTGTCATATACATGTAGATGATTGTCAAAGGGAATCGACATTTAGGGACGCGGACACTGCTCGCTAGTTCATCTTTCAAAATAGTTGTTAGCTAGTTATTCAACTAGCTGAATCGAAGCAACATTAATCAGCTGTCAGATGTGAAGAGTGACGCGGCTTGGCGAAACTTTGATCCGACCCGCTCGGGAAAGAAATTCATCAGCCGGTGCTGGATGCGCAGTCGCGGACGTCTGCGCACGAACTCGTCATCTGTCGATTATACGAACAGAAAACAAGGCGTCTAGTGGTGGCCACTAATCGAACCGAAAACACACTTGACCCCAGCAGTGCGATCATGTCTGCGCCTTCCTTGGTTCACCTGGCCACTGTCACGGCTTGAGACCGATATCCGACCTCAATCTCAACCAACCTCGCGCGCTCCCAGAAGTCGAAACGCATCACAATGGCCAGCATGGAGCTTTCCGCGGGTCTGCTGGACATTGTCAAGTATGTCGATGTTTCACTCCTTTTCCTGATTCCTTAGGTTGACTGTGACCAAGCTCTTTGACCCAGGATGACATCCCATTCAAGCTGCGGTGCGCCGTGTGCAACAAACTGGCCGTCAACGCATTTCGACTTCCGTGCTGTGACCAAGCCATATGCGAGAACTGTATGTCTCCCCTGTAATCCATCTTTTCGTCGGCCGATAGTCGCTCCTTCTCTGGCTAGCCTACATGACGCTAACTCACGCCTTCGTCTTCCTTTCTAGGCCAGGCGAACCTGCCAGAAAGCTGTCCGGTCTGCGAGCATAACCCCGTCTCACCTGACCTCTGTAAACCGAACAAAGCATTGCGGACTACGCTCAAGGTCTTTCTGCGAACAGAAGAGAAAAAAAGAGAAAAGGAGCGCCCATCAGCTACCCCTGCCCCAAGTCAGACAACACCGGCCGCCGATGCTACCTCCGATGCGGCCACAGTTAGAGCAGAAGACGAAGCACCTTCTGTGGTCACAACAAATGGTATCGCACATGATTCTGCAGGAGTGCCGTCTACCAAGGATACGCAGTATCCGGAAGAACCAGGCAAAAGTGCACTACAGCCCTCCGATCAGGTTCGTTTTCGCGCTGTGACAGAAACCGTTCGAACTCTAGCTGACACAATAATCAATACAATAGCCAGGAGAGGATATCAGTACAAATGCAGCCGGCGACCGTGAAACTGGGAATGCCGAGGAAGATGCCACACCGGCCACGGACGGACCTTTAGCAGAGGATGAATCGCAGCCGACGAACATGGCCGTGCCGCCCATGAACGGGCCTAACCAAATGTTTCCCAACATGGGTCTTGGGATGAACCCGGGCATGTTGTCGGCCGGGGCCTTGGGTGGGCCCGACCTCGGTGCGATGGCACCGTTTGTGTCGAACGCACCGATGAATAACATGCAGAACCCAGTCGGTACGTTTTGACTATTGAAGATGTCCTCTGGTCCTGTCTCATACGAGCTTCTTTTTGCTGACCCAAGACCAGGCATGCTCGGACTCGACCCGATGGCTGCAGCCCAAGGGATGTTCGGAGGGTTTGGCATGAACATGAACATGAATAATAATAATAATAATAACATGAGCAATGGCATGATGAACATGGGTTTTGGATCGGGGCAGCAGATGTATGGCAATTGGGACAACTCTCAGAACAATATGTACAATCCAACTGCGTTTGCGAATGGTATGGGCCAAGATTTTCGAACCGCTGGCTATGCTGGCTTCATGTCTCAAGACCACAACAGAAGCTTTTCTCAGCCGCAACAGTACCCTAACCCCAATCTCTTCCAAGGCTACAACTCCTACCACCATGGCAACGGGCCTGGCTACATGAGAGGTATGGGCCGTGGCCGGGGTCGCGGCTATTACCGCGGCCGCGGTGGTTACTATAGCCACATGCATCCTTCTAGCAACCAATATGCAAACGACCATCACCAAGGCTACTACCACCAGAATAGTGTATCTTCTTCAGAGGCTATGGAACCACAGTCCGGCTTGACGCCGTCTGCCGAAGAGGTGAACAAATTCAACCAAGAACTGGCGCCGGGCGGGGATGGCGATGCTGAAGGTGATCATGGCGCCCCTCAAGAGGACGGCGCTGCAGACTCCGTGGCCGTGAGTAATGTCAATCGTACTGGAGAATCGGATGATCATAAGAAGCCAGAGGGGAAAGACCCCGTCGATGATAAAGACGGTGCCGTATCACAACTTCAAGGTATCCCAACAATCGATAGTCTTGATAGTGCCTCCTCCCATCATGACAATCCCCAGTCTGCGGCCATGATGGGCATGGAGCAGGGATATGGGCGCGGTAGAGGATATGGGCGCGGAGGGTTTTATCACAATCGAGGCGGTTATCCTCCGAATCCATACGCTCATGCTCCTGGTCCAACTCCGGCAATGGGACAGGGCGTTGAAGGTGCACCTCTTGCACCGCGCGCAATGCGTCAGGGTCTGCCAAACACCAGCACTCGGCGCCTGTTTCCAGCACATGGGCCGCAACCCGCCCCTGCAGGAGAAGGGTCTGAGAAAGGATCACGAAGGTAAGCGTCTTATGGAAAGGGGGAGAAAACTTCGTATCGGTTCGGGAGTGCTAACGTGAGATCACTCTGCCTCCAGTGCCACACCAGCTCAGACCGTGAACGGCAGCGCCCGCCCTCGGTCTCCATCTGTCAAAGCGTCTCGAATCCAGTCCCGGTCTCCTTCGCAGGTGGATTACATGGCACAGTCGCGAGCTCGACAATCTTCCGCAATGCCAGAGTCTCATTCTGGTCGCCACCATCGTGATCGATCTCCAGCCTCTGATGGGAGCGAAACGGCCGGCAGAGACACGGATAGAGATAGGGACCGGGACAGGGACAAGGATAGAGAAAGAGACAGAGACGATCGGAGGAGAGATCATGACTGTCACCGTAACAGGAACGTCGATCGTCCGCCATCCCGGTCCTTGTCACCGGCAAAGGAACGTTCTCGACCTTCTTCATATCGCCCGGACCGTGACCGTGACCGCGAGCGAGAGCGAGAGCGAGAGCGGGATAAACGATCCAGTCACCGCTCACACCGTTCTCGCCGCCATCGCAGTCGCAGTCGCAGCCGGAGCCGCAGCCGAAGTCGTGATCTCGGTCGCAACGGCGACTATGCTACAAAGGTGGGCAGAACCAACGGTAGCGACAGACGGGACCTTGCGAGCCGTATCACCAGCGCACAGCGAGCCAGCAGAGCCTCCTCGCCTGGACGCTCTCGAGACGACCGAGGTAGTCGACGGGAGGAGCGCGAGCGACGTCGTGACCGAGACCGGGATCGAAATCGAGACCCAGACCGAGACCGAGATCGTCACTACAAGGAAAGACACCGGGACCGGGGCCGTGACGAGCATGACAAGGACCGCAAGCGATCTCGCCGCGACCGCAGCGCATCACCAAAGGACGAAAGCGACTCGTCGCACCGTCGCTCCCGGCGTCTCAAACAGAGTCATCGGCGAGATCCCGAAGCCGATTCCGACACCAGGCGCCAACTGTTGACCAGTGCAAACACCCACACAGCCAGCAGCACCAAGTTAACCGATCCTTCGCCTTCATCCGGATCTTCCGCCCCGAAAGACCCGCATACGCTGGAGCGCGAAGCCCGGGACCGAGAGCGCATGATGAAAGAGCATCAACGACGCACCGCGGTCACTTCTTCCTCTGATCGTGATGGCAGAGGGTCTCGCAGTCGCCGTGATCGAGACCGGGAGCGAGACCGTCAACTGGCCGGCGGTCGTCGACTGGCCTACAAGTACGAAGACGACGAGGATGACGTGAACCGGGTCGAAGAGGAGCGCGAGGCTAGTCGTTGGGCTTGAAGTCGTCAGCTCAACCGATTGTCACGAGATAACAACATGCATTGCGGGGGCTCTCTTTTTGTTTCTTTCAGTTTTTTTTTCAATTGAAGTTTCTTGTACTATATAGACACGAAAGGTTGGAGGGTTATCGTTTATTCGAGCGAGATGTTAGCATGTGGGGAAAAGGAGGTGGGAACAGAACGAATACCTGAAAGGGGCCTGGGCTCCAGTCTTGTCAACCAGCTTCGAAACAACAGTCATATACTGGATGGAAGCATTGAGATAGAAAGAGCGTAGCAGGATAGTTTGCTTGTCGGAGCTGACAATAGAAAACGTCATGGTATACTAGATATATGTATCAGAGCAAGAAGCAACTTGAAGGTTAAACATGTAGGTTCATCCATATAACGACATGACTGGTTAGTGATCGACACATAAGCATATAGGCATATTGGGATTCATCTACAGGAGACTATAATCTAACCGGCCAGATTTATATACTGATGTCGTAGTGACGGTGCAAGGTGAGCGGGGAGAGGTTGGAGGGCTGGAAGAAGAGAGAAAGGAAAAGGAAGAAACAATCACCCTGGCAATGGCGATAGTCGAACCAGGACATTTTGAATACCGCATTGTGTCTCGATGAAGGCGAGCATGTTTCGCGCAGGAGACCGAACAACATCGATACGTACAGGCTGCAATGTACACACAGAACTCGATGCGTCCAGAAGTCAGCCAGCACCAAGAGATGCAGCATCTGATCGATCCAACTACGTACAAAAAGTATATAATGACCAAAATCAAAGAGAAAAAAGACCGCAAGGGAAAACGAAGACGAGTTTCCAAAGACCCGCTGCTACCGCCATGTATCGGGCGCACTATATATAATATGTAAGTCTGTGGGGGGTTTGCTGTGCTCCGCCTGCTGGGTAGCTTGGCCCAGCTTGACCTAAGATTTACCAGGGATCCGTCGGAATTTAGCACGCGTCGTGAAGGCAACCTACCGTTCTGGAAGCTAGTGCCTAGTCAGGATAGGAAGACCCTTTGCCTGGTACAGCTAGGTGACTAGGTACCACTCCCTGTGCTACAGGACCATCCGGCCAAACCGGCGAGTTTGCTAAAGAAAGATAGTCCTGAACATGTAAAGTTGCTTTGGTAGGCTGTTTCGGGTCCTTATTTTGTGATGCGAATCAACCATATGTTATGTGTTATATGCCCTTCAGTAACGCTACCCCTAACCCTACTTTACACATACTTGAACTTTGATAATCGCATCCACCGCCGCTATTCCTTGATCTCCCGTTTATGAAATACATCTGCCGCATTGTAAGTTCAATATTCTCTGTCACGAGAAGGATGTGGACATTACTTGGAATCTCAGGCATCCAGCTTGCCCGGTCTTTACAGAAAAACTCCCCTTTGGGCGGCAATGCATCTGGGTCGTCCAATGAGCCAAGAGTAATATACCGATAATCGTTCTTTACAGCATCCTTTTCCTTCAATGTTAGTGGGTTGCATCTTTTTTTTAAATCCTTTCTTCAATTCTTCCAACACCAAAAAAGTGCAATGCACGGATTTGGCGTCGGTCATCGCAGACTTACCCCGTACTCAAGAAGCGTACTCCCACAGTTACTGCAAAACTCTCTATGGATCAGCATGCCCGACCCATTATCGGCAGCATGTTCCTTGGTCGTCCCCTGCGTAAACACCAGCGCATCACGCGGGACTTTGACCGTCAGTCCGTAGTTGGTCCCAAACGCCTTTTTGCAGTTGCGGCAATGGCACAGCGATGTTCGCGCGTCGTCAGTCGAGTTGAGCCTCAGCTCATATTTGATCTGGGTGCAGAAACAGGAGCCCGTGAGGACCGGCATTGTCGGTATTCTGATTGATTTTGTTACAGGCTGGACAATTACCAGGGTGATGTCGATGGAAATAAGGTTGTTTTAGGTTGTATAAGCATACATACATACTCTGCATACAAAAGTATCGCATTATGGGTGGATGACGTCACGTCTCAACAAAGTTTAACCAAGTTATACAGGATATTCGGTCTACTCAAACCTGATCGAAAGTAATCAGTACCCAGTCCACCATTGATTCCTAGTGAGATCTTTTGTATTGCCGCAGTTGAAGCCATCATAAGCGGGTGGGTATCAGGTATCAGTGGTGTTGTCCGTTGTCGTGTCAGAGCATCAACAAATATGCATGTACGTAGTTGGATATGCAGTTCCACGCATCATGTAAATTCAACTTCTTTCATTTGAACGTCCACACTAACGGCCCAGTGTTGACTAAACCTTCTGTTCCCCAGCACAAAGAACACCAGGGTACCGGTTACCACTCCGTAGAGTAAAGTTTGCATCTGCCGATGTCGTAGTCGACCAAATAATGGCTGATTAGGTTTGGCCAAGATACTAAACCGCAACATACGGAGTAATAACAATACCTATTCATCCCGGCGCTCCTCGAGAGCTGGGTCCAAGACATGGCTTTTTGATTAGAGTCATGATAACAAAGAGCTATGACAACCACCGAGGATAATACGAACCCCGAGACCTGACCAGTAAGCGAGATCCCAAACGTATCCGACGTGCAGATGAGACCCGTCTGGCCACATACTGGGCGCTGACACCAACGGGGAACGACTTGGCGGGTCATTTTAACTCGCAGCTTGTCAGCGGGGGCGTCACCATGGCTTGCCACTAGAACCAGGATCCGTACGACGCTGGACACGTTAAGTGAACCACCACTAAACAGCCGGGCCAGTTGCTTACACGCCGGCGCGGAAGCTTGGATGGCTAGCTGCCACCAACCCGCCCAGGAGCCGTGCCAAACCGGGCCAATCCTACCATTGAATACAACACAGGCTGAGCCGGTGGGCTCGGATTCTACCCCAGAGTTGCAGTCATGAGCTGCCAAATCTGTTGTTGGAAGACAAATAAAAAAAAAAAAGGAATAGAAAAGGAAAGAAAAGTTATATAAGTCTGCTGATATCCCGTGGGGCGGAGGGGGAGCTCGCAAAACTTTCCCTGATCTCGCTCCTATTACGACCAAACTTCTTCCAATATCAATATAGTGGTGTTTCGTTTCAGTTAGCGGTACATACGTCTATTTTGATAATGCGCACCGAAACCCTACTTCTTGCTACCGCGGCCGCCGCGTCAGCGACGACACCAAGCACATCGCTCCCTTCGCTTGAGGTGCCCGAATGTCCAGACCACGCAGTGGCCGTGGTGAACCAGTCTGTTCCAGACCGCAGCCCATTCCCGACCACGACAGTGTCGGTATGCTACGACGACACCTCGATCGAGCTCGCGTTCAAGGCGCTCAACGA
Source organism: Talaromyces piceae (assembly GCA_001657655.1). Classification (NCBI taxonomy): domain Eukaryota; kingdom Fungi; phylum Ascomycota; class Eurotiomycetes; order Eurotiales; family Trichocomaceae; genus Talaromyces; species Talaromyces piceae. The sequence goes on from JNNX01000010.1 coordinate 261,427, forward strand.
GACCAACTGGTACTTCAACGCCAGCCAGGGCACCAACGGCGATATCTGGGAGTACGAGGTGATGGAAGCCTTCCTCTACCACGGCGAGAATGACCCGACCACCTACCTGGAATACGAAATCAACCCGGCCAACGTGACCTACCAGGCCATCGTCTACAATCCGACCAAAGTGCGCGCCGACGGCGCCCCGTTTGATCACTTCTTCGTCTCGGATCCGGCCGCGGATGGGTTCTCGGCCACGACTACGGCAGACAAGGACACGGATACGTGGCAGTCGACCGCCAAGATCCCCCTGGCCTTGTTCAATGTTGACCAGGTTAAGGGTTCCAAGTGGCGCATGAACTTTTTCCGCACCATCACCTCGCCCAGCATGTATCCGAACCAGACGTTGGGTGCCTGGAGCCCTCCGGATCAAGCCAACTTCCATATGTCTCCGTTCTTTGGCCATGTTGTTTTTGTCTAGGCTTGTTGTATATAGTGCGGACTTGCCAAAAATTGATAGAACTTTGAAAAACAAAAAAGATTCTTATTCAGAAAAGATGCCTGCTTCTTTGGATCCCATCGCAGGGCGTGAAATAGCTCAAGATCAACATGTGTAGAGATGCTATGTGAAGCTTTGCAGATCTATCTGTAACAACACCCATGATACATCCAATGTAATCTCATCCAAATAAGTGCTGTCCAATCGTCATGCTCCGGTAAGTATATACACCCAAACGTAAAACATCCCCTTTCCATATTGATACACAAAACACCAAGATGACCCGAGATAATACACCCCGCAAGAAAGAGTAGAAAACGCCATACACCATACACCATACATAACCAACAGAATATCAGCAATATTATACGGGGAAAAATAAAGGCAAAATCGAAAAGAGAATTATGTGCTATGCTCATGCGGTGTCCATTCATGGCACTCCGCGACGCCCTCGTCTCAGACGCGAGGCAGGCGTAGTTTGTGGTGAGAGACTGGTAGGCACAGTGTAGTCTGGGCTCAATGGGTCGAACAAGCTTCGTTCCGGGCAGACGTTTTCGATGGCGTAGTTGAAGTAGCGCTCCAGCACGTCCGTCTTGTGGAGGTAGCGCTGTGGGCCGTACGAGAAATGAGACACGATGGCGTGCGACTCAACAAGGACAGCTAAAAGAAAGAAACAAAAGGTTAGCATCAATGGAATAGTAGAAATACTGAAAGTGGGAAACCCACGTCGCTGGAGAATGCGAGGCATCTCGACGGTCAGCTGTTGCTCGTCGTCGCCCTGCGGATGCCCGGTAATCATATCCATGTAATCGAGCACATCGGAGCCGCGCATAACGATGAAGTTGATGCTGAGTCGGTGACCGCGCATATGCCAGGTCGTGCCTCTGCCATAGTCTTGGCCAAGGCCGTACTTTCCGAGTTCACCGTTCTCCAGGTTGGTGAAAAAGGAATAATGGTTCTGGGCGCCAATCGGCCATTTAGTCAAGTGCGGCCCACCCTCGTGATCGGTAGCGGCAATGCTGGAGTTGTAGAATTCAAATTCGTCGCGGGTGGGTAGCCACCGGTGCTTGGGGATGTCCTCCTCTGTCTTGGCATCGAAAAAGTCGGCGAACGCATCAAAGTCCTTGAAATCCATGCCTGGGTCGCCGCTCCAGTAGGGCAAGTCGGAAGTCTTCCATTGTCCGTTGCCGCGGTTAGCAAGCTCGGACTTCTTGGGAACCAGCTCGGGCTTGAACGAATGGGCCGTGTCGAGATGGTAATGCCACCATCCCAGCGCGGGGCTGTTGACCACGTTTGCCGAGACGATCAGGGCTTCTGGGTTACTGATCAGCGTGGTAACCGACTTGGCGACGGCCTGCGGCTCCATATACACGATATCGTCGTCGATCTTGACATATATCGTCTTTCGGTCGGTAAAGGCAGCCTCGTAGACATTACCGTAGCCCTTTTCGTCCATGCGCACCACCTCGTAGCCGCCATCGGAAGCAGCCGCCACGCCGTCAATCCAGGCTAGGTCATCCTCGTTGTCGGTATTGGCCGCCCAAATGACCTTGTCAAACCAGCCACCATTAGCGACCAGGTTCTGGCGGGTGTAGCATTCGAGAATGGAGGAGCGGTCGCGACGGCCGTAAAAGACGACCCCGACAACCCGCAGATCCTTGGGCTTGACGAGCAAGTCGGAGCCATCAAAGGCCGTTGCACCAGGACCACCCGCCCCGGCGGCGCCACTAGACGGCTCGCTTCCTACCGGCGAAGAAAGCGATGGATATGTTGCATCTGGGCGAGGCTTATCGGGGTGGTCTGACAAAGGCGATGGACTTGTCGATGACAGAAACGGCGGTTCTTCGGTGTAGACGTAGGCGAACGAGAAGACAATCAATGTGACGACGGCGACAGTAGCAAAATAACCCATGCGGCTGAACCGCCATTGGAAGGGGTTTTGTCCGTACGACCACTTTGGGAGGAAGCTCATTTTCTACTTTTCTTTTCTCTTTCTTTTCCGTTGCCCTTTTATCTTTGTGGCTTTGTCTTTCTTCTCTTTCTTCTGGTCGTTTGTTTCTTCTTCCGTTTAACTTCCTCCGTCCCGGCGCGGACCAGTCAGGATTCACCCAAGGACCGCAGTGAGACAATCAACTCCCAGACAGCGGAGGATGCATAAAGAAGCTGAGAGCCCAGGTTACTCTAGCAGTAGAGTGAAGAATGGTGAGTTGGAAAGGAAGCGAGCAGAGGTGTAGTGTTGAGCGCAAAGGAGAGACGATGTCCAGGAAAGAGGAAGGTGAGTCTCGCTCGCCTACCAGGTCTGGACGACCCAACAACACTAAGAGCAGCAACGATATTAGTACGTACAGCCCAAAGCAGAATAACGAAAGAAAAAAACAATACCAGCCAGAAAACGCACGCTCGTACTGTTGGTTACCAGCACGCCTTTCTCTTTTCGGACATCGTAGCCGCGCTCAGCCAATCAGTGGGGCAGGCACAGACTCCCCGCGGCGGAGCTTGAAGGGATCGGGCCTAGTGGGGTCAACAATAGATTACAACGCCAGTCCCGAATTGGCTAACTATCGAGCTGCGCCACGCGACACAGCCAATCAGCCACGCGAGAAGTCAGTCTGCTGCCGGAACTCGGCACTTGATTGGCCCCTAACGTTGCACCCTGTGATGGCAGCTAGCCTGGTTTAGGATTAGAGCGAACAGCTCACGCCAAAACGTCCATGGTGATGTTCTGAAAGAGGTAAACTGTGTCCACCGGATCGTACTGTACCGAGTAATTACTGTATGGGGTAATGGACGAAGACAAATCCAAGCACCATAAACCTCAAGGCATCACAGTGTGATCTGCTTTCAGGGGTCGAGTTGAGCACCCGGAACTCGGTGTTCGCTCGCGCCTGGTCTACTGATGCTAATGACTTTAGATAGTAGACCGAACTAGCCGTATCCACTGCATCGCGCTTGTCCCGAACTTGGCCCCAACGCTGAACGGTCCACGGGAAGATTCAGCCTCACGAGGCTTGGCTTTTTCTAGAAAAGACGCCGCCCGCGATGTTTTCGTTTTGTTTCCCCCCCTCATCTTTACAGAGTCCGTCGGTAATGTACATGCCGGTCGATGCGATCGGGATGCAATGCACCTCCCGCGATTAACTCACAGACGAAAACGTGTTCGGAATTGTTGCGTCTTTAGCGTTATGTTGTGCTTGAGTTATGACGGTCAGATCCCCGGCATATACGCCGGATCCGGCGCCGTAGTGGTTATTCCATCTGTGCTCGACCCTCGATGTCGTGGGGACGAAAAAGGGAGGCAGGTGCTGATCTCCATATATAGTACGTACAATTAGAAGTAGGGGGGAATTTTTTCTCGCATGGCAGATCCCTGTCTGAACTCCTGTAGTGCAACCACAAGATAGAACCTATGTAGCATCGGTCAATAACATGCCGCCAGCATGGGCCTGGACTTTACGTCAAAAGGGACATTCACGATGGATATAAATATATGCACTGGGACTGGTTGACAGCGACCGCTGAGCAGTGCCAACATTGTGACATGCAACGATCGCATGGTTAGAGTAATGCGCACTCGTCGAACCAGCAATAATACGGCGCCGGCTGATCGTACCATCAAAAAGCTTGGCATCGACGATCGGCCAGCGATCAATCTGCTTGCCCAAACGGGAAACCGTGCGTTTTTGCCATTTATCCCAGCCGTTAATTGCTGTGTTTTCGGTCACAATAGCCGCAAAAATACGATGTTAAGATAGTGCCCCATAAGACAGTAAATTGATTATTAGACTTCACGACGAAAAACTAAATGTGTTATTTCGCAAAATTTGTGTACATCAAAAATCCGAAAAGAAACTTTTTGGTCGTTTACAACGTATCCGTAACACAGCCGTGGCTGGCGTCACCCACCAGTCTATATCCCCCCCAAGAAAAAAAAAGTCAGTCAGGAGATTCAGATTGCCAGAACGAAAAATGGATAATAAAACATACCGGGCATATTTTCCTAGAGTGCCTCTCATCGTCAAGCCAGTCGGCGGCAGTTTGCCTGCCACGCGATCGGCCTCCCACTGCTTACGGCGCGATGCTAGCTCTTCCTCGCCAACGTGTAGGTCCAGTACGCGCTTCTCAGCGTCAATGGTGATTTCGTCGCCGTCGCGGACCAGGCCGATCGGACCGCCCACGGCGGCTTCGGGCACAATGTGGCCGATCAGGAAGCCGTGCGAACCACCCGAGAATCGACCGTCCGTGATGAGAGCGCACGAAGAGCCGAGTCCAGCGCCCATCAGGGCCGACGAGGGCTTCAGCATTTCTGTTGAATAGGTTAGTTTGACTTGCTCGGTCTTCATCATCGCTGTGTGGCTGATGCGGTGCCTCAATTACTCACCAGGCATTCCTGGACCACCCTTGGGGCCGCAGTATCGGATAACAACCACGGTCTTGTCTTCTTTCTTAATCTCCTGGCGCTCAAGGGCAGCCACGAAGTCGTCTTCCTCATCGAACACGCGGGCCTTGCCCTTGAAAACAGTACCTTCTTTGCCGGTAATCTTACCGACGCAGCCCTCTGGAGCCAGGCTACCCCGCAGGATCTGAATGTGGCCGGTCTCCTTGATCGGCTGCGAAAGTGGGCGAATGATCTTCTGGTCGTCGGGGAAATCAGCAGCCTTTTCAACATTCTCCGCCAGAGTCTTTCCCGTCACCGTAAGACAAGAGCCGTCAATCAGGCCTTCCTTGAGCATAAACTTGATCAAGGCAGGCGTGCCACCAATGTTGTACAGATCGTTGAAGACGTACTTGCCGGACGGCTTGAGATCGGCCAGGAAAGGTGTGCGGTCAGAGACAGCCTGGAAGTCATCGATAGTCAGCTTGATGCCAACCGAGTCGGCAATGGCGATCAGGTGGAGAACCGCGTTGGTCGAGCCGCCCGTGATGTTGACAAGGATCATTGCGTTTTCAAAGGCCTGGCGGGTCAGGATATCCGATGGGCGAATATCCTCCTTCAGCAGGTTCTTAATCGCAGCGCCCGCAGCCAGGCATTCGAGTTGCTTGGCCTTGGAATCGGCCGGGTTGGACGATGATCCCGGCAAAGTCATTCCCATGATCTCAATCGCACTGGCCATGGTATTGGCAGTGTACATTCCACCGCAGGCGCCCTGACCAGGACAAGCGTGGCGGATGATATCGAACCGTTTTTCCTCGTTGATTTCGCCACTCAGAAACTGTCCGTAGGCCTGGAAGGCAGAAACGATGTCAATATCGGCGTTGTTTTGTGTGGCCGCACACCCGGGCTTGATAGACCCTCCGTACACCATAATACTCGGCCGATTAATCCGTCCCATCGCCATCAAAACACCGGGCATATTCTTGTCGCATCCCGGGATACTAATGTTCGCATCATACCACTGTCCGCCCATGACCGTCTCGATCGAGTCGGCAATGAGATCGCGGCTCTGCAACGAGAACCGCATGCCCTTGGTGCCCATACTGATCCCGTCACTGACGCCAACCGTGTTGAACTGATATGGAATCAGGTCCGCCTTTTGAACCCCTTCTTTGACGAGGTTGCTAAGCTGGAGCAGATGCATATTGCACGGGTTGCCCGTCAGCCATACCGACGAAATCCCAACTTGGGCCTTGTTCATGTCGTTTTCTGTCAGCCCCGTAGCGTACAGCATGGCTTGCGACGCGCCCTGCGAGATGGGCTGAGTGATATTCCGTGACACCTTGTTGAGTCCGTCGTCATCCTTTCGGCGGGGAAGCGTCGTTGAAATCGAGCGACTAGAGAGATACCTATATTAGCTACATTTACAAGGCTGTCAACACCACGTAGGCTACTATACTCACGAGGTGACCGATGATTTCTGGAAAGCCCGAATGCCCGAGGGCATCCGCCCGCGGGCCTGTGACAGAAACATTTTTTTCTTTTCAGCTTCTTTTCAAATGTTTTTACACTGCCCCAGACTTTCCAATTGCGTAGGATGGGTTGTTTTGGACGAATCTTCAATGAGTACACATCCGGCGAGTCGACCAGCTTCAGACGATATCAATTGAAGAGGGGAAGAAAGACGTCGGAGAATGAATCATCAGGGCGGGAGAAATGCAAGTGCTGGGAGCTCCCGCCGGGGAGCAACGGCGCACCTCCGGTGTCGGGGTCATGCATTGGCGCATCTGCCGGCGGGCATACGACTGGCCAATTAGGGCACCTCGGATGTCATCCGACATCACGTGAAACCAGCCAGTCAGAGCCGGCATCCTCTAGTATTTGACACGGGCATTAGATCTGTATACCTCAAACTCAAGACTAATTGGTCTATGCGTCTACATACTACCGCTGCATGGAAAGAGCAAGGCTGATCAGATCCACATTTATTCGAATTGTTGGTAGTACATCTTAGTCTAGGTGCAAAAAATCAACGCCACCGCTTCACCGTGATACCCATGATGCAAAGAAGCGGGTATGCATGATCATCGTAAACAAACACATCATTAACCATAAAGAATCATAAGAATATATAGTACAGCACCATCGCCCAGAAAACAAGTGCCAACGCGTCAGGGAACTTCCTTGTCTCCCCGCTTCAGCTCCCCATCAAGAGCAAGCGCATCCTTGACGTATTCCATCGCCGCTATTTCGTCCAGGCTCTTTCGCCTCGTATGACGTTTCAGTAAAGCTTCGACGCATTCTCGCGCGCCTTCAAGCTCACGGCCTTTAACAGGATCCCATTCCTCGTCCTCGTCAGCATAGCGATACCACGACCATTCGCAGCGCGCAATTCGGTGCGGTGTGCGGGCCCGGAGCTTTTCCGGATCGCCCCGGGTGCCCGGCAGGACGTCGAAAGGGAGCCGGCTCTCCATCATGGCATATAAAAGCACACCGAGGGCCCACGCATCGGTAGACCTCCCGTCGTACGGCTGGCCCATGAGGATTTCCGGGGCCGCGTAGTCTTCGCTGCCGCATCGAGTGTGCAGCAACGGACTCTCTGGCGGTTCGGGGATCCGTCGAGATAGACCGAGGTCGCTGAGCGTCACAACAGCACGGTCATAGGTACGCCAGTCTGTGACTTGTTCCATGGCTGCCATTGGCGGGTTGACTAGAACGTCTAGCGGAGTCAGAACATCCAACAGCATGATGCAAGGTATATGCGCTTACTTTCCAACTTGATATCTCGGTGGACGATGTAGTTGGCGTGCAGATAACGCACTGCGGCTACCAATTCGGCAAAAATCCGCCTGATCAGCGGCGGACTCAGCGTCTTCATCGAAGAGGTAGCGAAATCAAAAAGATCTCCACCGGGGCAATAGTCCAACACCAATAACGCTCGTCGTTCGTCACTTCCAAATGCCTTTAACTGGACCAGAGACGGGTGATTGACCGATTTGAGGATTTCGACTTCGCGTTTGAGCGAAACCTCCACGCGGTCCTCGTCGGCACCTCCTGCCGGCCCGTACTCGATAATCTTGACGGCCACTAGCTTTTGCGACATCAAACTAGGCATCCGGACATGGCCGTCCTTCCCGGGAGCATCATCGGGGATTCGCACCGCCAGACTGACCTGGCTGAAGGTGCCCTGACCCAGCTGGCGTAGTTTTCGGTATCTCCTAGGTTGCTTGGTGCGGATCGACCGAACATAATAGATCTCATCTTGGGCGCCATTCAGCAATTCGCTTTTGATAATCGGTCGGGAGCTAACGTCGTCGTCACCGCTCTGAGTTGACCTAGGTGGAGTTGGTGGCCGTGCACCAGGCAGTGTGAGGCCTCTCTGGACGGCCAAATACTGTTCGCGATGCAAGTTCCCTAGATCAGTAGCCAGGTCCGAGGCTGATGACGAGCCCTCCATGGACGCCCCGGGACCAAGCAAAACATTTGGTCGCGGATGCTGGACCGCCACTTTCTGGGGAATATATTCGCTCAAGCTCCGGTTCCGCGTATGATGCGGCGCGTCTGCGGCCTTGCTAGTCGTTTTTTCGCGGACATCGTCATCGTTCAGCGGGTGGCCACTGTAGCGTCTGGACCGAGAATGTGTCGATGCCGTCCGGAGCAATTGGTTTGAGTCGCTTAGGTGCAACTTGACAGAGCCACTGCGGGAGACGGTTGACGAGGTCCTAGATAGTGAATGCGACGATATAGTACGCCCGCCGGGTCTCCATGGTGATGGACTAAGGTGTCCAATGGGCGACGGCAGCGGCGTGATTTCCGGCATGGCCGCCAGGACAGGCGACGAGATAGCAGACGAGCGAACCGACGAGGGAGATAATGAGCTTGCGCTTGACAGTGCATTCGCTCGAAGAGCCCAGCTGGGAGTCCGGTGAGAAAGGCTGGCTGTCGACACACTATGGCGCAGTAGTTGCTGCTCGACATCCTGGAGCGGCGGGGTGGTGTCCATGGCGGCAATTAAGTCAGTCCGGATACAAAGCGCTGGGAATGGCTGATGCCCAGGCTGTTGCAGGTGCTGCTGTGAATGCGTCGCACCATGACTTGTCCATAACGGAGACGTTGCCGGCCGTGAAACAGCGTCGGCCGAATCCGGGGTTGGGTGCGCAGATGTTGACGCTCTCGTCCGGCCTTGTAGATCGACGGAAAGCGGCGAACGGCTCTGTTGCGACGGCGTCTCTGACCCAACGGTCTGTCGACGAGCCTCGGGGGTCAACATGGACAACCAGAAGGCAGAGGACAGAGCCCCGGTGGCGGGGAGAGGAGCAAAGAGACAGCGCCGATGGGCGAAGCAAGCTGAAGTATTTTTCTTTCCTTATAAACTCCCCTCTCGCTCTTTAACCTTTGGTCAGCCTAGGGAACGATCGGGGACGAGAGCCGACCATAGGCTTGGCGAACGGAAACTGGGGCTAATGTAATTTCAGCAGAAGCCAGTGATTGCTCACAGCGTAGTAAGACTCTAGTATAGGTAAGAAGGTAGGAAAAAATACAGTGAACTAGGTGATAGTATAAGGCTGTAGGATGCCAGGTGGACTTTCATGAGCCCAGAGACCGAGAAACGAGACGAACCAAGATAGACGGAATCGGACGAGTCGTCGAGGCAGTCACGTAGGCAGACACATCACGGGGACAGGACTCTCGGCCCGCGCTCAGCGACTGATAATTTTATTTTCCTTTAGTTAAGCCACCAACCGCCCCCGGGGCGACGCAAACTCGGCACACGGTTGCAGTACGAATGTTGCTATTCCGGTTCTCTGCTGCTTAGTTCTGTTAGTGCATCCCAGTTTCTGCACATTGGTGACAGGCCAATTCGTTTCGTGTTGCATCCGGCTAATCACAGACATGCTTGCACAGTGACATGCACCAGGCTTTCCTAATGCGGCAATTCCGTAGAGATCACGTGTGAGCCTTTCTATTCTGGAGCTAGCGCCATCCAGCTGGGCGGGCCAATCTCTTTTCTCGAACCTGTCTGTGCTTGTGTTTGTGCTCTTCATTTGATAGATACTTTTGGCAGTAAATTGATCAGAATTTTTAGGTCATACTGCAGTGTTTGCAAGAAAATTATGTATTCATTCTCTATATTATGCCATACTTATTGTGCATATATCAAGATATATGAATACCCTAGGCGAATCCCTGCGGAGAGCCAACCGCTGCTTAGAATGGCATCACGATGTGTGGTGGCCATACACACAAGATTGGGCAGTGCAAATCTGTATTGAATAAGCGGCTTCAGTGAAGCCCAGTTAAGTAGTGGGAGAAGCAAAGCGAATACAAGGTATGTGGCCGGGCTAACAGGTACTGCCGAAACGTTATTGCGTCTGTGCATACTTCCATAGACTAGTCTACTTAAACAAGATACATGCAAGGCTACTAGCCTCTCTTATACTACCAGCTGAGAAATAGCACCACTATGAAGATACAATACTCAGACTAAGTCATGTTAGCCTATTCAATCAGTAGAGAAATAATCAGCTTGGCCAAGGGGGAAAAAGTTATGTTGGTGTATTATTCAACACTATTATCTAAACATCCATGTGATCATCGCCAATGCAAACACAAGACAACCGCTAGAAGAAAACCTCAAGTAGACAGAAAAGCCTCTATATATACAATACAAGGTCGAAGAGATCCATGATCATGCCCGGTCCCAAACCCGTCAGAAATGCGGGGTGAAATGCCCTGACGCCGGAGTGTGGAGATAGTCTGGTGTAATTTCAGGAACAAAATATTGGAAAGAAAGGGAAAAAAAATTTTGATGGTACAGCGCGCAGTCAGTGGTGCGCAAAGAATGCATAAGTCGACTCAAAGCGGACAAAAAGTGTTGAGCTATAAGATCAATGTCCTGTTGTGCATGTGCATGTCGGTTGGCGATCGTAGCGAAGAAATGGGGAAGGAGTGTCGTTCAGACTTCAAGAGAAAAGTGCCTTGCGAGTGACCTACATCGTGGTAATTAGTGTTTGGGTTAGATCAATAGACTGGGACCGCTTATCAAACACATACCGCCCAAGCACCAGCAATACTAGCCACTATTCCTCCCGAGATTAACATCGGTCGAGCACCCCGAGTACTTTTGAAGATCATCCCGCTCAGTGCTCCAGCAATGATACTGTTGGTAGCATCATGTTTTCCACGGCTATATCCGATCAGTGAGTTGACACCATTGTAGACCATCGCAACCACCCCGGCCGAGTTTCCCAGGAACGGGCCGCGTCTGGTGATCGAGTTGAGCACTCCGTTGAGACGCAACTTGGGCGGCGCATTAGCTGGTGTCCGTCTAAGACCCTCTGCCAAACCCCAAGCTCCTCCTATCGTCAGTCCTGCCAGATACGTTGTGCCGGTACCATAACAAAGGTCATCCGACCAGCCGCGAGAGGGTAGAGCAGATCGCGAGCCAGGAAGCTGATCTAGCGCAGAGTCTTCCAATGTTAAATAATCGAGAGCGTCTTGGTTCAGGCCGGCCAGAGGATGAAGCTGCGATGGATCAGGAAGTGCATTCTCCTGGAGGAACGACGAGACGTCTTGGGCCGAGGTAGGGTCGAAACCGCCGTCCTGGGTGGCCGTGGCTTTCCGGCCGCTGAAGGAGTCCCAGATCCCCATAGTGTTGTTTTGTGAAAAAAAACTAGAAATGTTATTAAAAATGTAAATAGTGAGACCGCGAAGAATTATCGAAATGAAGGGAGACGGGATGGCACACTGGGCAGATAGCAGCCGTTGAAGCAATTCATCCGACGACAAAAACTTTGATCCAGCTTTTCCCCGTGACCTGCTCCGAAGCGGCTATCGGGACGCCGGAGAAACCCACGCGCCGATGCGGACGCACTAGACCCGAAGGGGAAGCCACGTCTAAATTTCCGCTGCAGAGCAAAAGTGGGCTGTCTGGAGGGCACAAGAACTCGCGAGGCAGGTAGCATCGACTGCTTTTCTCTATTTAAAACCTTTATACACCAGATGGTAGTCAGAGCACCTACCACATTATCGGTGCAACATGGCCACTACTGGTGCTGACCCTGTCGACGATGGCACGGATCATGCGGACATCCAATCACTATCTAGAAATATACAATTGGTCTCGGAAGATGTCTTGCTGAGGCTCAACAAGGGGCCGCTGAAGAAGTTTGTCCGCAATTGCCAAGATGAACAGTAAGTATACGACAATTAAATTAGACTGTTAATTGGTGTCAACAAATTCTGCAATCACCACAGCTGTCAATATTACTTTCTGGCTGACTGCGTAAAGGCAGGTTGAGTGTCTCTGGGAATCCCTGTTCCTTACTTTCTCAAGTCGATCTTTGCCAAAAGGCCAAACATTTGCCGCATGCAATGCCATAGTGTTGTTCTTAGAGCAGTCTGGTACTTCAAAGGTCAACTCAACTCGGCAGAGGATGTTCTCTCGCGAGAAGTGGCTGGCGGTCTTCCAGATGATCTTAGTTCGGTTCGAGGATTCCACGCCGAGAACCTTGAAGAATGTCCTTAGCATGTTGATCAAGATGCTCAAACAGCACCCAAACCAGGAAGAGGCGCAATCAATCCGGATCGGGGTGATCAATGCTACGGTGCCGAGTATCGTACTGGGAGATCCGCGATCCCGGGTAAAAGCTTCTGTCATCACATTAGATAGGCTAGTGCGGGAAAACGCAATATCAGTCAAGACATTAATGTCATTAACACATGACTGGCTTGTGTCCAACTATGAAAGATGGCGCCCGTTATACCAGGAGCACTGCACCGCGCTGCTCATCGATACGTTATGTTTCACGAGAGCAAATGTGACGTACGAAGAGTCTGAAGAAGCGGTCAAACTTATCGTGCCTACAATACTCAATCTTGCTTTGCTCATTTATCCAAAGCTCCGAGGCAGTACCCCAGCTGCTGGCTCCTTGATGGCTGCTTTACAGACAAAAGATAGAGAGGATGGGGGCAGCAAGGATGAAACATGCTATCCTCTGATAAGTTGGGTTGTACCAGTTAAATATATAATGTTGCAAGATATAGACTCCTTAGAGCTCATGTCTCGTTCAATGTTGTTGCCTCTTTTGGAATGTGGCATCAACGGCTTCCACAAATTTATTGATAACTTGCCTGTGGATGTGGTTTTCTCTGGGAGTATGAAGAACCAGCGGCCAATTGAAGAGTATCTTCTTCTGTTCGCAGCTGTGCAGATTGGGAAGAAACTTGGTTACGTGCAAGAAATCTGTGAGTCCATCTTCGCGTGCTTTCTTGGCCATTGAGCTGACTAGCTATCTCAGCCGAGACAACCACAGCACCGTCAATCGAGAAATCTGAAACCCTCATGCTGGACAGTAACATTCTCGGCCACTTCCTACTCCACAAAGAGCAGAAGATAAGAATGTCGACACTGTCTCTCCTCATCACGGATCCGGTATCTACGACTCCTCTGTCCACTGCAGCACTCGATGCTATACTGATGGGTCTTCCATCGATACATGCAGAATCGAACTCCAAGGTCCGTCAGGAGCTAACGAGTTTAAACATCAAGTTAATGTCACGTCTACGGGGCTCGTCGTTGCAAAAAGATTTCATGGACAAAGACGGCCAAGTAGCAAAGAAATTCCTGGAGAAGTACACTTCCTTTCTGGAAGAAGAACTAGCCCCCATGGTGTCATATCAACGCCATATAACCTCGCTAAAATCGCTAAGCATAATCCTCAACACCGGTGTTGATCCGAATGTTAAACATGTCCCCAGAATGGAACAGCTGTTGTGGCGGTACAAAGTCAACATTCTCCGGCCTAGCCTCTTTCGGCTTCTTGTTAACCTCCTTCTGGACCCTTTTGAGGAAGTGCGCGGAATAGCACTGGATTTGATCAGTTTCTTTACTGATGATGCTCTCACAACCGCGTTTGGCGATGGGGGACCTAAAGTAGTCCAGCACCTGGCCGCGGCTTTATCGAGAGCGGAAGTATTAGCAAGTAATACGAGTCGCGCAGATCACACGGACACGGTTGCCAGACTCTACCACGCTCTATTTACTAGGACCGATGCTAGTGACGGGGAACAGACACTGTCAAGTTGGTTTCAAACAAAGGCAGGTGTTGTCAACGAGCTACTGCAGAGACTCGAGGCCAAAACCTTCCAACAGAATGGACTGTTCAGCTCAACTACCCGAGACAGCCCCCTGCATGGTTATTTGGCTGCTCTGAAGTAAATAATCCCATGCATCAGATGTTGATTAAGTGCTAACGGGCGATAAGGTACATTGTCTCGACGGCCAATTTTCATGCTCTTATTACAGGTCCGGCAGACACCGAAGCGAGTACGTGGCGGAATGTACATGATCGAATCACAGCTCTTTGTACCCGAATCTGGGAAGATGTCAAGCCTGTTCTGTGTATCGACTCGCCTGAAGGCCACACCGATGATTCCGTGGACGATCTGGCTCTAGGACCAAAAGATTTGCTTTCGTATTCATGGCGTGCCCTTCGAGAGACCAGGTGAGACTGTAATGGATATTTTTTACGGATCGGCCATCTGACTGCTAATTCTAGTTTTCTTCTACATGCCACAATGACGAATACAACGTATGGCCCGCAAGGCGTGAATGGCCTCAAACGAGATGATTACGATACTATTGGTGCACTCTGCTTCGTTCAGCTGTCGGAACTGCGGCACAGAGGAGCTTTTAGTGCCGTGTCGCAATCATTCATCACCTGTTGCGTGAGTTGCTCCAAGCACGAGGACCCAGAGATCTCCAATCTGCCAGACGGATGGTACGAAGTAAGTAACAATGTTGAACCTTCCTACACCGGCTGTTGCTAAATTCGTTTAGGAGTCGAAAAAAATTATTCATGATCAAGCCTCCAAACTGACAAGACGGTCTGCCGGTTTGCCTGCTATCGTCTCTGGAATAACAATTGCCAAGTCTGATGATCCATTGTTTGGTCATATTATGAACGAGCTGCAAGAGATAGCAAGCCAGCCCGTGCTCACAACGGTTCCCTATAATGAACTCTCATTACCTCAAGTTCATGCAATGAATTGCTTGAAGGACATTTTCATGAGCACGAAGCTAGGAGATAAAACGGAGAGCTTTATTATGTCCTCTCTTCGTATCGCTACGGACTCGCTTAGTTCTCCAATGTATGTATTCACATCTAAATGTGTTTGTCATTCGCTGACCTCTTGCAAGCTGGGCAATTCGGAACTGTGGTCTCATGCTTTTCCATGCCTTGATGATCAAGATGTGCAAGAGACTGTCTGGTGCAAGTTTTGGAGCAAGTGGATCTTCCGGAGCCGAATCTGGAATGTCTATATCCTTCAATAAATATCCTGGCCTGACTCAGCTATTGACACAATTATTGACTTCTGTTGATGACAGCGAAACCACTGGATCCACTGAGTTAGAAACTGAGACGCAAAAAATATTCCCAGCCCTTGAAATTCTTGTCGAGAAGATGCCCTCTGTGGCCGACGAGGACGATTCTCTGCTGCGTGGCCTGGTACTCCGTCATGTAAAAAGCTCTATCTGGATGGTTCGGGACCAAGCTGCCCGGGTCTATGCATCTCTACTGCGGCCTAGTGAAATCTTGAAGTCCTTGGAGCTGGAAGTATGCCCGGAAATAGAGCTACTATCCCAAAATAATATCCAAGGCAGACTGTTATGTATCCGTTATGCTTTGTTGAGGGCATGGTATTCGGAGTACTGGCATGGTATGTACCTGTATAAGCTATCATGGCAAATTTGCTGACAATACTAGACCAAGCAGGGAGATTACTCGAATTCATCAACAGAACGTTCAAAACTTTCTTCAAACAGACAAGATCCCAGTACAGCCAAGCTGCTCTGATCAATGTTCTGACAGACGCGTTGGAACACTGTATCAAATTTAGTAAAAAAGGCAAGTCCTGTAAACACGTTAATCCTATATTAGCTAACTATTGCCTAGAGTCTGTTCTGGATTCAGTGAATGATATATTTGAAACGTTCGACCTCGAACAGATAACGGCAAGCATAGTCAGTGGCCAAGAAATACGGATAAATGAAGTTCGGGCAGGTTCATTGCTTCGACGGTTATTGACGTGGAGCATCATCATGAGGAACTCACTAAGAGACCCATCTGTGTCTCCTGTGGCCATCATTGGACCGTTCTTTGATCTATCAAGCGTTGATACGGATGGCGCTTCCTGGATACTCGAGCGCGTACGTGACTTGTTCACAGGTTATGAAAAGCAGAAAAACTTTACGAGCTTGTACCTGTTGATTGTGCTTCAAGATCAAGAAGAGAGCATCAAATCACAAGCCGTCTCAAACCTTGCGAATATACTTCGAGATGCCTTAGAGAAAGGTTTAGCGATTGGCTTTATGGACAAGTGGTCCCGCGTATTAGACCATCTTTATGTCCAATCGCAAGATCAAGTATGGAGTCGCGAGTTGACTGAGAACGTGCTCCAACTGCAGGGCTGTCTGCTAGCTTTGAAATACCGAGACCGACCGATGGACCTTGAGTCGAAAGAGTTCGCACTGGATATTCGACGGTGGACTATAAGCCTTCGATCTGCTTTAAATGAAGAAACGGTAAGTTTCGCGTATGTGTTTTTTCTATACCGTTCCTTACTGACCAAAAAACACCCAGGTGTTCTCATCGAGATTTTCTGCAATTGTCTCGCTCAAGGCGGTTTGTCCTATCATGCGGAGACCTGAACAGGGCCCTGAAACAGCACCTGTCTTCTTGGACCTCTATATGGTTCTATATGATATGTTAAACGATGACGACGACGAGCTGAGAGATTATGCTGCTCCGATCGCGTCATGGGTGCTATCCAATTCTTTCCTTTTTCCAGACAAGACGGTTAATTTGGCTGGTATTCCTGCGAGGAAGAGATTGGTTGAATTTCTTTCAGCAACATACAGCAACAACCGTATGTTCTTTCATCATGCAGTGAGACGGCTCATGAACAATGTGATCAGGCCTGAACGGCCACGGGATGCCTTTGTCCCTTTTGAGACGTTGCTTTGTGAGCATCGGAAAGAGAGTACAGTTCTCTTCGAGGAAGAACGGCAGAACTTGTTTATTGATGATGTATGCGAGATCGATATCTGGTCGGCGGTGTTGAAGCGTGTGGATCAAACGGTATATGATCGGGAGACTATAGAAAACCTCTTCCACTGGGCATCAAACGGACTGCGGTATCTCAACACGATCCTCTCCTCTGGAGAGCAAGACGGCGCCATAGGCTGGACCTCGAAGGCTGAGGTGTACAACCTGGGGATTTTGCTGTTTAGTGTAACATCCCTAATCGTCTCTAGAGGCTTGAACGATCAGGATTCAGGCATAGATATGGCAAAAACCCTCCAGGGACTGCACGCCAAAGGCCAGTCTGTCGACTTGCATCCTCACTGGCTTTCAAGAATCCAGTCAGCCATGTCTATTTGTGACGGTAGATAGAATTATGCAAACAAAAACACAAATATGACGCGTTTTCGAGCCCTCAAAGAAACGGATTGGGGAGGGTTGCTCCCGATGACCAGCCACGCCAAATGAGAACGGCGGCAGTATCCTTTATCTTGACAGCTTACAGCGGTCTTGTCCAGACAGAACAATCGCTTTCATTTAGTATTCAGCACGGTCTTATTATCATCCTCATACTCCAAACTCCTTTCATCCCGATCACAGCTATTACTCTGGTAGTGAGCAAAGAACTACCCTAGTCAGCCCTTATGTCCAGTCTCTTAGACCTTGACTAGCGATATAGGAACAGAGATCACTCACTACCGATCGCTATGGAGCAAGGAATACTATTGTTACTCATCTGCGTCTTCGTCTTTGCCCTGACTGCCGTAACGTGTATTGCATTCTATCACAAGCGAACCCAGATCTGGATACGAGAGGATGAGGACAATGCTCGCACCCCGCTCTTCTCTCACTGGCTACGATCGAGGAATTACCAGACCATGCCTGATCTCGAAGCAGGTGCTCATAGGAGTAGCCACTCCACAATGGCTGACAACCTCCAACGTTCTAGTACTACCATCACCGCTGCAGTCGCCACCTCTAACAGCCAGGGTTCTTCGCGTCTGCCCAGACACCCCCCGCCACGCACGTATTACAACTGGCACCAATGGGACCCTGAAGATGGTGCAATTGGAGTTCGATACACTCGAGAGCAACAAGAACGTCTAAACGCCGAACAGCAGCCGCAACAACGGATTCTGGGTGAGGAGACAGCGCGAACAACCGAGGAGTTTACTCGGCGCGTGGAGCAGCCCAGCCCGTACGATGTCGATACTGCTCTGCATCGTGGCGGGTCGGTACCGGTGGATGCCCCCTGTAAACGTACCAAACGCCCTATCTTTCCCTTACCAGTAAAGCTGATCTGGCAGAAGCTCAACACGTTCGAACGGGCTGGTTCGGTTTGGTGGCGAAATTGATCGCTGGGTGGAATTGGTCCACGAGTGGGTAATCCGTTGTATAGGAAGTACCATTCTCCCTAGAGAGGTTCAGCTGTTTGCTTCGAGTATGGTTCCTTTGTCTTGTTCATTTCGTGACGGCCAGTCGACTAATTTTTCTTCGTTGGTTGGGATAGTGATCTGGGTGTGTATGTCTTGCAATCTTGTTTCTTGTTTCAGTGATGGAAGGAAATTGCCATGATACTACCGATGACTCACGAGCTCGAATTCATGGCCTTGTAAGGAGGTCTACTGTATTCACGTCTTATTGCCAAGGAATTGCTTTGCATTTACTACTGATGATTGCATGAACGTATGGAAATTCTACTTAAGGAACATTAAAACAATGGTAACTTGTAATATTGTATGTTGTGACTTGCCGCATAGTTTCTCTTCAAACTTTTTATTTGTTTGATTTAGTATTGTCCTACGTACGAACGAGAAACTGAAGGTATATTCAGGTCAAGTTTGCTAGGACACAGTAAGACTTGTGATGCCTAAGGCAGGAACACATGTAAGCCTGAGGCGACAAGGCAGCCGCGGCCCAGTGACGTCTCTCTCCAAGTCGAACTTCCCCGCTGCGCCGCGGATCCATCAACACAGCAACAGTCGGGCATTGCATGACAATCACGAGAACGAAGCGATGCGTTTCACTGTCCACTAATATTCCATAGTCTGCTTAATTTGCAGCGATCATTTCACTATCTGCTTCTCCTTTTCTCAACCTGTCAAGAGGTTGTCGCCGCCCCGGTTACACTCGGTTCGCTCTGGTATCGGCACCATCAGCCAGTCCATCCGGCGCCGCAAGTTGCAGGAGATTGATGCATCTACAAGCTTAAACTCTTATCGATTTGCCGATAACATATTCGTTCTCGCCACCGGCATATTCCTCCGTATTTTAATGAGTGATTTGTTTCAGTGGTTCCTGCGTGCTGCCCTGTGATTACGGTCGCGCAACGAACTTGCCGTGTCGAGCGAGGGTTGGCTATCGCAGTCTAGCTAGGCTGCAGCTATCACTAGTACCAACCTTGCACAATACGTACAACCTGTATCCACGATATTGATCTAGAGCTTGCAAGACTTCCAGCATGTGGAACGACGAAGAAGAAGATAACAATCCATATGGCGCATTCGACCGCCCACATGCTCCCCTCTCGGAGTCGTTGCACTCTGGCACCACATCGCCCCGTAAGTAACCACCGTCCGACGGCGTCTTTTTATCTATGTTTCTACATCACATTTTTTATATTTACGTTGCTAACAGCCACGCCTGCGTGTGGAGAAGCTCCATATGATCGCGATCTGTCTCCTGCCTCTCGGGTGTCCTCGCAGCCGCCAGACTATGTATCTCGATTGACCGAAGACACAGATGATGACGGAGATGATGAATATAGAGCTCCAGTTAGGGGCCGCAAGAAAGGAGTCTACGATAGCCGCATTGAGCAGATCCTTTACGAAAATCCTGAACTGCCGATTCTAATCACGGATGCGGGGAAGAACCATGAGGGTGGTGGCGGGTATATTGTCTACACGATTCGGACTGGGGTGAGGAAAGGTGGCCATGGAAGTTCTGTTGGGCAAGTGCTGATTACCTTTGTGGTAGGATCTCGAGGTGCGCCGACGGTACTCGGAATTCGCGTCGCTTCGACAAACGCTTGTTAATCTGCATCCTACCTTGGTGGTTCCTCCTATTCCTGAGAAACATACAATGGCCGACTATGCTGCGAAGCCAACAAAGGCCAAAGAAGACGTTGCCATTATCGAGCTGCGGAAACGCATGTTGAGTGTTTTCCTAAACCGGTGTCGGAAGATGAAGGAGATTCGTGAGGATGGCGTGTGGTGGCGTTTCTTAGACCCTAATGTTAGCTGGGTGAGTTGAGTCCTGGGTAGGGTGCATGCTGCGGAACAACCTTTTTCTAACACGACCACAGAATGAGGTTCTACATTCACATCCGGCTTCGTCAGTACCAAAGAATAACCTCAAAGCACCTCCTCTTGACCCGGCCAATCCAACACCGGCCCACGGCTGGCTCCCTGTGCCTTCAGCCTCTGCCAAGTTGAAATCGACATCTCAAAGCTCTGCTACAGGAACCCCGGCTTCGCCGTCAGAGTACTCTCAGACACCGTCTACGGCTGCACATTCGACGCCGGGCGTGCAAGTCCTCGGACGGTTTCCCCCGACGTCACGGACATTGAGCGAGCAGGATTTGGACCCGTACTTTATCAACTTTGAAGCATCTACACGCGAGTTGGAGCTGCTGCTTCAGGGTAATATCGAAAAGGTCAACCGTCGCACGCTGTCACATCTTTCGTCACTCTCGGCCGATCTCATGGAGCTCGGTGCACGATATAACGGCTTCTCGTTGTCGGAGCAGAACCCGACGGTGGCCGCGGCGATTGAACGCATTGGACAGGCGGCCGACACATCGTATATCGAGACGGAAGAGCTGTCATCCTCTTTGGGAGCCAACTTTGCCGAGCCGATGCGGGAAAGTGCCCAGTTTGCTAGCGTGGTCCGCAGCGTGCTGCGGTACCGAGTGCTCAAACGGGTGCAGGAAGAGATGACGCGAGACGAGCTGTCGAAGAAGCAAAGCCTGTTGGAGTCGCTCGAGAGGAGTGAGCAAGAAGCCAAGCGCATCGACCAGTATCTGAACAGCGCTAACCCGTCGTCGGTTGCAACGAGACCGTCTCGGTCGACTTCGGCATCATCGGGCGCTAGCAGCAGTCAGGGAGACACTGACCCGGGGCGAGGCTCTGAAGATACGGCGTCCGTCGACTCGGATTTCCCACCTACACATGGTGATGTTTCGTCACAGCCGTCTGCTGGCCAGGGCACCCCGCACCGGGACAATCCCCCGGCTTCTCCGGCTCCTCCAGTCCACCGTAAGAGCGCGAGTGGGAATTTTGTTGCGAATCGAATCTTTGGCCGCATCAGCCATGCGGTCCATGGCTTTGTGGACGTTGATCCGGAGCGGTCACGACGGGACCAGATCGGCAAGACCAAGGAGAGCCTTGTGCAGGTAAGCAACGCGAGTCTTGCGAAGCTATACTTTAGGACGCTGAGAAACTGATTGGCTGACACGATGGGATGGTATACAGCTGGAGCAAGCACTCGAAGTGTCGGAGAAAGACGTCAAGGACGCGAGCGCTGGTGTCCTACAAGATCTGAAGCGCTTTCAGAAAGAAAAGGAAGAGGACCTTCGCCGCTACATGGTTAGTGGACATTGTATCACGAGTTGTCTGGACTGGTACTAATGCAGCGTGGATAGGTCGCGTATGCTCGCTGCCATCTTGACTGGGCACGCAAGAACCTCGCAACGTGGACGGAGGCACGAGACGAGGTCGACAAGATTGTGGCACGGTAGCTGCGATCTGGGTACGCAGTGCTTATACGGCATAAGCTAGGGATATAGATACATGGGTTAGTTATTGTATAGGATCGAGTCCAGAGCCGGCGTTGAAATTGTATCTAGATTTCTTCGTAGCTATAATCAATCAGCTAGGAGCTTTTCTCTCTAGCCACATGCATTTCCATTTAATCGTAGATGTCTCTGTAGAGTATTTTCTATCACATACATACAGATATACAGATATATATATATATATATATTTGACTGATGCGCTCCTCCATTTCTATTCCTATTGATATAGTCTAGCATCTTCGTCATCTGCGCTTCTGCTTGAGGACGCCCATCACTCTATTAGTAACTTTGGAAAAGAAAAGTGTTTGTCCCCTTCATAATCATTGCGCTGTCCACTCCCGCCTCATTCACCAGTAGGTATCCCTTCAAAGAACTAAACGTCGCCTACATGTACACCTTTTCACTTGAGTGGGTTACAGTGGATTTGATCCTATACTTTCTAGTAACATCAATGAAGAGATCCAGGACTCTTTTTCTGAGCTGGTAGGCACTCAATATGCGGAGATAAATCCCATCGATCTAGCGACCCTTGACAATAAATTGCTTGTGACAGTGTATCAGCTGGAGGGACTATCTTAGCATAGAAAACCAGAGATGCTAAGCAAGATAGCCTTTGGTCTTCCCAGGATCCGCTGTTGTCAGGATCTAGTCTCACAATG
The DNA here is from genome assembly GCA_001657655.1 of Talaromyces piceae. Lineage (NCBI taxonomy): Eukaryota > Fungi > Ascomycota > Eurotiomycetes > Eurotiales > Trichocomaceae > Talaromyces > Talaromyces piceae. The sequence continues at coordinate 283,820 of JNNX01000010.1, forward strand.
AATGATACTTGGAAAAATATCGAATCATAAAGCTGACTGCAAGATTATCCTATTCTCGTCAACTGTATCATTACGTCGTTATGACTATAGTGCATAATGCATGCAGTCCTCAGAGTTGGTAATAGTAGATTCCTTTTTCCTGACAATGCCACTCAACGGTCACTTGAGGTTTCTTTCTGGCTTCTTTCTGGCTTTTCGAAGGAGCATTCTCTCAACGCGTGTATAATCCCAACTATCATGAAGCGTGGATGAGAGGGACCCCAAATTTGGCCGGTCCCCATCCGAATCTAGAGAAAAAAACGGTGGAAAGCAGAAGAGATCGGGTATCTGGTGTCGTTGAGAAAAGCAGAGTAGTCATCTTGGTCTGCTGTGGGAAAGCGCTTCGCGAAAGGACTGGAGCTATCTATGATATTGATATTAATATACCAAATTTTAAGAACAAATCCCAAGGGTGATCATTCACGCCTATGTCGAGATAGCTTATAGTTGACCTTTGATCAGGACTTGTTGGTGGATTCCTCAATGAACGTGTGGGAGGGATTCAGTCTAGATGTAGTAGGAAGCTCGAGCAAGTGCCAAGAAATAATCCAATCTAGTCATTGAACATGTCCATGGTGAGCAACTTAACGTAGTTGTGCTGGTTCATGGTTGGACATTGACAAGCGCTCGCAACATCGACAGACAGTTTCGCCAAGACTAGTGCCATCTAACATTCTGGACAGTGAATTGCAAGATCCGCACCCGGCGCTCACGACGTCCACAGTTCTGGCTCCCTTGTATCTCAGCTCTTCTTCCGCCCTGCTTTCCTCATTCAGTGTTTCAACACTTACTGAATTTATCGTCAAGGAATTGCCCATGCCTCATTGAGCCACAAGATACTGTGCATCGTTCAAGACGGTATCAAACATGTTGGGTTTCGGGAAACGTGGACGTCTATGATACCTTAGAACTCGTGTGAATGGCGTCGTAGCAGATGATATTGGGTGCTGGCATATCGTCTTGTATAAATTCAGGAAAATCATGTGGAAGTCATCATTTTGTTCTTGGGTTCGCCGTCCGATTCGCAGCAAACCAACTGGTGGAATTCGATGTTCTGGCAGTATCTGTCGGCCTTTACATTCTACAGGATCTAGAAATGAGGCAACAGTAAAGGGCCCTGGTCTGTCTATCCATTTTCTCTGCTTATCTTTGGTCAGCCATTAAGTTGCCCACGAAATAATAGGGAGCTCGGATATCATCGAACCGGACAAACTATTCAGATATACTTCCGGTCGGTGGCTGGTAGACGAAAAACATCAACTAGAGCAGCGCTTTGTGAAGTTCAATACCGACAGGCTTTGCTCCTAGGCTGCGTCTTTGTTCAGTTCCGAAACGAAATGCGTACGCATCGATAAACTAGAAGGGAATTTTAACAAGGCCTTTATCCTTACTATGGACGATGGCAACAAGGTTGTAGCCAAAATTCCTTGCCCCAATTCTGGGACACCCTCTCTGACAACAGCATCAGAGGTGGCCACCCTGAAGTTTTGTCCGTTCCGTGACTTCAGTTTGCTTGTCTTGCGCTTGCTGATATGTCCGTTTCTAGTGCGAACACATACCTCAATACGCGTACCTGAAGTTTACGCTTGGAGCTCAGATGCGGCAAACCCAGTAGGCGCGGAATATATTATCATAGAGAAGATCCGCGGGACGGCACTCGCTGACAGATGGGAGACAATGAGTGCTTTGGAACAGTATAAAGTGGTCGATGGCATCGTCGCAATGGTGAAGGAGCTCTCGAGCATGAAATTTCCTGCGTACGGAAGCCTCTACCTACATGATTCAGTGCCGCATGATTGTCATCGTCTTCCACTCCCACCTGTTCTAGACCCCGCTGGGCAATTTTGTATTGGGCCGTCCTGCAGCCGAACGATGTTGCATAAAAGCTCGAAAAATATATCCAGGTTGGATGTTGGCCCATGTAAGTCATAAGCGCTTATGTGATTATTCCAGCTCCTGACGTCTATGAAGGGACATCCATCTTGGAGTTTGCATTGTCCATCCCAAGACGAGGATTAGCTGTCATTGCAAATTCCAGACACGATGTGCAACAACAGCTGGGTCGTTTCAGCGAGAGCCAAACGGTTGAGGAGAATAAACACCTCTTGGAGAAGGCGTCTCAGATCCTGCCAATTCTATCGCACGATCCACGGGTGTTGGAAGTTGCCGGTTCAGCTATATGGCATACTGATCTGCATCTTGGAAACATTTTTGTCTCTCCCGAGGACCCAACCTTGATTGAGGGGATGCTTGATTGGCAATCAGCTCAAGCAGCTCCTCTATTGATACAGTCCCGGTTTCCAGACTTTCTTCGGCCACCGAAGAACTACCACTCCGGCACCCAAATTCCCAAATTGCCAAATAACATTGATGAGCTAGATGCTGATGAGAGAGAAGAGGCTACCAGGAAGCATGCATTAGCGTCTCAATCCAAGTACTATGAGATGTCTTGCCTTGCATACAATAACTGCGTCTATAACGCGATAAAGCTTGACAGACGGTTATGGGAGCCATTCACCTGTTGCCAACTGTTTTCCAATGGCAGCTTGGTTCCATTACGAGACTCTCTCGTGCGGTTGTCTCAAGACTGGAACGCTTTGGGTCTGCCAGGCAACTGTCCCTTCTCCGTCACGGAAGAAGAGTTACAAAAGCATGACGAGCAGGTGATACAGTACCACGACAGTCTCTATCTGTGGGATCTCGCCAAGACCCAGCTTTGTACGGATGACAGCGGTTGGGTGCCGATCGAGAGGTGGGAAATGACCGAACAAAGGAATAATGATCTATTTGACATGTATGTCAAGACTATGAGCGAGGCGCTGCCGCGTGAAGTAGCCTCGAAGAATTGGCCGTTCCCACCAAATGCTGCTAGCCCTTCCTATAGTTGACTTTATATCTTCTTCTTTGCCTGTTTAATCGACACTGATATCAAACGCTTACCTTTTCTGCGCAGTCTTTCTCTGGTCGTTCTTAGTCACCCGAGCTATTGCACAGGATCCTCACAATCGTTTAGGAACTGACGTGGGCTTCTTTGTCAATAATTTCAAAACAACCACCCTTAATACAGTAATAGAAGCTCTCTCATAGAAGAAGTTCAAAGGATGTCGGTTGATTGTTTTGCAGTGGATAACTATGAAGAGTGCAGGAATGCACGGTTCAGATGCCCTCACCAGCAATCGCCGGCGCAAAGTTCCTCCGAGGCCGCGCTACACCTGACCCGTGCCCTGTATCCTGTCGCACCAAGGACAATAAATAATCTATACGGAGGAACGAGAACTTCCTCCAGCAACTGTCAAGCAGTTCTTGCTTCTTTATCGTTAACCCGTAACATCTCACCGGAAATCTCCCATCTCCCATCTCTCCGTGAGTTCTGGCACAAGAAGCAATCAAAAAAAATACTCAGAACCGGAGTCGTCAGCCCAGCGGGCCACAGGGAGCGACTTGATCCATCCTTCTCCACATCGAACGAAATCCTTTTTTTTTTCTCTCTCTACTTCTGCTCTAGTCTCCCTCCCAGCTTCCTCTGTCTGGCTCTTTATAACCAGCATTAATCCGAGTCTCCCTCTACGGCGGCCACTGGCTGAATGACAGTTGCTTAGACTGCTTATATATTTATTTTTCTATCTGCCTTTTGTCTACTTGATCAGTCATCTGGTCCGAAGCAGGAGGAAAAGCTAAGAAAAAATCTGAAATTTAGTGAACTTAGTTGACTTAGCAAGTGGGCTAATTCCGGCTCTGGTTTGCTGGTAAACGAGTGAAGTTAGCTCGTCAACTGGGTTCTCTCTTCGTTCTTCGTTCTTCGTTTCCTTGTTATTGTTGTTATTATTATTATTATTATTATTACTACTACTTCTACTACTATTATTATTGGGGGGGGGGGGTTTTTTTTTTTCCCTGTCCCTTGGTCACTTTGTCCCTGTTTGTTGCTCGGTACCAGCCAAGCCGCTCGCCGGATTCTCTCTCTCTCTCTCTCTCTCTCTCTCTCTCTCTCTCTCTCTCTTTCTCTCTTCAGCGTCTCGCTCCCTCATTAATTTTCTCTCTTTCTCGATAACGTCCCACTGAATCCAAGACTTTTTGTGTGTCTGTTCGCACGAGCTGCCACTCGACGAGGGCAGCTCACCTTCACCACGTCTTCCTCAAAGCGCCGCAAGGTTGTCGAGCAGCCTCGCCCGCCGTCGCCTGCATCGTCGAGGCACGCACAAGACAGACGTCACCACCACCGCCGCCGCCGCAGCAGCAGTAGCAGCAACCATAGCAACTCCAACTCCAACCACATCGCCACGGTTGACCACCACCTCGACCACCATCAGAGACGCCCCAACGGCACCAAAACACACAGCACCCCTTCGTCCGTTTCCTCGCCCTCGCCGTCGCCCCGCTATATCCCCGCCCACCTGCAGGACGAGGTGCTAGGGGCTGCTGGCTCCCGACCTGGATCAACATCAGCAACGCCCCCGACCCCAGAGCCCTCGGCCATCGAGGCCTGCGCTGGGCTCTCTCTCAACAGTGATCCGCCCTCCGACATGTCGCACGACCAGCGAGACGTGCGCTCGTCGTCGCCCGCCGTCAAACGCCGCATGTCCGAGGTCGACCGCTCCGTAGATGACGTCGACATGGAGTCGCGCGCTTCGGACTCGCACCAGGAACAATCTCAACACCAACAAGCGCATCACCATCCCCAGCAGCAGACATCCGACAGCGACGCACGCCCCGCCCAGCGGCGTGCTACTTCGGTCGACATGGTGACCAGCGATGGCCCCGATGCCGACATGGCCGACCCGCCATCGTCCAACAGCAACAACAAGTCCTCCGATTCCGTCTATCCTACCCCCTCCAGTATGGCGGCATACAACAGCTCATCCGCCACCAAAAAGACGCCCACGGCACCGGCCGCTTCTGCGGCTGCCACTCCGCTCCCCTCCATTGACGAGCAGGTTATCCGCGTGATGGAACTGGTCCAGAAGTTTCCCGAAGACAAGCAACGAGGCTATGTCGTGTCGTACAACTGGCTGAATCGGGTGCTCGCGCGGAGCACCCAGGAACCCGCCCGCAAGCTCATCGACAAGAAATATGCCGAAGGCGAGATTGGCCCCGTCGATAACTCCGACCTCGTCTTGGACGTCGACCCGACGAACACTTTTGAGGACGAGGCAGGCGAGCCGTTTGTCCCCTTGCGCCCGGGACTGCAGATGGGCGAAGACTTTGAGATCGTGCCCCAAGCGGCGTGGGATCTTATTGTGTCCTGGTACGGCCGCGCTGAACAGTCGCCGGCGATTGTCCGATACGCACACAACACCAGCGAGGGTGGCTCGCAGAACATTCAGTATGAGGTGCATCCGCCCATCTACACCATCCACAAGCTGCCGAGTACCACCTCGGGCTTCTCTCATCACACGCTCCGGGACAAGAGCGCCCCGCCCGTCAAGTTTCTCGCCAGCAGACAGACCAACTTTCAGAAATTCCTGAAAAAAGCCAAGGACCTGGCCCGTATCGACATGGCGACCCGAGTCCGTGTTTGGCGCGTTCTCGACGGGCTCAGCAGCACCCAGACCTCGGGATTCATCACCCCGGTGCATTCGCGGAGCAACTCGCCCGCACCCGGGGCCACGTTGGTTGCGAATGCTGGAAACAGCCTGGTGCTAGACGTCAACACTTTTGCCTCTCTCGCGGACACTCATCGGGAGCTGATCGAAGAGGCCAAGGACCAGACCAACAACGAGAAATACAACGGCAAGTCAACGCTCGACACTTTTGGGCTCGGCGACAACGCCGTCCTGGTGCTGGAAGAACAGATCGGTGGGCCCGGAGGAGGCGAGTGGGTGTCGGACGCATCCAAGTCGACGCTGAGTCGCCTCTCGATCCCGGGCGTCAACAAAGCCGGCGCCGCCAAGGTCAAGGCCAAAGCTCTGAGTGCCAGTGGACGGACAACGCCCACGTCGGAGCCGATCCGGGGGAGGAGGAAAGATGGCCGGCCCAAAGGCAACACCGGCTTTACTAACCTGGGCAACACCTGTTACATGGCCTCGGCGTTGCAGTGCGTCCGGAGTGTCGAAGAGCTAACCTACTACTTTTTGAGTATGTACAGACCTGGATGACGATCGACTTGTCCTTGTGTACTGACCTGCTGGCAGACAATTACCACAAAAAGGACCTGAATCCGAGCAACCCACTAGCCCACAATGGAGATGTCGCCAAAGCGTATTCCAACCTGCTGCACGCCGTCTACGACGAAGGTCCGGCCTCGTTCTCGCCCAAGCAGTTTAAGCAAACCATTGGACGATACGGCCCTGCCTTTTCGGGGTACGGTCAGCAGGACTCTCAAGAGTTCCTTCTATTTCTGCTGGACGGCCTGCACGAGGATCTCAACCGGATCATGAAGAAGCCGTACATCGAGAAGCCCGACTCGACCGACGAGATGGTTAACAACCCAGTCGCCTTGAAGGAGTTTGCCGACAAGTGCTGGGATATTTACAAAGCCCGCAACGATTCGGTCATCACCGATCTCTTCGCCGGCATGTACAAGTCGACACTGGTGTGCCCTAGCTGCGACAAGGTCTCCATCATCTTCGATCCCTTCAACAACTTGACCCTCCAGCTTCCGGTCGAGAATCTGTGGAGCAAGGATATCTTCTACTTTCCCTTCCACAAGCCTCCCGTCCTGCTCGATATTGAAATCGACAAAAACGCCAGTATCAAATCGCTCAAGGAACTTGTGGCATCCAAGACCGGGGCCGATCCACGGAAACTAGTCATGGCCGAGATCTACAAGCAAAAGTTCTACAAGCTCTTCGACAACACCAGCACGATTGCGGACAGCAACATCAGCCCATCGGACGACATTGCCATTTTCGAAGTTGAGATGGTCCCCACCAATTACAATCCGGATCGACCGAAGAAGACGTCCTTTTATACATCCTTTAGCAGCATGGACCACGAGGACATTCCCAAGATAGGCTCTCCTCGTGCAGAGAAACTCCTCGTGCCGGTGTTCAACCGGGTGCACCGGCCAAACGCTCGGTTAGGATCTCGACAAACATTTGGCGCTCCGTCCTTTATCGTCGTCACCCGAGAGGAAGCCCAGGATTACGATACTGTCTTGTGGAAGGTGCTGCAGCAGGTTGCCACCCTGACGACCCGGGATTTCCTCAATGAGTCTGGAGAGGACGAGTGGACGCAAGATGACACGACTGATTCCGACGCGGTGATCATGGATGCCGACGATACCGGCTCGGACGGCAAGGTAAAGGCCGCCTCCGTGCAGAGTGAGGATGGTCTGGTCGACGTGTCAATGGAGGACGCCCCTGCTGACGCGGTGCGGACGGACTCTACCACCAAACGGACGCAGAAGACGCTGCCGTCGCGGTTCCGTCGTCTGTTCGACATGAAGATCGTCAAGTCGAAGAATGAGGTGATCCCGCTAGGGTTCTCGTCGGTTGATGATAATTCCAACTATATGCTCATGTCATCGCGGATGCCGAAAGAGAAACCGAGAGCTGCTGTGCGAAAGTCCGACAAGCGAAACGCTTTCAAAAACAGCCCCGCCAGTCCTGTCAGCAGTGAGGACGAGATCAACACCATCCAGCCAGCCACGACGACGACGCGGCAGTCTCGGACCAGTTCGAGTTCGAGCGAGTCCGCGCAACTGCGGGACTCGGCGGACAGCGAGTCGGACGACGAAATCCAAAACGTGCCCAGTCGGAAGCCCCCAGCGGTAGAAGTTCCGAAAGTTTCGTATATTGGTCCCGGTGAAGGAATCGTGCTGGACTGGAGCGAGACCAACTATGACAGCATGTTTGGCGCGGACGCAAGGAGCCGCGAAGAGCTCCGCGGCGCACCAACTTGGACCAACGTCGAACACCTGCCGGACGAAGATCTAGCCAAGCGACGCGCGCAACGGGCGAATCGGCGAAAGCGGGGTCTCACGTTGGACCAGTGCCTCGATGAGTTTGGCCGTGAGGAGATCTTGTCGGAGAACGACGCGTGGTACTGTCCCCGCTGCAAGGAGCATCGCCGGGCGAGCAAGAAGTTTGAGCTGTGGAAGGCTCCGGATATCTTGGTGATCCACCTCAAGCGGTTCAGTGCCAGTCGTGGGTTCCGGGACAAGATTGACGAGCTGGTGGATTTCCCGATTGAGGGGTTGGATCTGAACGGTCGGATTGCATCGGCTGGACCAGATGAGAGTCTGGTGTACGACCTATTCGCTGTCGACAATCACTACGGCGGGCTGGGAGGCGGCCACTACACGGCGTATGCCAAGAACTTTTTGACGGATGAGTGGAACGAATATAACGGTGAGTATTTTTTTTTTGGTTTATCTGTTTCGCTCTTCTTTTGGTGTAGAAAGTTTATCATCTGACACATTGGCAGACTCCCACGTGTCCAAGGCGATCGACCCGCGCAAAGCCATCTCGACGGCAGCGTATCTGCTCTTCTACCGACGGCGATCGGACCGGCCCCTCGGGGGCAAGGTGCTGCAGGACGTCACCGAGCATTCGGTGCGCGGCGGCGACTCTGAAGATTCGCGCACCGGTTCCCCTTTGGGGGACGGGCGGCGGCTCGTCGACTCCTCCCGCAATGGGTCTACGAGCGGCTTGGGCGCAGTCGGAGCAGCTCACCAAGCGGGAGATGGTGGTTTGCTAGCCGGGCCGCGAGTGAAGAGCGTGGAGATTGACGGCAGTGATGAAGAGGACAACGATGACGAAGAGCTGCCGCCGTACGAGCAACGCATGGACCTGGAGCCGTCGAGCCCGGGAGGCTTTCCACACGATCAACCGGGATGGTCGTTTGACCGGCTGTCGGACGGCAATATGTTTGACGATAACAGTAATGATGATGACGATGACGACGATGACGACGACGACAACGACAATGACAGCAACAAGGCAGTTGGCGGGGACGACGTGGACAGTGATCTGGAGCAGTTTGTCCGGGGCGACAACAGCACGGCCTTTCACAATGTCACCGCCGACGACGACGAGGATTTGCCGGTTGTTGAGCTGCGCGTAGGAGACACGCAGGAGCAGTAGAAGTCCTGGTTGCGTTGTGGTTCTTTTTTACAAGTACATTTTCTCCCTGTTGGGTTAGACTTGCCTGCATTGTAGCTTACCTGTTGTTCGGTCTCTCGTTACTGTTGAGAACGGGGTTCTGGCACGTGACATGAATGCTATGCATCGTTTTGAGTTTTCTGTACCTGCAGACGACACGGATCTGTTGATGCTGTACTACGTGGGACATATCATTCTTCCTTTTGTGTACTGTTGAATGTAGCCAGACGTTTTATACCCAAAACCCTAATGCCGTCCCGATCGGGAATCTGTTTCCGTTTCCGTCTGTGAGAACCCGATGAGGTTGACAAGAACACAAAATATACAATAACAGCACGAGTTTGACGACTACACAACAACAACAATCACAATTAATAATAGTTCTTCAGAAATCGATAGAACAAAATAGAAAACACCACTGATGTCATCCTGGGCGCAGGCGATGCGGCTCACCGGATCTCGCGGTTTACGAGGTCACGCAGCACCTGACGCGGCGCCTGACCTGCAGCCCTAACAGGCTGCCAAACAAGCCGGCCTGACTGAACAACGTCGGGTTCCTGACCGAGCCACATGTGCGTGGCTACGTCTCGACCTTGCGTGTACTTTTGATATGCTGCGGGAATAGGGATCGCGGGAGAGAAAGGCCCGGGTTTGTTGAGTCACTTTGTTTCTGGTGGTACGTGATGGACTTGACATGACCGGCAGAATGGCAGTGCGTGATGAGACCGAGACTGGTGACCAACTTCGAGAGGTCTCTCTTTTGTTTTAGAACGACTGTCGTTTACAACAACATATAAAGAGGGGGCTGGCGCCGAGACTGGGCTGACAAGGCAAACGTGCACAGGGTCCTGAACGATAAAGCCATTGTTGTACACTTCTTTGTCCTTTTCACGCGTCCATATTCGGGGGTTGAAACCTCAAATCAACTGGGAAGATACGGAATTCATCCATGTCGCATTTCTACTACTTTGTGTGGTTTCCCCCCTTCATCGTCAACTGAGCACGCCGGCGTCAAATGGACCTGGACGACGTCTCGCTGCTCTCGCTGGCCAGCCATGACGACGACCTCGGATTCTTGGATCTTCTCGATTATCGCCGCTCGAAGGGATCACGAGCTGGAAAAAGCAGATATCTTTATGACGACGACGAGGAGGACGACGAGGACCTCGCGCTACTCGCTCCTGTGGACTCGCATCAAGACTTGGTGTTTATCGAGGATGAGCGTCGACAAGAATCCCTCCTCGACGACAGCAGCGACGACAGTGTAGACCGTCTCGATCTCGACTGGAAGAGGTTGCTCTGGGATGCAGACGACCGGCCGATGGCCATGGCACCGTCGCGGTGGAGTGCGCAAGATTGGGATGAAAAAGGTGAGCTCAGCTCACTGTTTGCTCTGGCTTTGTTCTTTTCTCCCCGCCAGCTCTCGGCAGCCTCGAGCACACACTGAACATGTTACAGTCACTCCAACTCTGGGCCGGTGGAACCGCGCGTACGCCGTGCCTCGTCCCAAAGTCGACTATTGCCGCGTTCCGTCGCCTATCATGCTGCCAGGCTCGCCAGACCAGCAGCGCGTGCGCCGTCCGTCTGTGTCGGAGTTTCGCCGCGGTCCACAGCGTCGCGACTTCGTTGAGGATTGTGTTGCTGCGCGGGCGGTCGATTATAGTCGATACAGACCTGCATCAAGAGAGTCTACCAGGTATCCACCGTCGCTGAGCCGACGTCGCGCCCGCTATAGGAGTCATCCCAGCGACTCGGATGTTTCGTCGCTTAGTCTCGGGCCGCCGTTGGACAGTATCCCGCCAGAGTATCTCCAGCCTCGTTTCGAGCGTGAGCGCGACCGAGTTTCGTCATCCTCGTCTTCGTCGTCTTCGTCGTCTTCGTCGTCCCGGTTTCGTGGGTCCAGGGCGAGAAGGGGGGACAACAATCCTTCGAGGCGGTTCAACTACCGCCTGGAGAGTATTAGGGCGCCTGTTGTGCTCTCGGCGGATGCGCCCTTGGGCAACGATACCAGCTGGTCGGAGCCGACATCGCCGCGGTCCAGACGCTCGGCTGCCTCGTCGCCGGGAGGGGTGTTTGCCTTGGATGAGGAGTTGGTGCGTTGCTTTTTCTCTACTTAGATCTCTCTGTTGGTCTGCCAAAGGAATGAACGATGAAACGAACGATGATGATGATACGTAGTAGTAGCGACCTTGCGTGTTGCCAGTGATATGCTGTTTAGGAGATTCATAGAACGAGATACCCCCCGTTGCGTTTTGTTGAAATGGACTTTTTACGTTTTAGATAGAAAGATAGACTGGTCATGTATTAACAATCCCACTTTATTATTACAAATAACTTATTCTCGTTTCATCCGTTCATACTCCCCCTTCACAATACCAGGCAGCTCCGCCAGGAGACTCGGCCCAACAGGCTGCCAACCTAACAGCTTGGCCGCTCGTCTGGCCGAGCCGCGCGAGTTCATGCCCCAGCTGCCCGATTCAAAGCTACCGTAGGTGAACGCTTTCTGGAAATCAACGTGCTCGACCTTGGCCTCGGGGATCAGTCCCTGCGCGGCCGCCTCGGCCGCTATGGCCCGTGAAAGATCCCCCCAGACATGCTCTCCGTGCTCGACGAGATAGTACGCTTTCCCACCCCAGACACCATCGGTGTGATTCCGGGACACCGCGGCTTCGGCCAGGAGGACAAAGAGGGCACTAAGGTCGTGGACGTGCACATTGTTCCAGACCGATTTGCCTGCGCCCAGGATCGGCGCCTGTTGGTTTTGTAGTGTCACGCGTGCAAGGGTGTATACTTGTCGGGATCTCTGGTGCACGGGGCCGCGCCCGGGACCTATAACGCAGTCAGTCTGAAATCTGTCCGGAACTATCTGTATTCGATGGTAGAGAGAAGGTCGCGCTCCCACCGTAGATAGTCGGCGGGCACAGCAGCGCCGTCTTGACCACGTCAGCATGCTTCTCGCCCGTGGCCAGCACGATCTCGTCAATGTTGCGGTGGAAGGCATGTGACGGGAGACTAGTCAGCTCGTCGACGCCTTCCCAGTCGTTGTACACTTTGTCGTCGTACTCGCCGTATACCTGGCGGTCTGAGTCGGCGAAGGTCAAGATGCCTGTGCCGCCCGTGTGCAGCCAGTAGCCCGGACGCGAAGACGAGTGGCCCTCGACGAGGCCTGCTGCAATTGCGTTGGCGGCAATCTCGTGATCAGATGAGTCTGCCGTGTCTGTTTGTATTTCCACACTCAGTTAGCCACATAGAACACAAGACGAGCGGGAGGAGAGAGGGAAGGGGGAGACGTGCGAACGACAATGTCGGCGTCGGCGGCTTCTTTCTTTAGCAGCTCGTAATCATCTAGCGCGCCGGAGACGATGCGAATATCTGGGAATGCAGCTTGAACCTGGTCGGCTTTGGAGGCGTCGCGTACGAGGACCGAGTATGCGAATTCGGGGTGTTTCTGGTGGAGGGCATACAGAGCGTCGCCGCCCACGTAGCCGGTAGCGCCTGTGCTGGGTCTGGTTAGTCTGGATCGGTTATTTACGTCTGAGAGCATGAGGACGGACAGAAAGACTTTGGTCATGATGGTGTCTATAGTCAGTATAATATATGATTTTTCGTTGTCTTTATCTTCTTGACGTCTGGTGATCCATCAATCGATGAAGAAGGTATTTATGCGGGAAGGACTAAGAAACGCGGATGAAGTCATTCCCGCGCGGGGGAACCGCCGAGGGGCCGTGGGGACTGCCCAGCAGATGGCCAATGGGGTGGTCTCTATGGTCTGGTCCCCGCAGCAATTCCGATCGATCTTGCTGCGCCCTTAATGTGTTCTGGATGTGTTTGCCAGTATGTTGGACAATCAAAACCAGATGCCGGCTTGGGTGAGAGGAATACATACATACGGAGCCTGCATACTGTAAGTGCAATGGCAATGAGGACTAATTCTGCATACAGCCAGCGTTGGTTTTACATTAGCCTCGGATGGTAAGGTGCTTATCCGGGCATGCAGGTACCGTAACATATATATATATGCACTAATGACATTGACGACCGGAGTACTCCCAATGTCGCAAAAGGCTGCATTTACATACCTGGACAATCTACCGCATACGAGTTGATCGCTCAAACGACCACTCCGTGTAAGCCGCCAATTCATCAAGTAGCCCGGGCCATAGCCTGTGTCTAATAGCATATAACCAAGTATTTGTAGTCTCGGCATCGGCCCGATCCCCGGACAACACTGAGCCGACTAGCCCTAGCCCTAACCCTATATCTATACATCCTGGTGTCCTCTCTCTGCTACGAACACAAGGCGGATTCACGACCCTTGTCGGTATTTGAGCTAACAATAAAATTCACTTGTCTAGTTGAGCTGATCCAGGCTATAAAATGCATACGTCTTTATCCGCATCATGACTTTCCCAAAGCAAAGCAAACCATAACCCATACCGGACCGGACCACTGTCGCCCGTGTTATCCACTGTAGCTATCGACATCTTCTCATAAATCGGCGAGAGGAAAACGCCCTCGTCTCGAAAATAAACAGAATTGGGAAAGAAAGACGCGGTCACAATGGAAAGCGAATACAACAATCTCGCCTCGCTCATCCAGCGTCAGGCGGCCGCGCATCCCAAACCGCGACTGCTGGTCGCCATCGCGGGCGGACCTGGGTCCGGCAAGACGACGCTCGCGGCCGAAGTCGTGCGGCGAATCAACTCGTCACCGTCGACAATGCCAGAAACGAAACCGGCGGCGCTACTCTCCATGGACGGCTTCCATCTGCCGCGGTCGACGCTGGACGGCCTGCCCAACCGCGCCCAGGCGTATGCGCGGCGCGGCGCTCCGTGGACTTTTGATCTGCCTGCATTCATGGCGTTTATGCAGACGGTGCGCGGATGGGCTGATAGTACGGAGACAAAAAGTCTTTCGGCACCGTCGTTCTCGCATACAACCAAAGATCCCGTACCGGACGGGACCAAGATTCCCGGCGAGACGAAAGTGCTGATTATCGAGGGGAACTATCTGTTACTCGACAAGCCTGGGTGGCGGGAAGTGTCAACCATGGTCGATTTGCGTGTTTTCATCTCGGTGGATTTGCAGAGTATGAGGGAGCGGGTGGCCGGTCGCCATGTGCGCGCGGGCATCGAGTGTTGCATGGCGGATGCGTATCGCCGGGTGGATGCGAATGATGCGTTGAATGGACAGTTGGTGCAGGAAAATGTTGTTACGGGGGTGGACGTCGTTATTCATTCGGTAGACGACACGATACAGAATCATGCGATATGAACAATAAACAATAAAATAAAACAAAACAAGAATGTCTGTAAGATGGTTATTGCATTTTCGTTACTGTACAAAGACAACCTAAAGATTACTCGCTCGGCCCGGCCATGGCGTCGAGCTTCTCCTGAGCGCGATCTTTGGCGGCGCCAGACACTCGCGGATTCTTCGTAGCTCTATGATATAGATCAGTCCGTATACGATAGCAAACACATCTCCCACAGTGGCTGGCAACGCACGCTTTGAGCCCACCCGCTGTTCGGTTCGGATCCTTGGTCGGGTTGTTCATCTGGTGCAGCTCGTCGCGCACCTGGTCGCCGCCCAGCTGGTCGATCATTTCCCGCGCGTGCTGCTTGGCCGAGTCCGAGGTACGCGGGTTGCTCAGCGTGCTGTAAGTTTTCTTAGTGTCTTGTTGGGAAGCTGTTGACCAGATTGAGGGTTAGAGTACGCTTTGTATCCGCGCAGCGCGTTGACGCGGTCTTCGGGCGAAGGGCCGGCCGGATCGAGATTCTGGAACGGAGATGCCATGTTCGACTATTGACGAGTTGTCCGTTTTGTGACTGATATGGTCTTGCCCGAAATATGTCGAGTCAGGCTTAAGTACCGAATCGCATTGCCACCACGATGTGGCCATTGCGTCAGTCGCCATCAACATCATCGACCCGATCAGAACCTATAGCAGCCATGGTCTGATTGACGAACGGGCAAATGCGGATAACGTATCCATGACGCCGAGCAAACACCTCGCCGCCGCCTCTGCAATCGACTTATAAGAACAGACCACAGAGGAGCGCCAAACGGACAAAACAAACAAGAGATGGAGACCCCGTTCCGTAACGGCTCGCCTGACACATAACCGGAACCGCAACAGATCGGTGATCAACATGACCACTCGTCTCGAACGAGAAGCCGACGATAGTTACGAGGCCACCAACGACGACGCACCCATCCCCTCGAGTCCTGTTGATGACTCGTACATGACCAGCGCGGCGGAACAAGGAGTGCCCGTGCAAAGCGATTCGGCCGCGTACGATGATCCCATGCAGCCACCACAATCCAATTCGGACTCCCAGCTTGGTAAGTCTGGCGTGCCGTCTTCAGATCAACAGAGCACTGCTAACCAGGCAGCAATCGATGAGCGTGAGGCGATCGACCCGGCTAATGTGCTGCCTGGCGACCGTCTGCGCCACGCACGCCCTCGGGGGACGTACAGCGAGGGTGCCGACGAGGACGAGCTGCCGGCTGCTGTGCGTGATGGACTGCAGGGTCGGTCAGCGACGCGGCGGGCGGTGGAATAGAACGAAGGGGGGGAAACCCCAAGAACATTGTTGTTGATTTTGCGTGTTCTGTATATCTCTATAATGATCATGGTTTAGCAGTACTGTCCTAAAGGAGATTGGAGTCCGGTTGGCCAACGGAACGGTGATTGGTGACAAGAACTCCATCCTGGCAGATAACCGGGGGCTGCACACTCCAAGTTTGGCAAGAGCACAGATTTGCCGAGGTTAGGGTATGCAATTGGCAGCTAATTAAGTTGACTACGAGTCTATAACAAGAGTTAATTAAGGCGGTCCGGTCTAGAACGGGCGATTTGGCGGCCAAGCCCTAAAAACGCCTCTGAATGGCTGCGGCTGTTTTGCTGCTTCTTGCTGCTTCCTGCTGCCTCCTGCTGCTTCCTGCTGCCTCCTGCTGCTTCCTGCTTGCGTCTGGTGCAGAGGACCCTGGGTCAGCCCTGGCGGCTTGAAGCCATTGCAAATCTTCTTCTCCATCTCCTTTTCCTCAAACTCGTATCTCTGTCGACAGAGAAGAATTCTGGATCGCCGAAAAACCTTGCTTTGTCAGGAACCGGGATCGGTACTGTCGTATCTCCATGGTCGCATCCGCCAGTCGCATCCTGCTTAGCATCGGTGCCGCGATGTTCCCGGCTAGTCAGTTAGTATACCTAGTATACCTAGTATACTATAGCTATTGGACCATCTTATTCATGTTAGTGTTGCCATCACTCCCTCATCCGTCCCCTGTCTTCCGTATACGCTGGGTGCTCTGTGCGTGTTTATACATGATGCCCCCTGAAGAATGACTGGGGCGGTGGCGGTGGCTTGCACCATTGCTGTCGTCTCTAGTACCTGCTTTGTCCTCTGTATTTGTCCACTCGACTCGCACTATACTGACTACGTTGGTTATAGCCAAGCGACGGGCCCGGTTTGTTTCTCTTGTTGTCCGGGCGTGACAGGAATGTGGACCCGGGCAGAAACATCGAGGCAGCCCAAGGACTTGCCAAACAAAAATTTCACAAATAGCAGCTCGCCCGGGATGATAAACGGAGTCGTCAGGACCCAAACGAAAGAACGGACAGAGGAAAAAAAAAGATGGTCTGACAAGGGTTTGTTTCAGGATGCTGGCGATCGACGCCCTCTGTGCCCCCATTGGACGTGGGTGAAACGGCGGGCGGCTTTGTTGTTCCCTTCGGCTGCTCCACCACCACCACATTCTCACCATTCACATCCATGCTCTCCAACGTCTGGCCATTCGACATGCCTCGCCCAGGCGCCACGCCCAGGCACTGATGTGTCTCGCTGCCGACTGTGGTCCCTGACAATCCAACAACGAAGCTATGACAGGTGGCTTCGGCCCAAAATGGGGGGATCCTTAGCGCTCGAGCATGACCGGCCTGGACTCGAGGCTAGCCAGCAATGCAGACGAATACTGGCCGAGTCAGGAATACTAATAACCAAACATGGCGCTCACCCTTTGTCCAGCATTCTTTTCTCTTTCCGCGTCTCTGCAATCCGTGGCTCGTCATTCCTTTCAGTACGGACTGTCTGGACTCACGCTCGTTCGCCGTCGTTTGCTGCTTTTGTGTTCCTTCTTCCAAGTCTTCTTGAGCGTGGCCTCACGGTCTGACTCAGTCTCGTCCGCTTTGAAAGAGCTGAAACAGCCGTATCCTCTCATTTATTTTCTTTGCACCTCAGATCGCTGGCGTTCTGTGTCCGGTGCACTTGTGACTCGTCGTTCTCATGCATTCGTCATTCCTTTCTGCGGGCGTGCTCGCCCTTGCCCTGGCGGCCGCGCCAGCTACAGCCACTCCATACTCGTTGGTGCATCATTTTGATGCCGACAACTTCTTTCAGAACTTCTCGCTGACCGCTGGCGCTGATCCAACGCACGGGTAAGATCAGATGTTGCTTCTCAAACCGTTGTGCCGGGGAAGAATGCTAACCGTTTGATCTCAGCTTCGTCGAGTATGTAGACTACGACACTGCTCAGAGCTCCGGGCTGGCGAGCATCAAGTCAGGCAATGTCTACCTCGGCGTCGACCACACGAACAAGTACACCACTGGTGGCCGGCCCTCGACGCGCGTCGAGTCCAATGTCTATTTCAAGCACGGCCTGCTGATTGCCGACTTTGCCCACATGCCCGCCGCCGCCTGCGGCGTGTGGCCCGCCTTCTGGACCGTCGGCCGAAGCTGGCCGGCCGACGGCGAGATCGACATCATCGAGGGCGTCAACAAGCAGGCCAACAACCAGATGGTCCTGCACACCCAGGGCGACTGCCAGATCACCAGCACGGACCAGACCGGCGAGACCACCGCGCCCCAGTGCTCCCTCTCAACCGGCACCTCCGGCTGCGAGATTGCTGGCACCGCGGGCAGCTATGGTGATGCCTTCAATGCCGGTGGTGGCGGTGTCTATGCCGTCGAGTGGACATCCAAGTTCATCAAGATCTGGTATTTTGCCCGTGACTCAATCCCGGCCTCCATCACCGCTGGCAAGCCCGATTCAGCCGAATTCGGCACCCCAATGGGCAACTTCCAGGGCTCGTGCAATGTGGGCGACGAATTCCAGGAGCAGCGGATCATCATCAACACCGATTTCTGCGGTGACTGGGCCGGCGGCGTGTTTGGATCCTCGGGCTGCCCCCTCAGCAATGCTGATGATGCCGGCGCCAGCTGCACAGCCTACGTTGGCAACAACCCCGCAGCCTTCAAGGACGCCTACTGGGAGATCAAATCCATCCAGGTGTACCAGGAGGGTGCCGGTCCGACCTCGGTTCCTCCCCCGCCACCGACCTCCACGGCCCAGCCCACCACAGTCAAGCCGACCTCGACAAGCAAGCCGACCACTGTGAAATCGGCGACGACTACGCATTCGCCGGTTGAGCCTACGACCACGACCACAATCCATTCGACCAGCACCGTGACGCACACCAAATCTCGCACGCAGCCATCCAGCCCGGCTCACCGGAAGCCGTCGACGACGCCGTGCTCGTCCCCGGGCAAGAGCACCGTCACGGTCACCTCGTTCACCACCGCTCCCCCGTCTGTCGAGCCATCGGCTACGCCGACCTCCAAGCTGACCACCACGACCATTGTCACCACCTCCATCGTGGATGTCTGCCCCAGCGGATACACCACCAAGACAATCACGCATACCGTGACCTACTGCCCGGCCGATGCCACCACGACTGGCGGTGTGCCCCCTGGCTTCACCACCACTGCAAAGCCCTGCCCTACCGGCTGCGGCTCTGGACCGACCACCGTGGTTGTGACCGTGCCAACTGTGCCAGCGACTGCTACGCCAACCGATGTATCTCCAGAGACGTCCCCAGCGCCCGAGGCCACCACGCAGCCGGCCTCTGTTCCTGCTGCTTCAGTCCCTGGTGCTTCGGTGGCGCCAACGTCGGTTGCCCCCGTTTCCGTCCCAGCCGCCAACCCCCCTCCCTCGCCGGCACCGCCAGCGCGCAAGCCTTCTTCGTCCGTGGCCATCCCATCTGTCGTGACGCCGACCACATGGCCGGCCAGCACGCCGACGGCGGTCAGCCCGCAGTTCACCGCCGCCGCCAGCGTGAACCAGCCGGGCTTCGCGGCTGCTGGTCTTGGTGCGGTGCTGGCTGCAGTGATGTTTCTTTAGATAGCAGAGATTCCCGATTGAATGTAATATAAAATTTGCTCTTATCTGTTTCTGGACATAATAATAGAGTGGCTGTCTTCTTTTTTCTTTCCATATTTGGCAATTTTACTCGCTAACTGGCTGATCTTGCATTGGAGGATACTAATACTTCTGATAACAACCACGCCAACAACGATAACGGCTGTTATCCAGAGTACACATGTACCTCGTGACCATGCTACTTCTATAGCATTGGACAGTTGGGGGCGGCAATGAATGGGTGTGTCCTGCGTAATAGCGGATGCTGACCCCTTGATCGAGAGCTTAGGGCCTAGTGTGGCATTCGTCTGCAATGTAACAAACGCTCGGCAAACGACCCGATTGACCGTTGGCTGTAGCGCTGTCAGCAAATTGATACTCGAAGCAGCGCAAAACAGCGTGAACATAGGTTCATTTAATTAAAGTCGGTTTGTCGGGTGGGTGTATAAATAAATTGAGCCAACTCTCATGTTGATCGTCATGTTTAAAAAACAAAAGACCCTGAAAAGAAAAAGTCAAATTGACTCGTCATTCCTAGTCACTCCTTTTATCATTTTTCTGTTTATCTAGTTCTAGTCACTCCTTAACATTGCAAGACAAGATGCGCGCCTCGTTCCTCTTCGCTGTAGCGACAACGCTCCTCACCGCGTCCGCCGGCGGCTTCAAATCCACGTGCACCGAGTGTCGTCTGGGCAGTTCCAACACGCTGTACGGCTGCCTGTGCGCCGATGAATCGCACAAGCAAATCTATAGCATCGTCGACCTGAACAAGTGCTTGGTCAACAGTGGTGGCACCTTGATTGCCCAGGCCAACGGCAACTTTGGCGCCACTTGCACGCGTGACGGTGGAAATGATCAGTATTCGCCCTGCTGGACGTGTGGAAACGGTAGTGGCACCAACCAGGCCTGTCCGGATCTGAGTATGTTCCCTTTCGTTCACTCTCTGTCTTCGGTCCATCACAAGTTGCGGCAGGCGCTGACAGTCTCACAGACAGCTTCTTGTCCAACCACGACGGTACTCTGTCTTGCGATGTGTAGGAAACAGGGTATTTCGTGCGTGTTCGGATCTCCATTCAATCAACGAGAGAGTCGAGGAGAGGAACCACCTTGGCGATTCATGCCTATGTACATAAGTCCCTTCAACCCATGCAATATACCCAATGTACATGAACCATCCACACGTTAGCGGCCCACCAGTAACCCTCAATCCTTGCATGGTCTGGAGAGATCAAGATATGATCAATGCTTCTACCCCGCAGCATCTTCCTGTTTAAACTCACTTTGAGCACTGTGTTTCTTTGTAATTCCTCGATATGGCTGTTGCATGTTCAAACAGTTTTCATAAGGATCTTGCCTGGACGGCGTAACTCCCTTCCGCCAATGTTTTCGAGTGCGGCCATGTTGTCGTTTGAGGAGCTCGATGCAAACCTCGTGCTTGGGATTTGACCAACAACGGCGCTGCAGCGGTCGGATTGGATGCGATCAGTGGCAGTATTCAAGTCAGAAAACCCGCGAATTTCATACTGCTTGATAGATATCTCGTTGATGATGAGCAACACATTGCAGATCTTGCAAATGTCAAGGCCCTCAAGATCTGGTGTAAAGGGAAGCTGGTGTGGGATGCGGAGACAGATTCCTATATAGACAACCCCAAATACCCATCACAATAACGCGATCCGTAGTCCTGGCTCCGATCTTTAATTGACATGGTAAATCATCGGAAACAAAACAGTACGCACTCAAGTTACTGTAATTGAAGACTGATGAATATCCTCCGAAAGAAGGAATGTACTGCTTACCGAAAACAACCAACAGGTTCCTAGATATGGCTTTGTTAGCCTGAAGTGGCATCACAGTCAACAAAGACATCCTTCGCACCGCTCACTCTGTAACATTGGAATAAGTGTCCTCTTCGCTGGTCATGCTTTGATTCGAGAATGGAAGCTGCTTCATTCTTTCTGTAGTGAGTAATTGAGTTGTGGGAAGCGGAGTGATGGCATCATCTCTTGCTCATATGTTGGGGACACAGCGGTACAGGGCGGTGCGGAGCGGTGTCAACTCTGGGCTTGTTGTCCTCCTTCCGTCTTTATCCCTCCTCTTGCTTTCCACCTTCTTCCTACTCATCACATCCAGATTCTCTCTCTTAAAGTCTCTTTTATATTCTCCCTCCCATACACACACGTACACACTCGCACACTTTATCTCTCTTTCTCTGACACCACCCAACTTCATCACCCATCACCATGATGCTTAAACCAGCTGCGCTCATTACTGCCCTTATGGCACTGGCAACAGCTCTGCCCACTAATTCCGTCCAGAGTGGCAAGTCATCCTATCGGCAGTTTGCTTCCTTACAATACCACAGCTGACTGGTGTAGCTGGCGTTGACGACCTTGCGAAACGTGTTGACGAGGAGCCTGGTCAGTACTGCTGTTTCTGTAGAGCCAATCGATACATTTCTGATCAACACGCAGGCATTGATCTCCTCTCGAAACGCACCGACGAGGAACGCCCATGTTAGTATTGCGTTGCCTCTGTCTGTTGTTTGTGTCTCTCTAAGAAGAAACCAGGGAAAGATCTCATCCCACCAGGCGCCGATTACCAGCCCGGTTCGTATTGCCTTGCAGTGTGTTATCCAGGTCAGGCTGATAGTTCTCAGTTGAAGTCGACCTTCTCTCAAAGCGCACTGACGAAGACGAAGATGGTAAGATTGATCTTCCCGTCTGCATCTGAACCTGGCTAACGGCAGAAAGGAGTTGACCTTCTTTCGAAACGGATTGAGGAAGAACTTGGTAAATATTCATTTGGCACAGTCCTCTGGTTGCTTCTGGCTAACGAACGAAAAACAGCCGTCGACCTTCTTTCCAAGCGCAAGGCACATGTTGGTCCGTCAACACACGATCGCTCTGAAAGCCTATCAATTTCTAACCAACGCAGTTGACATCGACAACTTTTCCAAGGCTAATGCCTAGTCAGATCTGACTAGCATCGTGAAGCAACAAGGTGAAATTGTTTCCTTGCACTTTCAGATGGAAGTTGTGAATAGCGAGTGATACTCGATGGTCACAATGTCAGACTGAAACTGACACGTTTCGTTGACACAATCCTCGTATCATTGTTGAGCATTTGCTAGAACCCTAAATCAAAGCAAGAGTGTTGATTAAATCGCGCACCAGTGTAGTATCTCTCAAAGTATGTCTAGTATAGACGAACGCCACGCTTTCCTATGCCCATCTACACTCTCGTGTCATCCGCATACCGTAATGGCCTCGTTTCATCGCATGCGAACAGAATTATTTTTTATATGGCCCATATTGTATCAAATGGTCGACGGATAAGGCACCAAGGCCGTACAAGTCTTGGCATTCACATGCAAACACCCACGACCTCGAGAATTTGATTGTTGTTCTTCTCAGCTCGACACGTCCGTGGGGCCACGGTCGTTCTTCGTGTCTGGTTGTCTAGTTATCTGGCTATCTAGATTCCTGCAGTGGTCCGCTGGCGCTAGCTAGTTTGCTGAAGCTCGAACTAGCCCGCGGCCGCCGGTCTTCGATTTCAAAAATCCAAAGCTGGCTCGATCTATACCTGCACTCCTCCAGCCACCGCGCGTTCACATGGCGCAACAGCCAACACGCCTTGTCCAAAGCTGTGAAGGCCTGTCTTAACTATGGAAAAATTTTCCCAGTTTCGAGACCGAGGCAAGTGTCTTTGGACTCCGTCAGTACTCAACACAAACACCCAACTAACGAGCCGAACAAACAGGTTCCGGCATTGCGCCGTTTCTCCCAGTTCCCACGCAGCCATCGGGCTACCTGCTACCGCTACACGTTTTCCTCTTCTGCTTCCGGTTGCCGCTGCTTATATTTGTGTGCCTAAGTTATTTCCTGGTCTTGCAGTTCCTCCCCATCGGGTCGCTGGGCAAGAAAGCGTCACTATGGTGTATTCTCGGTGTGCCGAGTCTGTGGTGGATTGATTTGCAGGTCGACGGTGTCAAACGAGGGTCAGTCAGCCTCGCTTTTAGGCTTTCTTTTTCTTGCTCTGTGGTCTAACGGAAACTTCCTTCGTAGACACCTCGCTAGCCAGCGATCGCGTCTGCCATCGGCAAATTCCATCATTGCCTCGTCCTTCACCTCGCCCATCGACGCTGTCTACTTGGCTGCCATCTTCGACCCCGTATTCACGGCCTCCTACCCAGATACAAGCAAGGTCGAACACCTATCTCTTCTCGGCGCAATCTTGCGCTCTTTCGTACCCCCGGAACTCACCCCTCCGCGGGGCTCTCGTCTGGTCGCGCTCTCTGAGCTCCTTGAAAAATACCCCTCGCGCCCGATCGTCGTTTTCGCCGAGTGTACCACGACGAATGGTCGCGGCATCCTGCCCCTGAGCAGATCGCTTGCCTCGGGCCCCCCCGGCACCAAGATCTACCCCGTCAGTTTGCGCTACACCGAGCCCGACGTCACCACCCCGGTGCCGGGATGCTATACCAGCTTCCTGTGGAACCTGCTCAGCAAGCCGACGCATTTCATTAGAGTGCGTGTTGCCGAGCATATCAGTGCGAGCGGTCGGGCTTCGCCGTCAGAGGCTCGTAGCACGGGAAACAGCTTCTTTAGCAGTGATGACGACGATACGGCCATGGCTGGTCACCTCGAGACCGGCAATGACAGCAACGAACTAACCAAGGAGGAAAAGGCCATTCTAGACTACGTGGGCGGGTCGCTGGCACGTATGGGCAGGGTCAAGAGGGTTGGTCTGGGAGTCAAAGAAAAGGCCGATTTTGTACGTGCGTGGACCCGGCAGCACCAACGACGGTGATCAGACGATATGCGCACGATTGTGGTTTGTCATGTACGATCAGTTTTGTTAGACTGGTATGTTATTTGAGCATGTCTCTAATAAAAACGATCATTTGTCCCGTTAAGATTACAATACACCTTGGTACCTGCCAAGGATTGGTCGATTATACAAGTTAAACAAAGTCAGGTAACCTTCAGTCGCCCCAAAACGGCCTCGGTGGCCAAACGTTCAATGCGCTGCGCGTACTGATCCATGGTATGCATCAGCGGATCTCCAAACACAAGCCCTCTGAGGTCCGCATCACTAGCTGTAACCGCTTCTATCATGTCCGCTTTTTTGCTGTGTTTTGATGGATGGGCTTTGAAAGGAACTGCAGGCGAATGACGCTCACGAAAGACAATCAATCGCCCTGCAAGAGACAGAGTCGATTCGGGCACCCTCCAGACTGGTTGATGCCTGGTTGGACTTGCTGCAGCTGAGCTACACGGCAACAAGGAAGACCCCATCATGGAGCCAGTATACGGAGCTGACTTGGCATAGAGTTCCAGTAGACTTTTGACATAGGCTTTGTCTGCTCTCGCCACGGGGTCACCTTCGTTGACAATTCCGAAAAATATGCTTTTGCTATTGTAGGATTTCCGGTCTCCGCTAGAGTCGGGTCTTTGCAAGGGCAGCAGCGACACCGGGGGTGCCCCAAAAGTCACGCAGTGCACCCTCTTGAAAAGCCCGCGCAGATGTGTCAACTCGCTCGACACCGTTTGCGAGAGCATATGGCAATAAAGCAACGCTGCGACAGCCCCACCTGCGCTATGTCCTGTGATCACGAGACAGCAGCTCGCTCGGCGGGGGTTTTCGTTCAGCAAATCTCGCAAGCGGGCAGCAACTGGTTTGATCATATTCCGAGCCACGCTCAAAAACCCTGAGTGACAGAGATTTCCCTCGTCGTCAAGGAATCTCGAAGGCGGTGCTGGTTCTGTGTTCATGTTGACGGCCCAGTCCCTGAAATTCTGTGTGCCGCGGATGGCAAAGACGATGGTGTTCATGTCGTCAAGCGGAACAGATTTGACGAGCATATGCTTGGTGCCGCGAATCCAGTCTCCTGAGATATACGTGTGCCTTTCTGATCCGGATGGTTTCTCATATGCACGCCGCGAGTACGTCGCTGCGAGACAGAGCAGCGGCCATGTTTCAAAGTGAAGTCTGAGCGGCGGCAGCCGTGAAGGTGTGGATGCATTTGCGTAGTTGTGTACCTTGGCGAACGGGCTAATCCTGGTGACAGGGCGCCGAGTTTTGACACGCTTGTGAGACGCTGCCTGATACTTTCGTTCTCTCTCACCTCGGGAGTCTTTTCGGTCTACCCGAGGCGGCAATGGAGGCGTCTCCTCTACATAGTATGTATCGTCCACTAAGCTATAGTTAGCTTGTTGACATGCCTTTACTACAAAAGATTAGATTACCATTCTCTTCGATGTTCTCCGTAAAGGTTTCAGTATCCATCGACGTGATCAATTGATCCAGTCTCATGCCAACTGCATCAAGCGTCCCAGTGTACTGCTGTCGACTCGTCCTCGAGCCAAGGACAGCATTACATGTCTCCACCGCAAGGTTCCCCGCGTCATTGAGAGTAGCTGTCAGCGAGCCTAGATTCATTCGTGACTGCCATCCACGCTGAGGGTTTGTCGGACGTATGCGATGATGATCATTCGGATACTGTATGGCATTATATGGATATGCTGACCCTGGCGGCGGAGGATGGTAAAATACTGTGGGACCTTGCCGTGGATGTGCTAGATTGATTGATGATGCCACTGCACTCCCAGCTACCATTGGAGACGGCACTGGTGTGGGAGGCAGTGTCTGGTATGGCGGCGGCGTATTGTCATGATCCATCTTGTAGAATGCCGAATCCTAGTCCATCCATATATCCACCAAAGGTCCAAGATGGAGAGTCAATCATATCTTAGATTCCCAGATATTGGTCTGCAGGAAATCTGGCCGCGGACCAGATGCAGCAGGTTGAGTCACATCGACCAGATATATACCACATCCACTAACAGAAGGGCCGAGAACTGCGCACCGCATGTGAAATTACGGGGCCGACAAGAGACGATGAGAGGATGGGAAGAAAGGCTCTTCGGACCTCATAGCGAGCACAGCCTCGTGTGGGTGTTGTGACTCGCGCCTGCCGTCTCCGCCAATGAGGCCCGCAGATGCCGTCTGTACACAGCTGATCTGCCTCGCCACCGCACGAGACTTTCTGTCCGTTTTACTCAGGTCTTCGTAGGCCTTACATACCACTCAATAAACTCATTGAAACATTGCATTACTTTGGTTGCCTCACATTTTCACCAAGATATTGCCGTGATCTGGAACGAACGACGTCCAGGTTATGGCAGCGGAACGAACAAAAGGAAAAGAACTCGACGCTAAAAGCATTTTCACTAAAGAGCAGCAACAAGAAGTGCCCAGCTTGAGCCACAACTTCCGGCAGCTGTTACTACATACTTTGGTTCAGCATGCAAATGGCCAGGGAGTAGAACTGGACAATGACGCCTCCAGAGCGAGAATGACTGAGCAAAGAGAACTGGGATCACCCGAGACTTACAACAGTACCGAGGCGGTCAATCGAGATTATTCAGTGACTAGATAAGTTGTTGGAGAGCCCAGTTCACGCCCTCTGTTGCCATGAGCAAGGCTCTTTCTCTTTCAAAGTCCGGTATCGCTGCATTAATGCTAGCTTCTAGTTCGGTAACCGGAAGTTCAACATACTTGCCATCGTGGATATTGACACTTGAAAGTTCTGGGTGGCGATAAGCCACGTTTCCGGTGGGCTCATGGTGTCTATGTCTGTCGACAAAGATTTCGCTAGGACCAAAAGTGCAAGCCCACGACGCTCGGAGGAGCTCCCGTGGATGGTCGATCTCTTTCTCGGTGATAATGAATAGCTTAGCCGTAAATACACCAAGGATCGATCGCCTTTTCTCCAGATGCCAATTGTAAATGTGAGCACTCAGATCCTCCATGGCCATGTCGACAATCTGTTCACATTGTAGCCCCCAGGGGCACTGGGTTGGGGCGCTCTCTTCGGTAATGAGAATACTAAGGACAGTCTTTGTCTTTCCCTCACCACCGCGAAGCCACTTTACGGCGGTTTTGACAATGTCTGGAAGACTGTCATCAAGTAGCAAGACGATACGAGGTGAAGTGAAGCCTAGGTGATTAAGTTGGCCATCGCTTGCAGCAAGATCACCGGTGAACTCGCCGTGAAGGGTATGGGCTGCAACGGTATGTATTAGACCTGTAGGAAAACGGATCGGGCAGATTCGACTTACGCTCGTTGTGGCTCATCGAAAAGACCTCTCCTGGCAATAGTACAGTGAGCTCCTTCATGACGGTGGTGAAGAAATGCTTCTGCATTACTACTCGAGCAGCTCTGCGGAGTGCATCTTCTTCCAACTTGACGGTGATTCTATTGTCAGAAATAGCATACTCGATGCCTTTTGGCAATCCATGCTTTTCGATCCATTCATTCAGTTCAGAAGGAGACACCAGGAACTTAGTAATAGTGATCTTTGTGCCTGGCAAGGATCGGAGGGCGTCAATGATCTCATGGGTCAGGTCATGAATGCTGTGAACTCGCAAGAGGATAGATTCAACATAAGAATCTTGGCTAGGCATTTGTGCAGAATGCCCGGCCCCCAGATAAGAGCAGATATCCCGTTGCTAGTCAGGATGATTATGGTTAACCTATGGTGGCGAGGATGGAAGTGCTTTGAGGTGACAGGCGTGGATAAAGATGATTTAGAGGTAGTGAAGCAAAACAAACAGCAGCAGAAACAAAAGAAAAGAAACTGACGTGAATCTGTGTGAATATTTAGCGCCGAGACCATGTTGTAAACAATATGCCATCGAACTTCTGCAGTACTTAGCCGTTAAGCGACCACATAGAGGGAAAGCTCACAGATACCTATTTATAAATGTGATCTGACTTTATAGGTTATGGGAAGGTCAATGACAAACACTTCTAGGTGAACTGTCACTATGAAGACAGTGATTCATTACCTATTATTCTGTGATACATCTGTTATGTGTATAGAGTTATATATGTCAAGCAGAAATTGAACGGGTTCAAAATCAAGTATCCTTTTTTGAAGACAGCAAATCTAGAGATAAAATGAATATTTGTATATAGGCCTTAAGTGCAGTTAACTAGCTGAACTATTTATAATCTACTATACAGTTGTTGAACCAACAATATATTTAGTATGTTTGCTGATATAATTCAAAAGGATACAATAGATGTGATTGCAAAAGGAAAGAAAGAAAGAAAGAAAGAAATGAAAAACCAAAATTGGACCCGTTATTCTTTACTGCTTTTTGTCAAACATTATCTATACCATTCTTTATTGATGTTACATATTTTCCCATGTCAAAGATTGATTATTGTGATTATGCGAACAGGACAGAGCTTTCACAAGACCAAGGGCCAATTGCTTGCTACTCTCTTACTCTAGCAATTCAGCTATACCCTTCCAAATAATACCCCCTACGGTGAACAATCCACATCGTAATTTCTCGCTCTTGCCATTCTGGAACAAAGCCACCAACCTTGACAGTTGGACAAGGTTGCTCACTAGAATCTTCAGCTCAGTAAAGACTGCAAGCCCACGGCTCGTTGTTCCGTGTTCTCTTACATAAAAAATTCCCAGGGGTCATTATTTCAGCTAACTTTGCGTTCAGCTGATAAAATCAACTCTCGAACGGAGGATGTGGGTATATGGGATAGATTGATAGATTGGACGGCGATGGAGCTCAATCATGAGATGGCTGAATTGTATGCTCTTGCATTCCAGCAAACACCCATTCGCCCCAGGAAAGCCAGCGTCGAAATCTATAAACAGCTGTATAATATTGCTGAGGTTGAATAGTAATCTAATATTTCTCTGCTCTTGGTGATCTCTGGTGGTGTCTATATGAGGATCTTGAGTTAGTCCCAGGTCTCTTATATCTTGAAGCGGCTGATCCAAGTCTCGTGCGTACTGATAAGTTTCTGTGGGAAAGGCAGGCCGTATGTGTCGACTCTAGTGCTATTTGCGATCATGTTAATCATGTTACGATACTTTTCTGGATGTTTTCACATATCCTAGCTGTAAGCTGATAACAAAAGCTTCATGTCATACTCCACATCTTCTATCCAAGTCTTAGCTCCCTTCGTATAAGGCTTTCTATTGCGATGGCCGGTCACAACCCCAGCGAGCTATCCAGGGGTTTAATAGTGGCAACATCATCACATAATCGGCTGCCATGACAAGCTTTATCATGGTGTTGAGAGCTGGCCTGGCAGGAATCTTGAAAATCTGTAGGTGAGCTATTTGCATGAGTATCTTGAATGCCTTGGGAACCCAACTCGCAGTAATATCGACCCGATCTTGCTGCGCCTCTTGCCATGCCCTATCTCGTAATATGATTTTAAACTAGTCTGATGCAAGTGTTACAGACTTGGAAGAGACCTGAAAACGATTCCAAATTTTCCTTGGTTGTGGTGGGTCCCTTAAAGGCTCTGGATAGATGTCATCCCTATCCCATGTGTCTCTTTCAATCAACTCCTCCTCAAGATTAGATCCTTCGCCGGACGGGTTACGAAGTAGTTCGTCATATATTTCGTTCTCGAGTTCTTCAACTTCGTTTAGCCCGGCATACATGAAACCTATCGCACTATATTCGTCGTATCCGTCACATTAATATTCATCAAATGAATCGTAGCCCTCGTCTTCGGGTTTGATGATCTCAACGATAAGGTCAACCTCCAGATCAAGCACGTACAGAATTTTCTGCAGTGAATCCATTGCTGATGCGATAAATTTGTCCTCGTGTGATCTCCAATATCAGGCTAGGGAATGTTATCCGCAGAAGAGACAATTAGTTTTCAGCGGCCAAGTGTGAGGGTTTCTATCAGAGAGGTAGAGTGGTGATCTTGCTCTTTGCCCCTGGGCTAGCTACAAGCTGTCTGGGGACCTGGGAGATGTCTTCTCAGTGTCAGTCCCCCAAGGGTCTCTGTTTTATGAGTAAACACCATCGTTAAAGTAATATATGATGACGCAAATGAATTTAGGCAGAAACAAAGATGAGATTCATTGCCTAAAAGAAAGGGTGACTAAAATGGAAATAGAGCACATCCTCTGTCCGAGTTGCAGGGAAGCTCCCCGAAAATTGCTTTGAATACATTCAATATTGAAAAGCCGACACTCAAACCAGCACGCCAGCCTGGATCCTGCAATAGCTCTTAGTCTATAAGCAACAGAACTGCAGCGCTAAAAGAATTGTTCCACCAACAGCCGCTGCTTTATCTACACGATGCATATGTTTTCCTCTCGCTGTGGATAAGTGTGGATCAAACACAATGGCGGTTCATTAGATAGGCACGTCACAGACTATTCGATAGGTTGGTTATAAGAGAAGCAGAGAGCGAATGATAGCTGAACAGACTAACAGACACAAGGCAGATCGCCGCAGTGGACAATGCAGATCGGCTACTGAGTCCCGCCTGCATACATTAGTTACTGTACTGTGCAGGATAAGCGTCACATGATGAACGAGATCCAAGGGCCGCTCATTTTCCTACTGAAAAATACTCGCTTACCATTTGTTAAATCAAAATGGTAATCCTACTTTTTTCTTCCGCAGTTGTTGGAAAGCTGGACACAGTGTCGCGATGGCAAGCCATCCCCAATTCTGGCGGATAGCCGGCCTCTGCGCAGTCCTGAAGATACTAGAGACACTGAACACTTCTTTATCGGCTGTTCCCCGCCTGCGCTTATTTGAAGCAACCATCTGTCGCTCCTATTACCTAGATCACGATCCCAGTGTGGTCGACACCGGCAAAAATGTCCCGGAGAATTTGTGCAAGATCGAACAGATTCAAAGTAACCTCGCTCAGTTGACAGGGTGGAATTTTTTCTTTTCATACATACCTGGTAGTCAAATTCATGCTGATTTGAAATTGGCCCTTATATGCTAAAATGTTACGAAGCACTATTACTTGCGATTCCGTATAGCGCCTTGGGCGAACGCGTTAGTCAGAAGACCATCTTACTTGTGAATGTCTCGAGTGGGATCATATCTCAGCTTTACGTTCTGACTATTTGTACGGGATCTCTCCTGCAAGCTGTTGATACACAGATGTTCATATGCTGAAATTCAATTCCTAGGTTATTTCTACAACACCTTCGATATTCGCTTGATATGGGTGGCTAGTTTGTTCGACTTTTTTGGTGGCGGAAACCTGGTTTTTGCTACAATGACTCAAGTCCTGATCGCTAAGACTACGGCGCCTTCTGCATTGTACGCTGATTCTCTTACACACGATACCATAAGATGGCGTCTTGCTGACAAGGGTATAGAAATACAGTATATTTCCGCCTCACCGCGTTATTGTCGGTTTCACGAGTGTTGGGTGTTACAGGCGGCTCTTATTTGCTTGGACTAGGTGTCTGGATCCCGATTTGGCTTGCGTTGGCATTCTACAGTCTCTGCATACCAGTCACCATATTGCTGAAGGATCCTCAAGATTACCCGGCGCTCCAGAAAGACTCATCTGAGCAACGTGATCATTTACTCCAAGAACTAGATCATGTCGGAACTCGTATATCTATCGAGTCTCGGGAAAGAGGGGGGCATGGCAACCACGGTCAGGATATCTCTAACGATAAAAGTGGCAACCCTCCATTACAGCCGATGTCGCTTCTACAATCATTCTCAACATATATGTCATTTATGCTCCAGCATCACTATATATTAGGTATATTCTTCCTCCACGAAACCGGCTCGGGTATACAGAACATTATGGACCAATGGACGAGTCAACGATACGAGTGGCCATTGAGCATAATCGGTTATATCCTTGCGTCTGAAACGTTTGTCGGCAGCATCTTCCTCGCCATACTCCCTACCATTACACGGTATTTATCCCGGGGAAGCAGGGCCCCTATCCCGTGGCAGCAAAAACAACAACAATTTCACATTATGCGTGGGAGCCTTTTGGCAGCTGCAACCGGAGTTGCGATGATTGCCGCGTCTGGCACCAGTCGCCCGGTCTTCCTTGTTGCGCTGGCAATCTATGCCCTGGGAGTGGGTTTCCGCGACTCTCTGTTGGCGTATGTGACTGGCTTGCTCGAAACCGAATCAATCTCAAAAATGTACATGTGCATTTCCATCGTTCAGACGTGCGCCAATATTCTCAATGGTCCCGCGTGGGCGTGGCTATACACGGTCGGCATGAGCTATGGTGCGGGAGGCATGCCACTACCCTTTATTCTGTGCTGCCTGTTGTTCCTAGCAGTGCTAGCCCTTGTCATGCAATTGGCCTAGCATCACATTACTGTGTAGTGGAGAGCTCTTAGCCCGGTTGGGTTCGCTACATTTCAGCTGCCTAGGTAAGAGGGGCAATATATCATTAGAGAACTGTCTGTTTGGCGCGAGTCAAAGCGGGATCTGAGATGTTCCCACTATACCTTGAATAGAAATTAGACTCGGATCGGCGAACCTTACTTACGAACTGTGGGTCTCCACTCGGGAATGGCTAGCTGACCGGTCCACCTTTTGCCAACACATGCCGTCAATAGCAACCCCGACCTCCCACGTCCGAGCTTGAGCCTTAGCACCCGATGCGTGGTTGCTTCCAAAAAGGAAATAAGAAAAAGAAAACAGTGAGAGAAAAAGTGACTGATCGTCTAGGTTGCAGCTAGCCACTGATTATAAGCAAGGTTCCCCGCTCTGTTTAGCCAGTCAGCAACCCCGGGTTCAGGTATCACGTAAAGAGGAACACGGATTTTTACGAAAGTACGTCATTGCATGAGACGTACTGTATGTATATATATGTATGTATACATTCTGTGCTTGGAGCTGCCATAAGGTACAAAGTTGTGCTCGCTTAACACTCGTAGAACTTGGTAACACGATATACATATAACTACACATGTGCATCTATGTTTACATATCCGATGGTGAGTCGACAGGTAAAATCGACTCATATGATTACTCGGTTTCTAGAGCTTAGGTATTTTGTTTAATTATGGAGTAACTCTGTGATACTGGTGCCACAATTGCGATTATTAACCCCAACAGTTACACGGTAAAGTTGCATGGTCTTTGTGTTCTTACATTGGTGCCTTTAGTCAGTAATTGATATAGAATTCTTCGGTCGTCGGAACCGTTAATGTAGTGGACATTATGTGGCGGCTGTTATTGACATCTTGTGATTAGGCAAATCAGGTCACTACTGAAGCCGTACTACGTGTACAAGGAGAGATGCCTGTGGAGTTTCTCAGTCTTTCCCAGTTTCATATGGACCAACATTGCGATCAGAACATAGCAGGCAAGGTGATTACAGGGTCTAGCTTATTGAAGTCTTCCTGCAGCTCTGTTCATATCCCATACAATAGAGTCCTCAGGGCTTATTATTTTTTTTTAAATAGTCGAAAGATTCGATTTGGACATTTTTCACTTGAATCAACAAATTCAATGTCTGCATCAACGGAGTGAATGTAACCTATGTCCTTTAAATTCCAAGATGGAATTCAACCCGATGTGTTCGCAAAAATTGCAGTTATCTTGTTTCCCCCCAATCAACCCTTCACGCTCTATCGGTTTCAGGCTGTTTTTCACTATCGGGCCGAGCAATGTTACCTGCTAAACGCTGTATGTTCGTATCCATAGATAACTGCAGTCTTCTGGTCCCAAACTCCAGCATTTAGTATATCGGATCCTTCATCGCATATAGGCTCCAGTTTGAGCAACAACTATCGACATGTTTGTGAGACGTCTAAGAGAGTCTTCACCGCAAACCTCCACACGGTTTCAGTTTGCAAATGAGGAGGTAAAGAGAAGAAAAGGTCGGTTGGATTGCAATCAGCCGTGCGTGCTCTAAAAAGAGCGAGTAAAATAAGGCAAATTGTCCGCGTAAAAGTCAAGGAAACCAGTACGTTGATTACTGATAATTGTCCTTAGATTTTTAAATTGGTTATCGCAAAAAAGTAACCGCAAGCTCAACTAAAAGACAGCAACAACTCTAGAAACAGCTCGTTTGAGAGCGCTGTCTGGCTGAAGCCGGATACCAACGATGTTCTCTCCTCAACAAACTCGAAGCTTGTGTGTTCATGTTACTCTAAAATAATACATAAACCTAGATAAGTTTCAATTGAATTATGAAATTTCGTTCTAATACCAATTTCATGCATGTTTATGGTGTCTGATTTGGCGTCATGCCCTTGTCAAATTTCGAGACTTTTACTATTTCCAGCTGCACATACAGGTGCGCCTCAATATGTATGTGAGTATCGACACAACATAAATGTTTATTTTAGCAACCTTGTTGATCACTTTAGACTTGGTAATATCATAAGTAGTAAAAAGATGCTCCGGGAGCAAACATGGGTCTCCTTGGCCAAGTGGCCCGCAACCGCACTGAGCTATACGCAAATGACATTCTTAATCCTTTTACCATTTTATAAGCATTTAGACGGAGACACTGAATAGGATCGATAGAGACTGGACATAGATTAGACGTCTCATTAACGCCGCGTATAAGTAAACGGCTCCCGCGTAAATGCAGCTGTCAAAACACCGAACTCGGGTATCACCGAGGCCGAGCTTTGGTTTTCTCCGACCTTGCATAAAAATAGCCACATAACCCAGCTTGACTTGACGTACAATCGCTTGCAATAAGCAAAATTAAAACCTAATACAACAGACCATAATGTCTGGCGGGTTGGTTGCTCTTAGGCATGGCACGGTCCTGCAACATGACGAACAGGACAATGTGCGCGTGCTTCACGACACAGATATCATCATAGATGGCGACCGCATCTCACAAATTGGACAGAACCTGGCGGCTGATAAAGATGCCTACGTGATTGACTGTACAAATAAGATTGTTTCTCCGGGCCTCATCGACTCTCATCATCACATGTGGCAGACGCAGTTGAAAGGTAGACATGGCAACCATACATTGCTGGATTATGTGACAACAGGCAAGTCATCATGTAAATTTTAAGAATGAACCTGTATCTGACGAGAAACACAAGGAAACCTCCAAGCTATAAACTTTACACCGGATGATATTTTCTGGGGCCAACTCGGAGGCTGCCTGGAAGCCCTTGATGCGGGAACAACCTGCGTCGTCGACAATGCTCATATGGGCGTCGGTCCTGAACACGGCTCTGCAGCTCTCGCTGCAACGGTGGCGTCTGGGATACGGTCCATATTCTGTTACGGGGCTACGCCTATGCGAGCTACCGAATGGACATCAAGCTCGTTCGAAATCGATAAGAGCGCGGCCTTTCCGCCGTGGATGTTTGGCCAACTGGAAGAGCTTGCCCGGAAAGCGCCCTTTGGAGTTGATGGGCGCGTGCAATTGGGGTTCTTTTTTGATTCCTTTTTCTTGCCGAAGGACACCATCATCTCTATATTTGAGAGGATTCGGAAGATGGGAATCAAAATGATTACCAGCCATTTCAGACACTGGTCGGTATCCGAAGGTCAGTCATATATCACGAGATTGGATGCCAAGAGCAGATCGAAACATATATTAACCATGTGCGACATATAGGACAGTCAAGAATCCCCGAGATTCTAAAGTCGTCCTCGCTTTTAGACCAGGACATCCTACTTTCACATGGAAACGGAGTAACACCATCCCAAGCCGAGCTTCTCACGTCTGCCGGAGTGTACATTGCCTCGACACCAGACGCCGAGATATTTATGGCCTCGGGCGCTGACCCCATAGCTTTTCGATCAGATCTTCCTCTGACAAGTCTTGGTGCTGATTGTCATTCCTGTGGATCCACTAGCATGCTCCATCAGGCCCAGTTGGCAATTGGCAGTGACCGTGCTTCTCATATGTCCGAGGCTGCCAGAATCAACCGGTATCCAAAAGAGTTCCGAGCCAAAGTCCAACGGGCATTCAACTTGATTACTATCAACGGTGCCCGGGCGGCGCGTTTGGAGAACTCTATCGGTTCTATTGCAGTGGGAAAACTAGCCGATCTTGTTATATTCGACGCTTCAACCCCCTCCATGACTTGTGCTGCTGAGCATGATCCCTTGGTTGCGCTTGTTAGGCACGCAAGTGTCAGGGAAGTCAACACTGTCATAGTAGGAGGGCAAATAATCAAAGAAGGCGGAGCTTTGCGTGAAGTGGATATCGTTTTGGCGTCGGAACTGTACCAAGCCAAATCTTTGAATCTACCGCAGCCATCGAGACTGTCGTGGAAAGAAATCGCGACAAGGCTCGTCTACAGTCGAGCAGAACTTCAGAAGAGGATAGAACGCGTTAATGTCGACCTTGCAAAGCGCACAATCATGTCCTTGTTCGGTAAAAGAGAAGAAGAGCTGTTCGCATAGACTCAGTCTCCACTGCTGTAATCTCAATGTCCGATATCATAGAGCTGAGGTGATATTAGTCTTCTAGAAGACTACCAATGAAAACTCTCCACTTACCATCAGATTATGTTGAACACCGGCTGTCTTCACATTACTGGACCGTAAATCGCGAGTGTACCAAATGAGGTTTTATCTACATGTAGGACCGCGTAATTTTCTAGTTGCTCAGATCAGGGCTGAAACCCTCAGCTGCAGCCCAAAACGTGAGATCGAACTAGCAGAGAAAATCGCTCGCTTTCATTAAATAGACAATATGAAATACATCATGCGTCAACATGGAGAACCACCACAATCATAAATCCATCGTCTTCTGTAACATCACGTCTTTCATATACAAACGGTAAACTGACGGAAATATACTCAACATGCAATATGTAGACTAAGAAGCATCAAAGTTAATCATCCCATCCAACCTTTGATAATTTCCAACAAGTATCTCCAGAACGTAAACAAGACGAAAGGTACTGCAGCCGGAACTTTATGAGTGTATCGAAAGTTGAATTGGTCTATATAATGGTCTCTAACCGTCGAGCTTGGCTTTGAGTGCCTCAATCTCCGCGGTTAGGTTCTGCACCTGTTCGGCCTGAGATGCAATTGTCTTGGTTTGTTGAGAAATTAGTGCCTTTATCTCTGCGATATCATCCTTAACGGAGTCGGAGGAGGCAGAAGACGATTTTGCGGCACTTTCTGTGACGGGTGATGATTTTGAAATAGCTGGCACAGGGGTGTCCTTGATGATAGGAATCTCTTTAGCTGGTGGGGTCGCTTTCACAGGAGAAACCGGAGCTCGATCAACGGGTTTTGAGACTTCTTCAAAACTGGAATTGTCGTCCACATCTTCCTTTTCCTCATCATCGGCAAACTTATCAACCATAGCTGCCATCGAGGCCCCCTGATCTTTCATGGAAGGCGCAGGCCGCACGACAGGGGTGGGCTCCGAGCGAGCAGGCTCAGCTGCCTTAGCAAGCTGAACTGGCTCCGCAGGTTGAGGACTCGGGGCACTGATAGTAGCAGTTGGCTTATCTTGGGACGGCGTGACCTCCTGGAGGCCAGCCCCCTCGAAGATACCCTCCAGAGAAATCTTTGCTGGGATGGCTTCCTTACCATCGAGCCATTCCGATGTAGTCATGGCTGGCTTGAGTCCAGTTGCAGGAGGGTAGATATCATCTTGGAAAGTCTCAGATCGCCGGGGAACGATGAACGAGATAGGTTCAATGTAGCTATCGGAAACAGACTTGTAGATACGGACCACTTCGTTTTGGTGTATGTTGACGCCGCGCTTTGGCATGAATGCCAGGCCACGCTGAGGATCACCGGACTTGTATTCAGAGAGGAATTCGAACTTGTCGTTCTCATATTCAAAGTAGCGGATGTTACCATCACTTAATTAGGTTAGCAAACGCACACAAGACGTCACCCGAGAGTAAAGCTTACCCCTTTCCAGCCAGGTACAGACATTGCGTGCCATCATCCCAGAAAGGTACACATACGCCAGAGATAGTATCAAGCGTTTTGAACCCGCTAAGAGGCTCGCGGGCGGCTCGAACGTCCCACAAGGCAAGTTGGCGATCACTCATTTTCGAGAAACCGGTAGTTACGATACGATCAAGTTCGCCCATCCACACTGCACGGCTGTTCTTGGCTCCCGAGTGACCAGCAGTCTCAATGGCAGGACGCTCCTGGCGCACATCCCATATACGGAACTTTTTGTCACGAGACGTTGTTGCCAGTAGAGACCCATTGGCGCTCCATGTTAGGGACTGTATGGCGTCACCCACCTTGAGCGTGAATTTAGAGGCACCAGCTTCGATATCCCAGATTTTGATGGTGAAATCGCCTGATGCGGTCGCCAGCACATTCTCTGCCGCGGGGTTGAACAGCACTTGGCCAACTTTCCTGGAGCGACTATTAGAGCCTTGCGTCACCGTATTACTCAAAAAATTTTCTACCTTGGATGTCCACTTAATTTCCCAACAGGGGAGATATCCTGCACGTTATCGGACTCGACATCGGGACGGACGGTGAAGTTTTCTGGCACGCGCCAGAGGAACACCTGCCTCCTCGTTAGCCCAGCCGGGAAAATATCACGATGGCAGAGCATACCTTGCCATCGTCAGACCCAGATGCAATCAGCGAGTCATTGAAAGGATTCCTAGTTTTTAAATTCAGTCTCTGGGGCATACCGAATATCTTTCCGTGCCATGATTGTTGCCTACCAGTCAGTATCCAAGACAGCGGCGGTGTGTCCTCGGAACAACGGTATCTTCCCTGGGAGCTTTCCTCGCTCTTCCAAGGGGATGACGGCAAATGCACCACCGCCACCAGCTTCCCAATTGACGGCTAGGTATTGGGGGTTGACCTTTCCAAGTTGTCAGATCATACGCAGAAGACGGCTTGTAGGTGTTTGCAGTGCGGAGCAGACCTTCAGCAGGTTGGTATCCCACGCATTGCGAGACACGCGCAGATTATCATAGCATTGTTCCTGTTCGTAGACGATGAGCGATTTTCCAACACTATGGACAATGGTCCGCCGAATCCAAGCGTACTCGTCTTGTAGGTTGACCGAAAACGTGTCCTAAAAGCGCACTTATCAGCTGTGTCGCACCGGGCATGCGGGACAATTGCTAACTTACGGTACTTCGACGACCGGACAAAGCGACCAGACATGGTGACGAGGAAAAGGATGAGAACGCGGAAAGTATCAGGGGGATCTCCAAGACCTTTACAATTGAGATGGGGAAGAGAGGTCAGGCTGGGTCTGGAAAGGAGGCAGCATCGATACTAATAATGAGAAAAGAATGCTTTGGGAAGGCCTCGCCGCAGGACTAAGCCACGCCGGGTCCTCGGGGTAGCGTTCGAATCTACAACGGGCCACAAACAATAGCTGAGACCAATGCAACTGCGCCTTTGGAGGGAGTCGCCTACGACATAGTAGTGCAAGAAGCTACGGGCTATCAGGCGGCTCTGTCTAATTGCGACCTGAAACAATTGTTGTTTCTGCTTCATTTCGGTCGCAAGTCACGCACATCACGTGCGGAAAGCCTCTACGCTAGTCCATATCAGCTTTAGCGCAACGTTGCAGCCGCTGCCCCTCAGGGATACACTAAACCCAATTTGTTGATGACTAAGGCTTCCGTTTGTTTACTGTGGTTTCTCCGGGTAACCGCGACCGCAACAAGAGGAAGGTGCCTCCAGACTCGCTTCTCGACCGCTTCTCAGCTTGCGAAAAGGGCGAGCACCCAAACTCTCATCATAACGCCCATCGCAGTCTGGGGTCCTTAACTGCCTTGAATTGAAGTTCTGTGATGATTTTTTGATGCCCTTTGCGACTCAATTGCGCGGTCAAACTCGCCCCGATCTTGGCTGTTTGTTTTGGTACAAGAACTATGGATGAGAACTTTGTCAACGTATGAATTCAACAGCGCTTCTCAACCATATACTGACTGTATTTGAATGCGCAGATGGACACTCGATCCGTTAACAGGTCAAGAATCCCTCAAGCTGGTCTTGCGGAGTTGAATTCGGCAAAAACAAACTCTCGGTCAGGTATAAAGGCACCTGGCTTTGCGACTTCCAACATCAAGCCGTCATCGATAGCAAGTGTGTTTTTAAGCCGAGATTCTGTCGTGGTGATGCTGATATTGATCTTGTCCTAGAGCCGACTACAGCAGCGACTACTGCCTCCAAGATACCTAGCAGCGCAGCGAGACCGCACAGTCGGACGAATTCCCTGTCCTCTTCTATGTCTTTGCGAAGCACGCAGCCACGAACGACCCCCGGCTCCTCCTTTTCTCAGACTGTTGGTCCCGGCTCCAGAGCTCCCGTCACAAGGTCACAAACATCTTTAGGCGCACGACGCCCAGGAGCCTCGTCCATCTCAAGACCGAAAACATCGCTGGATACCCATGAGGAAGAATCACCGAACAGTGTTCTTGGCAAAAGAAAGGGTACGCAACATTCCCATGAAACGCTTCAAGTTACCCCAGAATCATGTGATAGACATGACAAGTGCACAATGGAATGGACCCCGTCACCCAGCACGTCCTATACCCCCGATACCATACATGACGAGCAGAGAGATCCATCGTTGAGTACAATGATGGGGAAACTGTCGTTACAAGCGCCTATGGATCCACCAAAACAGCACAGCACGTTGAGAAGGAATGCGCGCAAGGTACCCTCACGTTCAGTTATAGCCAAAGGGCCCTGCCATTCCCAGTCAACTACTCTCCCTTCCCCCTCCCCGTTTTCTACTAGACCAAGATCTCCCAAAAGAGCATAGAGAGCGATAAGACAGTTTCTAACTAAAGAGTCTTCTATAACAGCATGGGATCATGATACCCGAATGCAAAATTTCGAAGAAATGTTTGGCGCTTTTTATAATAAGATCTTCGAAGCGGGCCAGAGCAGTGATGTGATGAAAGACGCAGTCAATCTATACAAAAATAGAGGTAAGTTCAGAGCTGAATTTATAACAAGCGATTCCTTCTGACAACGGCAGTTGACGAGCTCGAGAAAACACGCGAGGAGCTAATGGATGCGAACTGTACATTACGGATTGATCTAGAAGCTGTGAAGGGCAAACTCAAGTCGACCGAAGCCGCTCTTCTAGACACTCAACGAGAGCATGAGATTGCAATGGACGAATCGGAACAGAAAATGCGCGTCGAAACAGAAGCTATCAGGCAAGAATGTCAGAAACAGGTTGCCAAACTTTTATCGGAACACCAAACCGAAATGCGAGAATTGGGACAACGATACGAGAGAGACATCGAAAATGAACGTGCCCAAGTCCAGCGCGAAATCAGTCAGGTCAACTCACAGTGTGCTCTCGACTCTCAGCGGCTACAGCTGGAAATCGCAAACAAGGATAGGGAGATCGAGAAGATTCAACGTGAGCTGCGAGCAGCATCCGCCGACGTTGAAAGTGAAAAGTCCAAGAACAGAGAACTTCGCAATAACCTTGATATGGCTAGCAGTAACAGCGTTACTCTCGAATCATCCATTCGTGCTCTTAAGGCTCGAGTCGAGTTCTTAGAGTCCGGTAGCCAAGAACAATCACAGGCATTTGAGCGCCTACAACAACAACTGGCGGACGCCCTGGCCGAGACGAATGAAGCTAAAGAGAAGTTGAGGAAGGAAGAGTCTCTCCGTCGAAAGCTTCACAACCAGGTGCAGGAGCTGAAAGGCAACATCCGCGTGTTTTGCCGTGTTCGACCACCACTCAATTTTGAACCCCCCTCTGATATCGCTCAAATCGCTTTTCCCGACGACGGCGGGGAATGCAAAGAGATTTCAATCATGGGGCCAGAAGAAAAGAGTAGCCTAGGCGTCGTCTCTCGCAGGAACAACGCCTTCTCTTTTGACCACGTATTCGGACCTAACACCGCGAATGCAGACGTTTTCGAAGAGATCAGCCAGCTAGTTCAAAGCGCTCTTGACGGCTACAACGTATGCATTTTCTGTTACGGCCAAACTGGTAGCGGCAAAACACACACCATGTCGTCACAAGACGGCATGATCCCCCGAGCTGTTCATCAAATTTACGATACTGCCAAGACTTTAGAAGAGAAGGGATGGACGTACACAATGGAAGGCAATTTCGTGGAGGTTTATAATGAAAATCTGAATGACCTCCTAGGAAAGGCAGATGAATTGGATAAGAAGAAACACGAGATCCGACACGATATGCAACGATGCAAAACAACTATCACCGATGTCAACACCGTGACGCTGGATTCCCCTGAAATGGTAGAAACTATTCTCAAGCGAGCGGCTGCCAATCGATCTGTTGCAGCCACCAAAGCAAACGAAAGATCTTCACGGTCGCACTCGGTATTTATACTCCGTTTGATCGGCGAGAACAGTGTCACAGGTGAAAGAAGTGAGGGCACTTTGAATTTGGTTGATTTGGCTGGTAGCGAACGACTCAGTCACAGTGGTGCTACGGGAAACCGATTGAAGGAAACGCAGAACATCAATCGTAGCTTGAGCTGCTTAGGAGATGTCATTAGCGCCTTGGGTCAAGGAAAGGAGGGCGGCCACATACCATACCGAAACAGCAAGGTTTGTTAAGATCCATCCCCTTGGCAGAGCCTATGCTAACATCAAAAATGCAGCTCACTTATCTGCTGCAGTTCTCACTCGGTGGCAACTCCAAGACTTTGATGTTTGTCATGGTCAGTCCGCTACAGGCCCACCTGGGAGAGACTTTGACCAGCCTCAAATTTGCGACCAAAGTGCACAACACGCACATTGGAACTGCGAGAAGAGTGGCCAAAGTCCAGAATTAAGAGCAACTACTACTCCCCATGGACTTCCAGTTTTCGTAATGAGCGGCAACGATACCACGATGACAATCAGCAATGTCACTGACCTTTTTTCTGATATGCGTTGGAGTATGGCGTTTTCTTTCGATGATCAGTTGAGCTGTGTTGGAGTTGTACATGAGCCTCTGTTGGCTGGTCTTTTGTTTTACTTTTGCTTCCAATGTTGATAATATGTTGGACACAGATTCTTGTTACTTAGTTTATACACTTTAGTATTTGGTGATTCGATGTTTGATTGGTCGAAATATAGTCATCGCAGAATCCTCTCAGTTCTACAGATTAGTTGGTTTAGTTCACATGTTCAACAGCTCGTCATCAGTCTGCTTTTGCAACATAGCGAACTCGATACCTCTTTGACAGATATCGCAGCCTTCTTCAAGATTTAGCATCTGAATGTTGGTAACATTCGAAACCGGGTTACCCGATTCGAAATTATGCATTTTCAACTTTTCGAAGATACAGCCTCATTCCAAGCAACATATATGTCTCCCCAGTATTTCTCTGGATGCAACCGCATATGTCCAACATGCCCGCTTCCTTCAAAAAGCACGCAATCGGTCTGCCAGCCTTGCTCGCGGGACTCGGCCACGTGTTTTTCGAGGTCCGTCCAAAGAATGATTTGGTCTTCTTTACTGTATAGATACAACCGTTTGGCGGCTTTGTCCTGCAATTCCGGATTTTGAAAGGCCTTCAGACTGATGACCGGGTTGCTGTCCCTCCTCATTATTTTCTCTAAGAGATGATTCCCAACGAGGAACGTGGCCCACAGGCACTGCGTTACTAGGAACGGCCATGGGAACCATGCTGCCGTGCCCAATGCCATAGCACGCGAGAAACGCGGCAACGTCTCTAGTGTAAGGTCCGTACTCCCCGGCGTCGAGTCAAGGATCACAAGTCGGTGAGGCAGTGGCTTTCCGTATGTTTCTCGATATGCATGCAGCGTTGCCGCGTAAAAGATCGCGCCCGTATTCGACATCATATGGACTAATACAGAGCCCTCGTCGTGAGTGGCCTCTTCGCTGCCAAATGCGGCTTTGACGACGTGCGACATACTCGCAGCGCGCGTCTCCAGGCTCTGCCACATAGCGCGAGAGATGGGCGACAGCACAACCACCTGGTTTGCGCTCGGAAACAGTTTCTGAAAGCCATCGGCGTATTTGGCTACATGTCTGGCCTGGGCATCCCCCCAACCATAGATGAGGATTACCCTGGGTTGTTTTTTGGTCTCATCGACGGGCTCGGATGCAGCCCGAAAGAGAACCTGGTCAGAAAGACCGATGAAGCCTGGGTATTCCAGCTTTGACATGTTTCTAAGGAGGTGTCGAATCTAAAGCATTGAAATGAGGTAAAAAATAGAAGGATTTTTTTATCGATTAGGAGTCACAATATCCTACACTGGAAGCTTCTGACTAACAACCTCGGTAACTTTCTAATAAAAGAAACATTCATTTTTTTAGGCTCAGAACTGTACTCTAGCTCGTTAACAGTAGTAAAGTAATAATACGTACCATGATTATTATTGCAAGGCGCATTCGACTTACGGCCGATAAGCCCTAATAGGCTTAGACGGGCCCCAACACGACCCAAGGAACCAGAGTTCGTTGGGCCGTCTTCTCCTGCCTCGTAGGAAGTAAACTTAATAATAGCTAAATAGTT
This sequence comes from Talaromyces piceae, assembly GCA_001657655.1. NCBI lineage: Eukaryota > Fungi > Ascomycota > Eurotiomycetes > Eurotiales > Trichocomaceae > Talaromyces > Talaromyces piceae. Next base: position 328,317 of record JNNX01000010.1, read on the forward strand.
TAACTTAAGTGTATGAAGTTTGATTGATGTCAGTATAATCTCAGTCGTCGCCCTTTTTTACGCATATATACAAAGTTGCTGTTGCAATCCGATGTAAGAAATATTATCCCAAAATCAGAAGGCATCTTGAGTTGTTCAATAGAATCGAGACCCACTGAAAACTCTGTGGTGTCGCAATCAAATCCGTGTTCTTAGTAGTAAGGTGGGGTGGTTCCTATTGCCATTGCGAGAAACAGTAGAGGGTTTGGGGGAGTCAATGGGTTAGGAATATCTGCACCTCGTCCACCCAACCCACATTTAGTAAATGGCAATGAATTGATTGGAGTGCCGAAGTACTAACATGGAGCTTAATTGGTGAATTGGTGAAGCTAAACAATACCTACGCTTCTCCAAACCAGCCAACTCGTGGAGTAATTGGAAATAGGTGAATATGGACAGATCCAGTGCATTCGTGACCGGATGGGATGCTTTGGAAACAGGATGCTGTTTTGTTCAGTTCTAAGCATAAGGAACATAGGCTAGTCTTTATCGAAATTTTGCCGAGGGTACGGCTCACAATCTGTGTGTCATTGAGTGATACTCTGAGATTGGGCTGCATGCCGGAGGTATTGGATATTGGATATCGCTGTATATATGTATGAGCACCTGCACGAATTGACAAATCACACGATTGACCCTCAATTCCCCTCACTTTTAGGGTCGCTGTGCACTTCATCGAAAGTTATGATGCTCCGTCTCAGCTAGCCACACACACACACTTGAATCATACGTTGGATTGATGGGAAGCTGTGGTTCATTTTCCGGCACCGGTAATGCAAGCCACATCAGCAAGATATCTGTAGAGGTGTTTCCCCGCTGGGTATTGCTGCAGTATTGATTGGCAGCCTGTAAGAAGCCGATCTTTTCTCGACAAGCCATCCTTCTACTCGACAACATGACATTACTCACAAAGGATCTGCGTAGAATCTGTCTAAGTGTTGGCATCTATTGACGTATCCTTTTAGCCTTTTCTGGGCTCTCGTGCAGGGTCTTAAAAAAATAAATTTTTCTAGTTACGCAAGTGGTGTTCTTAGCCCTCCTAGGCACAGAGCAGTCCGGTGTATTTCATGTTATAATCTCAACTATAAATATCTGACAAAAGCGACAACTGCTTTTCCAAGTTGTTACTGACCAGAAATTGTCTGATAGACAAAATATTGACTACCATAAACAACAACCATCTCGCGCAGCCATCATGTCATCCGACGAAGGTGCTCATGCTATTATAAGCTCCTATTTCATCGGCCCAAAGGCAGAAAATCTTGATGTCTTCCAGACCAATATACTTGCTATATTGGATGAACTGCGGAGTAGGAGACTCGCGTTCTACGGAGATGATGAAGTATGCTTATACTACTCTCTGTAACTATATATCTACTCAAGGCTGACCAAATTCAAAGAATTCATCACCGATGAAATACGCAGCTCCCCCCGCTTTGTTGAGATAACTCGCAATCTCGAAAAAGCCGTGCGTACAGCAGCAAATCTGATGGGGAAGCATTCGGTTCCTTTCTGGTCCCCACGATACCAGGGACATATGTGCACTGATATGACGATGCCAGCCCTATTAAGTTACTTCATGACAATGATATACAACCCCAACAACATAGCAGTCGAGGCTAGTCCGTTCACTACAGTTGCCGAACTCAAGGCTGGTGAGCAACTGTGCGAGTTGTTCGGGTATAACACTAGCGCTGAACGCCAAAAAAAGCATGGAACTCCTGTTGCATGGGGTCATATCACCTGCGACGGCACTGTGGCGAACCTCGAGTCTATCTGGGTCGGTAGGTGGATTGTTCTTCGTCCCCTCACAAGTTCCTATACCTGTTATAATACTGACATGATAACAGCAAGGAACCTCAAGTTCTACCCCCTTGCGCTTTATCAGGCAATGAAAGAGGATGCTTTGTCTTTCATTGCTGATACATTCAAGGTTACCACTTGCATGGGCGAGAAGAAGCTCTTCGAAAAGCTGAGCGTATGGGAACTTCTCAATCTGCGGTCAGAAACAATTCTTGGCCTAGCAGATGCGCTGTATGATCAGTTTGGGATTACGTCAAAGTTTCTAGAAACAGTTCTAAATCGGTATACCATTCAGTCCGCAGGAAAAGACGCTTTGGAGAAATACTTTGGAATCAACAAGCCAATCAAGTAATTCCTTTCCAAAACCCGTCACTACTCTTGGCCCAAGGGAGGGGCTATTGCTGGGATCGGGTCGGCAAGCATGCACGGGATTGAACTAGACCTCGATGGCCATATTGACTTGGATGATCTGGAAGCAGAGCTCGAGCGATGTCTACGAGAGCGTCAAGCAGTATACGCTGTAGTGGCCATCATGGGCTCAACGGAAGAAGGTGCCGTCGATCGACTGAGCAAGATCATCCAGATGCGACACAAGTTTCAGGCAAGGGGCCTCTCATTTTTGGTTCATGCTGACGCTGCCTGGGGAGGATACTTTGCTACCATGGTGCCTCGGGATATGATTGAGCCAGTCATTGGTGTGCCGGTTGGTGGTGAGCCACCAGCCAAAAAAAAGCCCGATGGGTTCGTCCCATCCTTGGAGCTGAAAGGGGAGGTTGAATATGACATGCGTGCCCTGCGTGATGCCGACTCCATTACGGTTGATCCCCATAAGGCTGGTTACATTCCTTATCCAGCTGGTGCTTTATTATATCGTGATGGTAGGATGCGCTATCTAGTGACGTGGACGAGTCCATACCTCTCACAAGGCTCATCCGAGAACATTGGTGTTTATGGCGTCGAAGGGAGCAAGCCTGGCGCTGCTGCAATGGCCACTTGGCTCTCACACAAAACCATTGGGCTCAACCTTGAAGGCTATGGAAGACTACTTGGTGAGGCTGCCTTCACAAGCGCTAGAGTAAGCTTTACGTCTGGGCCCTTTAATGTCGTTTGTTGGTCATGCTAATGTTTTCCAGCTCTCTGCTCACTATGCCGCTATGCATATCAGTGACGATTGCTCGGGTTACTTTATTTGTATACCTTTTAATAGATTATCAAAAGAGATTGAAGGCTTCGAAGCCCTCTCTGCCGAAGTCAACGAGGAGAGAAAAGAGATAGCTGAAATACTGTCTCTAAGCAATCGCGAAATTAGCGAAGACCCGAAGAGCTTGAAGAAACTACGGGAACTCGGCTCTGACTTGAACATCAATGCCTTTGCTCTTAACTGGCTGCACGAGGATGGTACACCCAATAGAGACATTGAAGAGGCAAACTACTTTATGAAAAGTGTCGTGGATCGATTGTCCATCACCACAACGGCGGGGGATCCAACGGCAATTCCGCTCTTCCTTACATCAACTTCATTTACATATGATCTCTATGGCAAATGCGCACAACATTTCATGAAGCGGCTTCAGCTCGACGTGTGCAAAGAGGACCTGTTTGTTTTACGGAACGTCGTTATGAGCCCGTTTCCCACGGATTCCAACTTCATCGGAGACCTGATGAAAGAATTTCAAGAGGTGGCAAGGCAAGAAGTTGAAATTTGTCGGAAGCGCAATAGCCGCGATGCGTATCAGGCAGAGTTTGTTATGGCTGGATCGGAGATACTCTTCTTAGACTTCCAAGCATCTTTCCATCGAGCCACGCACCGACAACAGATTATTCTCGAGGCCACTCTGGACCCAGAGGCGCGAGGAACATACCAAAAACAACGACACTCTCATAGAGACAAGCAATTCTTCCTGAAGTCTGTCGACATCGTTGATATCCAAAGTTTGGTAGAGCAGACTGAGGGAAGGAAGTGGCCGAGCTTTGAGGCCAATTTCTGGTTTGACGGGTAAGCAGTTTCTTCACAAGAGAACGTTCAGAAAGATAACATAACTAAATATCAAGAAGGACACAAGAAAAAGTTCCCTGTACAGTTACATTGCAGCGAGTTGTACAGAGCCTTCCGTTGAATTCGGCAAACCGTGATGAGTGTTATCCTAAGCTGTATACGCCTTTTTACCTGTACGGGACTGAGGATCATAAACATATCTCTCACATGCTTCTGCGAGCTCCAAATGCCGTCTTATCAGCAAGAGATGTGTCTCTGAAACTGACTGAGGAAGAAATGGAAGCTGTTGACCTCCAGATTAACGAGGGATTGATACTCACATTGTCAAACGTGCGTGAGGATTGCCTACAGCCTTTTCCAAACTCCAACGAACAGATCCACAATCAGCGGCGCGTTTTCTTCCAGCCTGGCCGGACCTTTGATGTTACAATCTGGAAGAATCCAAATTCGAAGTTTAGCAGTGGGCCGGGATTGCTCGATCATCTCGACAAGCCTATAGCAAGTGGAACTATAACACTTGGGAAGGATGTGTATGTCGACGTCGAATCACTCAACGCAGATCCTTTCAAGGGGAAACAGAATCTTGTTCCATGGGAAGATGAGCTCAACAAAATTGGGGACGTTCTGAATGGGCGCCACGCATCGGACACCGAGAGCTAGACTTACGCGTAGAAAACTGGCCAAGACACTGTAAACAGGATTGAATGTACCGACACTCATATTGATGAGTTTCCCGATCAACGACAAGCAATACAAACTACGTTCAATATTAGCAATCTCTTGTTTGAACTGGGTTAATCACTCAAAGACCATCTTTTTTAGATGAGCAAAAAGCAAATTGCTACGACACAGAAGAAAAAAGACAAAACTCAGTGTTTTACATGGCATTGTATGTTCTTAGCTTTGATATAACACAATCCTAGATAAGAAATCTTCCTATTTGTGTGATTTTACTACTGTTCTGTTCTCCTATTCAAGACGAAAACAAAACTCCATCACGAAACAGCCCTTTCAACATCTTCGTGATTCATTTAGTCACTCTTTCAACCATCCACTGCTGTTTCACCACCAAATCTCATGATGCTGGCAGTGATTGCTATCAGACTGCCTCGTCTACGCAGTCTTTATCTCCGAGTCCGTTTCAGACATGGGCACGAGACAGGAAAAGGGCAGTTTTTCTGTCCCTCTAGGCTGCTTATCGACGTAGCCATAAAGGAAAATATGCCAATGAAACATCATAGACTTACACACCTTCGGCCACCTTGAGTTGCGTGGGATGCTCCTGCGTTTGCATCTGCACCGAAAGCAAGCATTGGTTCTATATATATCGAAAACAAACGGTCTGATGCCATATGTGCGCAATTTGCTTTCGGAAATCCTTGCAACAATCACACTGCTTCTCTATTTATATTTACGTATGCTTCGCATCAATACTTGTCCTCGTTATACCTTGAAGTGTTTGTTCCTTAGGCTTCAATACTGCGTTATTTTGGGGTATCCTGTTCCAATGATGCTCCATGCCTCCATCAACTGTTCACTTGCTTTCCGGCAAATGTATAAAAGTGCTAAGACAAAACAACACTGCCATAAGAAAAGATTGAGTTTGACCGCTGTGGGCAGGATCTAGTGAGCAAGATCTAGTTGACAATAGTATCGATAGTGATGTGCTTAGGTCATCAACAGCATACAGGTGGGTAACTATGTCCGTTTGCTTTGACTTACAGATGACACCATCAGAAAATATTACATAGACCCTTGAGCTATACGCGAACAATGATCCTTTGTATGGCTCTGATGGTTCCTGGGCACTCACACGCTTTTCAGAAAAAGATCACCGCTTCAAGTCATCACAATGACAACTCCTCATCGACACCGACAAGCTGGAATAAACTCCTTCTGTCCTATAAGCCTAAATCCTATACCTTTTAGGAGTTCATATTTTTAGAGTCTGTTCTTCACCCCTAAATGAGATCCATCGAAACTGACCTTGCTGAATGCCACGGAAAAAAAGAAATGCCACAGCCGGCGCGCCGCAGAGCACAAGAGCAACGGCTGCCTACCGCCAATAGACGAGATCCTCCGAGACGTAGAAGGTCGACATCAGAATCATGGCGTGGGAATCAACACAGACAGCCCGAGAGACATGACCAAACGCGTCCTGATACACCACCCTCACGACCCAACAGAACTCGACTTACCAGAGAAGCTCGCCGAAACCCTCCTAGCGAAAGAGATGCCACTACTAAGCGTGATGATGACACCAACCATAATGATATAGAGCCTGTCGATGGCTATGAATGGATTGACCCGTTGATTCCTGTTGTCGTGTTCACGCCGTTCATTTTGTTGGTTTATGGTGTCTTCCTGTTTACCCTACTGGGTTTGAGGGCTTGGGTAGCGGGAATACCACTGGATTCGATATTGCTGTTTCTCTGAGTCTGTAGCTAGAGTCCACGTGGTGCTGTTTCGATATCTGAAACCACATCGATTGAGATCGTCTATACCGACGGCACGCGGGGACAATGATATCGGCAAGGAGGCAGCAGGCTCAGGATATCCTTACAGATACAATGCGATATTATTAGTCCAACGAGTCTTTTCTGTTTTTGTCTTCGAATACGGAAGCATCAGAGGAGCCCAGGAAAATACAAAAACGAACAATATCGTCTTAGCATATACCAGTAGAATCCAGTATCACTAACCACGATGGGATCGAGATATCTAAACTAGTGCCATGGAGAGAAGACCATCCCGTCCGTTGGATACCTGTACGCTTATCATCCCTAGACTTTTGTGAAGAACAATTTCCGTTTCCATATTCTCGAGAAGATGTCTTTATATGGGTGCATAATGAAATTTAAGCCTTGCCAGGAACTTGCACGCAAACCCCAGAGGCGTTTTTGGAATACCAAAAACATATGACATACTGATATACTCAGCTACAATAAAATATGGTACAACAGTCGTTTCTGTACGTGGTGGCTATGGATTATAAAATACTGCTGAACGACGGATTGCCAATAGAACAGAACAGGTGGGTATTCAAATTATTATTATTATACATAAGAACTCTATTAAGTGATATAACTCTATTCTTATACTACTATATTAATATAGCCTCTTCTGGACAGTGTTGTAGAGGCAAGAGAAGAGAGTCTACTTGTTACGCCGAACCTGCAAATCACTGTAGAACATAGCACACATGTCACATATTTGGGAGAGAGTGCCTACAGAGTACGATATTGTCTCAGAATCATACTTTGGGACTAAAACTGCATTGTTATTGCTTTATGCTCACAATTCCATATGATCATGTAGAAAGCCAGAAATAGAGCTACATATGTAAATAGCTTACTTGGCTTTTCACATCAATTCAATATGTTTAACCTATATTTCGGTTTTAACCTATATTTCGCACAAAGCTTCCGCCTGAATTCCTGGTGACATCCAATCCCAACCCTTGGAGTAAGGGTTTCTAGGATTATGCATAAAAGATGTATTAGACGTTCTTGTTGATTGCTTAAATGTCATTAGAATTATAAAATCATATTTCTGTCAATATGACTGGATAGTATCCGATAAGATTTATCAAATTTAGTCCTGCTTATGCATTATAATTCCGTGCAACATCAGCATAAAATCACCACATGGCTATACGCAGTCAACTACCGCAGACTACAGCAGACCACAGCAGATGTGCACTCTAGTTGGCTGGTTATGCGGCATTACTAGTCTTCTGACTCAGCCAACAACTAAGAGTAGCACGATCCGCACCTCCTATCCGCGCGTTGTCGTACAGAGTCCCCATGAATTATCTCCGCCAGCGTATAAACTCCGGCCGTGTCTTGAAAGTCAGAATCCCTGGATCCTAACTGTTACGTACGCTTACTATCAGATTAGGTGGCGGGGTTAGGGTTAGCTAGCTCGTCTGAGGGGTACTCTTGGAGTTAACTAGAAAATCTTGAAAGTCGTGATATGCACGGGAAAACAGGTATAGTCAGACTTCCCCAGGTAACCCGTGAAAAATCAATGAATGAGTAAAGGTTCATCAATCGGTATAAATAGCGTGTACAACAATGTGACGAGCCCCAAAGCAGTGTTATGGCAGCGGGACATATCAGTAGAGGGATTTACAATTCCCCATCAGTCGAGCCCCAAGCACATGCGCGTCAGGAACCCCAAGCCTAGATCGCAGCCATCGGCCAGTAAAGGTAGCATGGGGTATAGGTCAATACTTGCCCTGTGACTATAAAATGGTCACCAGGCACCCATTGCTGCTGAGAGATCAAGTCCAGTCTTTCAATCCGCTCCCAATTTTCGCTCCTCGACATGGCCCAACCTCATAATCAGGCTGCTTGGATAACCAAGCCGAATGGAAATCCGTTTATCATTCAAGATGCCCCCTATCCCACTCCGGGGCCTGGCGAAGTCGTCATCAGATCGTCTGTTGTTGCTATTGTATGAGATCATCCAGATTGGCTCGTGAAACCCCCGCGCTCACCATTCCACGCAGAATCCTGCAGACTGGAAACTCCAGTACTTTCTAGCTGTTCTTCATTACGACTGGAAACTAGCTTACCGTCTACTGTAGGGACCATGATCCCGGCTTCCTGAAATATCCCTTCATCTTCGGCGAAGACGTAGCCGGAGTGATAGAGGAAGTCGGTGCGGGAGTTACGCGTTTCTCAAAGGGACAGAGAGTTCTTGCGTATGCTCGTCAATTTTCTTGAACAGACACCAAGAAGTCCCACGCCCGCTAAAGTGTGCAAACAGATATCTCGATGGGTTGGGAACAGGCAATCCAGCGAACTCGACTTTCCAGCTATACGTTTTGGCCAAAGAGATCCTGACAGCCGAGGTGCCGGATTCTGTGACCTTGGAACAGGCTGCCGTGCTCCCCATCGCCCTTGCCACTGCTGCTGCTGGCCTCTTCCAGGCAGACGCTTTCGGGTTTCCTTTGCCCTCCGTCGACAACCCTAAACCGACCGGTAAGACTCTGTTGGTCTGGGGCGGCGCGTCTTCGGTTGGCGCAACGGCCATCCAGTTGGCGGTAGCCGCTGGCTTCACGGTGATCACGACGGCGTCGTCCAAGAACTTTGACTTGGTCAGGTCCCTTGGGGCGACCGCAGTGTTTGACTACAAGTCGCCTAGTGTGATCGAGGATGTGGCTGATGCGATTGCCGGCACGGATTTTGCCGGAGTATACGACGCTATCTCCGACCCCCAGACGTTCGAGGCAGTGCGTGCCCTCCGACCTCGTTTGGGGTCCAATGTCAAAGTCATCGTGACTTCGCCATATGATAAACCGGACGAGCCGCAAAGTCCAAAGTTCGGTGAGTTGTTTTGGGGCTAAGCGGTGGTTTGTTTCCCAGCCGACTCCGGTCTAACATCAACTACTTTTCTCTCTCTAGTCATCGCTGTTACCGTTGCGCATGATCCGCATCAACATATAGCCAGGGAACTTTGGCATAACTTTGTGCCAAAGGCACTCCAGAGTGGGCGCCTCAAGACCAAGCCGGATCCGGAAGTGGTCGGGCAGGGACTCGAGGACATCCAGCGTGGCGTCGACATCTTGAGGCAGGGTGTATCCGCCAAGAAGCTCGTGGTTAATCTTTGAGCAAAATCCTTAACCAAAGCAATGTTGTTTCAAAGCCGAGGATCGATGGATTATGCAAGTTGTCGGTCACATAGTGGTAGGGTTAAATAAATCACATGATAACAAACGGGCCGAAAAAGTTCATGATACAGTAGATTTGATTCAACATCCCTTGGTACAAGACCTTCAGCGGTTGCAGTAGATTGTAGCCGTACTTGCCCGCATATAAGGACAGGAAATACATGTTGACCCAAGTCTTTATATAATCAGAGGTAGCCCCGATTTGGACTATGGCAATAATAGTATTATCCATTTTGTTATCTAGAAACACAAAAGGTAACAAGAACAATCGAATCTCTGCCCCTACCGAGCAGCCAAGAGAAATCTATAACGCCAGAAATGCAACAAGGGTATTTTTAGAAAGAAAAAAAGAAAAAAAAAAGGAAGACACATATATAGCTACATTGATCATCGTACACAACCCCCCTAAAACATGTTCCTTGCCATGTTCAGCGTTCAGTTTTTGAAGCTGTACATGCGCACATCACAATCTTCGCTTCCGGTGAAGAAACAACTATCACCGAGGGCAATGCAGGTAACCGGTCCGGAATGGCCGGTGAAAGTCCGTTCGCATTTTCCCGTTCGTGGGTCCCAGATCTTGACCATTCGGTCCTCGGCTCCAGATACAATGCGGAGAGTGTCGGCAGACAAGGCCCAGACACCTTCTAGATGTCCAAAGTACGTACGCAGGCACCGGCCAGTGGTCGTTTCCCACAAACGGATGGTCAGATCCAGCCCGCTTGTCACGATGTATTTCGGTGGTGCGGGACGATCGCCGTCAAAGAAGGAAGCGGTGGACGCAAACGAGCCATGCCTGTCATTCGCGACCGAGCCATTGTCGGAAGCGCCGCTATCGTCGTCACTCTCGGGGTGTTCTTCTTCCAGCTCAAACTCTCGGGGGAGGGGGACCACCTGCTGCACCTGGCCCACGTGGCCATGGAAGGTTTGGATACAGTTCTTGGAGTCGAGGTCCCAGAGTTTGACGGTACAGTCATCCGACGCTGAGAAGACGGTCCGGGACCGGTTATCGACTCGGACCGCATTGACCCAGTCGGAGTGTCCACGCAACAGGAAGGTGGATTTGTCCTCGAAATTCCAGATTTTGACGGTGTGGTCGACAGAGCCGGACGCGAGGAGGTTGCCGTCAAAGTGAAGACCGATGACGCCGCCCAGGTGGCCCGTATAGGTGGAAATACATTCTCCGGTCCGCCAGTTCCACACTTTCAGACTGCGATCCAAGCTACCGCTGATGAGCTTGGTGTCGTCAAACTGCAAGCACCGGATGCCAGACGTGTGACCGGTGAGCGTCCGCAGCTCCTCGCCGGTCTCGATATCCCAGATCTTGATTGTCGTGTCGTACGAGCCCGTCGCGAGGATGTTGTCTTCGAATTGCAGACACATCACGCCATTGGTATGGCCCTTGAACATCTTGACCGAGCAACGACCATACTTCCAGTTCGTACCGACCTTGAAGCGATCCTTGTACACGTCCTTCCACGGCCGAAACTTGGTTTTGTAATATTCGCTGTCGCCCGCCTGGCAGGAAGACACTTTAGTGCACTGCTGAGTCACGACTTGGCTGGCTGAGGCCTCTCCTTCGGTCTCAGGTCTGGTCTCCCCGACGGTAGCTTCCGGAGTGGCGCTGCTTGGTGCAGCAGTTGCCGACGATTGGTCGGTAGAGCCATCCCAATTGACAGCGCGCTGCTCAATCTGAGCCTTTGAGGCGCGAAGGCGCTTGCGCTCCAGCAGTGGTAATCCCCAGCCGCATTTTTTGCATTTGCGATGAATATGCTGTTCACACATCCGGTGCCAGACAACGTCATCATCGGCTAGCGCCCTCCACCCGCGCGACACCTGGGCAGCGCGGCACAACGAGGCGGTGTCGAGAAAAGACAGGATATTGAACGCAATCTCCGGGGGGAGCGCTGTGATGAAGTCGATGCGGATCAGGTCCCGGACACTGGCGGAGATGAAAGACAGCTGCGGGAAGCAGCATTGAGCGAGGATGCCCTGTAACATGAGCGTGCGTTGCTTCGCCGGGGCGGCCGAGAACAAGGACCAGACGTGGGCGATTCCCTGCTGGTCACTCTGTGGCAGATTTTGCAGTTCCTGGAGGTCTCGTCAGCATCAGTCACATTCCTCTCCAATCACGCCTCATCGTGGACATACCCGCTGCATCTGATCCATCGACGGTTCGCCGGCCTGTCGGCGACACTTCAGATCGGGGCGATGGCGATAGCAATACCGCGAATTGACACTTGGTGGTGGCGGGCCCTTTGCGGTGGTCGAATCTTTCCCCAGAGGCGCGTACTGCGCGGGAATGTGCCTGGCTAAGAAGGGAGCGACATTCTCATCTGCCAGCTTCGCCCGGGTCGCCGGCCGCTCGGAATCGGCCTGGTCTTCGTTTGAGACCGGATAACTCGAGGCATTGTTGAAGATCGAGCGTCCGGAAGTGTACGTGCTGGAGGCATAATCGTTCGAACGCCGGCGTTTACGGGGGGTTTCGTCCGTCATGTTGCTGGAGTCATTTGAGATCTCTTGTTCTTCGATCCGCATCCAAATACAACCGAGCACGGTGCAATCGCAAAATTTTTTTTTTTTTTTTTTTTTTCTTCCCTTTTTAAAATTTTTGCAAATGCAAGGGCGCGTCGACAGACTTTATCGCAATGCTCGTGCTGACTCAACGACCAGATGGCGGCGGGGCCGTAAAGATGGAGCGGACCTGAATCAGGCGCGGAGGGTCCTCAGGTCAGGCAGGTGTCGGAGTTGCCACGGGAGCGCAAGACGAAGAAGCAGACGGGCCAACTTCCTCTATATATGGGCAACAGTGGCGGTGAGCAGGAAGCAGGGAGCAGGGAGGCAGGATGTCGTGAGCAGGAAGAGCAGGCTAATAGATGGGATCGCAGCAAGCCGCAAGGAATGATCCAGCGCAGCAGGAAAGAAATTCGCAATGCCGACGACGGGCTGGCGTGATCGATGATTGCGATCGAAGCGGCGGTGACGCCATCACGTGCTCTGGCGCCAATCTGCCGCCATCGGCCGCTCACAGTAAGCACAGTAATCTCGCACAGTAAGCAACCGAACGCTTTTCTGTGTGCCTCAGGCGCCCCAGTTGCCGCAATGTCACGCGTTGATCACGCCATTGCGGGCCGCCTTGCCTGTCTCGGGCTAGCGTCACCAGCGCCGTGGTTCTCCCCGGATTGGCTGGCGCCTGCCCACCAGGACCCACCTGCCATCACCGCCCAAACCTCCAGCGTCGGCGTCTAGCCCGGGCTTCTCTTGTTCTCGCTTGCATTCTAACTTTCCTCCCCTCTTCATCCTCGCCAAAGGTCTGTCTCCCCTGATGTTCGCGTCTGGTTAGCTGACGAATGGTCCATCGCGCTACGATCTGCGACAGCGCCCTAAAAATAGCCTTACGGATCCCTAGAGCTATGGCTCACAAGCCAAGAAGGTTCCGACTGCAAGCTTGACGGTAGCTCCGCCCTCACAGTTCCAGACGCTTGATAGCCTGGCGCCGCCGCCCCAGGACGGACCGTCGTCCAGACCAGCGCCTTGTTCTATTGATTTATGATTTTGCTTATACGTCGAACGAAACGACTGATCGGCATTCTTATCACGGTCACGTAATTCGCTTGTTCGCTTGTATGTGATAGCGTGAATAATCAGGGTTGCCGGATTCGAACGGAAGCCATTTTACCATCTTAGCCTGCGCCTTCAACAGCCGCGTCACGCCCCCCGTCGCCCGTGGTCGTCTCACCTTGGCAGCAATCAACTCGTAGTAAGAGTAGCAGGCGCAAGGGGCCTTTGGTGTACGAGCTTCGACCATCTACTGATCCGGATTCCGTCCAGCCGGTGCGGCATTTAGTGACCGGACAGCCATCCACTTTAATTCAATACGCTCGGCCATACAGTACCATGTCGCAATTACAGTCCCGGGGAAACCCATCATTGTCCCGATCCCAGTCGTTGGGGCAATCACAAACAGAAAGGGACGGGGGGCGCAGTGCTCATTCCCTGGTGGAAGAGCCCAAGTCCCAGTTGGATACTCTCATCTCATATTTGGTAGCTGCCAAGAGATCACTGTCGTCTATTTACCATGTCTCGCGGGCGAACGAAATTGTCAACAGTGCGCGCTCGGCGCTCGAGGAAAGTGTCATAGTATCTGCCCGAACTGGCTTTCTCCGGCGCGGCGAGAAGAACCAAATCAGACTACTATACAACGTACGCACCGAAATCGACAACATCTCACGCCGGGGCCGCGTGGAGTTTGCCAATGTGTTGCAGGAGCTCGACCATGCCGATGAACGATTACAGCACACGTTGGACAAACTGCAGAAGACGGCGGTCCACCCGTCCTTTCGTCCGGAAGGCGAAGAGGAGAAGACTCTTCGTGACTTTGTCGACGAACGCGCGGTGGAAGAGATACAGAGCGTCCTGAAAGCTTCGATTGACCGGATCAATGAAGCCCAGGCACAGCTCGACTCGTCCAGTGCGGCTTTTGACCAGGAGCTGCGGTCCTTGCAACAAGCACTGGGCAAGTATCGAACAACGACGATGGAGATTGCTTCTTCGCGATCCTCCTTGTCAGGGTCCTCATCAGGCGCTTTAAACCCGGCGCTCACGTCGCCAACGGCGATCCCGGCAATGCTCCGGTCCCTGGAAGCCCACGCACAGGAAATGGCCGATCTGCTCGAGTCTCTCGTCCACCACTTTGACCGGTGCGTCACCGCCGTCAAACACACTGAGGGTGGCGGCGCCGCCGCTCGGTCCATCACCGGTGACATGCCCGAGGGCCTCAACGTCTCGATCGGAAAGGAAGCCCAAGAAGGTGCCTATGACACGGCCGACCCGATGACCGAGTCGGACTACCAGGAGATGCTCTCTGTGCTCATCAAGGATGCCGCCGAAGCCGAAGATGTCGTTTTGGAGATCCAAGAGCGTAGTAACGACATGGAGGCCCTTCTGGAAAGTGTTCTCGGTCATCGAGATGCCGTTACGGCTATTGGCCATGCCACGTCTGACATATGCAATCATCTCTCAACCCTAGCGGCGACGCGGTTGCCCGAGTTTATCGCTCAGGCACACAGCTTCACCCAGACGTGGAACGAGGAACACGACCGGATCAGGGCGGGCATGGCCGACCTTTCCGATCTACGCGCCCTCTACGTCGGCTTCTTGGATGCCTATGACGGCCTCATTCTCGAAGTGGCTCGGCGCAAGCACATGCGGCAAGGCGTCGAACGAATCCTGCGGGAGACACGGGCCAAGCTCGACCAACTGTACGAAGAAGATGTCAATGCCCGTGAAGCATTTAGAGTAGAGCAGGGTGATTACCTCCCCTCCGATATCTGGCCGGGCCTCGGACGGGGCCCTATGAAGATAAAATTTGTAAGGCTCCCGGGCGACAAACTCGAACCCACAGGAGTTGCCCATGCAGATGATCCCGCCAACGCCGAGGGGACCGTGGAGGATGAGTCCCTTCCGGATGGTGGTGATTACATTCCGAACCTGCCCAAGCATGTTGTCGACGAGGCTATTGCGCGATTGAAAGCAAGAGCCAAAGGCGATCCTTTGGGATAAGACAACATTGCGGTTATCTATACATGCCCCTAATGTTTCTTTCTTGTCATCTCTTGTGAGAGCGCGAATTCCCCACAACAGCTGGAGGGGCTGTGCGGTCACAAATCTTGTAGCTTCTAGTGTACGACATACAGTATCGGTAAAAGGCAGCGCCATCTTGGGCGCGACACTTTTGCTCCCAAATGATGAACACAACTAATATATCTTCTATCTGATCGCAGGCCAACTCTGTTTCTGTAACGTATACTCTTTCCTCGCAAGGGGAAGCGATGTAAGCGGACATTGGGAGTAGGATGGCTGTGCGATGTGAAGATCGAAGAGAGCTCTGATGGGATTTATCTTTTTCTTTCCAATAATTCAGTGTTTATATTTGGTGAATCGAGATATCAATGGACCTTATTTGACGTAATTGTCGAGGTTAGACATTCAGATTAGATTGGAGCCCGTATGTATATATATGCGAGAGCGGCGCAACCTTACCACATCGAAAAAGTTGACCAGGTGTCTAGGGTTTTGCAACATCGAAAACTGAACCATACATTCGGCTTACGGAGAAATAGGTCACTTACCTTCTTACACCTCGAGAGTCGAGTGTTAATATTATACGTGATATATATATTAAATAAACTATCTATAAAGGTACATGTTCAAAGTACCATAATTTTCAACATCCTCCTGCAGATCTGCAATATACTGTAAAAAGCGAGTGACCCCATTCCCAAATAAAAGACATCCTTGTGCGCCCTCGAGTCAAATCAGAAACAGAAGAAAAGGAACAAAAACGACCAAGAAATGCACGGATTCGTCAAGGCTGGATCATATCGTCGCTCACGCAGCGTGTTTTACCCGTCGTTTGCGGGGCATCAAGACTACCACAATGGCATACCCTACCCAGACAATACCTGCAACGACACCATATGCAATGACTGCGCCGTTGGGTGCCATTGAACTCCCGACACCGGTGATCCGAAAGCCGAGTCCTGCATTGATGATGCCCAGTGTCAGGACAGTACGGCCCAGCCAGCGATGCAGATACGCAAAGATGCTCTTCTCGCCGGTCCGGCGGTAATACCGGTGCTGGAGCAGACCCATGGCCGGCTGGAACAGGATCAGTAACGAGACAGCGATGATGCCGATAATGGCATGGTACGAGTCCGTCAGCTGCAGAGTGGTGGCCAGCGAGATTCCAATGCCAGCGCCGGCAATCGTCAAGGCCAGAGTCAGCACTTGCGCCCAGGCATGGAGCACGACGTTCCACGACGATGGCAGCAAGTGAAGGGCAATCGCAAATGACGGGAACAGGATGACCATGGCAATTATCATGATGGCCGCATGCGCTTTTCGCTTTCGATCCTCCGACTCGGTGCCGGCCGTCGTGACGGCGGACGAGGAAGTCGAATCCGTCGGGTCGTGAACGTTCAATAGCGGGTTCTCCGAACGACCGCCAGTGGCTCGTTGCAGGTTCAACGTCGCCAGACCGGCAACGTCGTGTTGCTGGATCGTGGCCGACACACTGTCAGACTCGAGCAGATCGCCGCTCCTCATTGCCCAGACCCAGGAACTGTCGGTGTCTTTCAACTCGTTTTGCCCACTCGGCCAGGTGACGCAGTTGTCACATCGGATGTTTGCCGTCATCACTCCATCCCTGATCCCGCTGCCGTCCAGAACCGAGTACTGGACCTCCGGGTTGTATAACGGTTGGATGTGAGGTCCTCCCAGCCTCGCCGACACGGTGACGTTGTTGTCAGAGCCGCCGTACACGACAAAAACATGCGACCCCTGCATCTGGGTGCCCTGCCCTCCGGCAAACCACTGCAGAGGGATGGTAGATTTCATCTGGATGAAGATCGGCCCCGACCCAGCCGCTGCAGTGTCTTGAGGCACGTTGACCGTGTATGTTATGCCCTCCAGCCCCGGGGGACTGAAGGTTTGAAACTGGCCCAAGGCCACCGGGGACAAGGCGAGCGCCACAGAGCCAACCGCATACAGATTTGATATCCGTCCCATGATAACTATCCAAATTCAGCCCGAGGAACCTGTTGCGAGCCGACTAGATCTGAGTGTTGAGAAGACTTCTCTCCCGGAGAAACAGCAGTGAATGATCGCTTTTTATCACAAGCAGCAGGTTGATAAAACCTCCTTTCCGGAGAGCACGCGGTGACCGAGGAATGGTTGTTGTATTAAAATACGTTCAACATCCCTTTCACAAGTTACGATCATTTATGCATTGACAATCCAACGAGGCTGAGCACACTCCAAAAATAAATTCACAAATTTCCTAATTGGGATGTTCGAACTGCCTGATTTGGGACGAGCCGGCAGCCTAAATAGGCAGTTGGCCGACGTGCCTGTTTAACATGTTTGTTTGTTTGCACGGTTCTCAGAAGCTTTCCGCTTCCACCCCACGAACTGCCTTATTAAGAAAGTCGAACTGCCAGATTTAGTTTCCGGCACTGTCGCATGGACGCCTCGTTCTACTAGATATAGCCTGGCGTGTATGGCTATATACTCTGAACTCTCTAGTCCCCACGCTTGTATAAGCAAAAAGAAATGTTGCTGACTCGTCACTCTGGTGATCTGGTTATCTCGTGAAGAATCCTAGATGGCCATTAGCTAAACAGGAGCCGAGAGCTGGGGACAGTTTGCGGCGCAAGTCAACACTTGTATCTCCCAAAGCTTATATCCTGGGTTGGCCCAATCAGGTGTGCTGAGATCGAAAGCCTCAAGTAAGCAACCCGTTTGAGCAAGACAGTCTCTCTTCTTGTTCGAAAAAGTATAAAGACGAGCAGAGAGAAGCATCTCGGAAATGGCAATTCTCACAGGACAGGACATTCTGGAATTCTACTCCATTTCATTATCCGAGCACGTTTGACATTTCCCAAGAGAAACGAGAAAAGATGGTTCAACTACTTCGGTCTCTGTCTCTCCTTTGCGGGATAACCCTAGTTAGTGCCCAATACGGCAATTCGGGGAATGCGCCGTCAAGCAGCCAAACCACGTCGGCGCCCGCGAGCACCGCGAGTGTGAAAGGAGTCCACACGGTTGCAGTGGGCAAAAGCGGTCTCAGCTATGAGCCCAACTCGCTCAACGTTGCTCCCGGAGAAAAGGTCGAATTCCATTTCTACCCAGGACCCCATGAAGTAGTTGCCGCTACCTTTGATAATCCTTGCCACCCCGATATGCAGAACCCGATCTTCAGCGGCTCTGTCCCTGGCTCTAGTGGAGGCGGCGTAAGCTTCCCCAGAAAACTTGCCAATATAACACACAGAGATGGGCTAATGGTTGTTCGATACGATGCATAGTCAATGGTGTTCACTGTGACTGTGAATGACACAAAACCAATCTGGTTCTACTGCGGTGTTATCGGCCATTGCCAGGGTGGTATGGTTGGTGTCATCAACCCTCCGTAAGTTCGTCCCAGGCGCTCATAGCANAAAAAAAAAAAAAAAAAAAAAAAAAAAAAAAAAAAAGGCTAACCTTCACTTCAGATCAAGCGGCCCGAATACTCTTGATGCTTTCAAGTCGGCAGCATCGGATACGAAAGACAGCAGCGCGCCAGCTTCGGTGGCCGGTGGTGTTTGGGGTACCGCAAGCAGCGCTACCAAAACTACTGGATCCGCCAGCAGCTCAACTCCGACGGGCGAGGGTCAGAGTTTGCGTGTATGGAGCAGTATGAGCGCCGTTATGGTCCTGTCTGCGGTTGCAGCTGTGTGCCTGATGTAAGACTTGTCGGTTCGCCTGGCTGCTGGTGTGTTCATGTTACAGCCATAAAATCAGCAACGCACATGTACCGCCATATGGAGGCTTATGTATCCAAGTCCTGTAGACTGTGACAAATTAATAATGGGAAACATCCCGTCTGTTCAGAATTAATTGTTGGGAAACCAAGAAGAAGAGATCAGTACAAAGTCTGTAACGGGTTCATGTTGTTTGATCTAGCTCCTACTTCGATCGATTTGATTATTTCCTTTTCGTGGCATTGATCAGCTTCTTCTTGACATGCTTCGGCAATTTCTTGGCTCGCTGCTCCCTCTTCTCCTCCTTGACCTTCTGCTTGTGGAGGCGCTTTTCTTCCTTGTCCTCATGCTTCTTTCCACGTGGTGGCCCCTTGGCGAATCGAGCCTCGTCATCCGAATCCTCCGACCCGGAGCCGTTAACCAGCGATACCCCTCCGCTCTGGTCGGAATCATCATCTTCCTCCAGTTCTGCACCGGTGGTGGGCACGCCTGCTCCTTTGACTGAATTGGAAGGGTTGGATCGGTCAGCCAGTAAATCACGGTAGACAAGGTCGGCGCCTTCGCCGGCTTTCACCTTCTCTGCATCACGCTCCACATCATATACTTGCTCTAGGGTTTGTGGAATGTATTGTTGACGGAACACGGCGGTGTCGACTTCGTCTCCGTCAGGAGCGCCGCCTGGTTGGTTTTTAATTTCGTATAGCTTCTCAATAGCTGCTGCCATGGCCTCGCTGTTGCCATCGATCATCTCCGGGCCGTGATTGCTGATAATGAACTCAAAAACAATCCGCTCCGATAGAGTGTTCACACCCTTGCGACTGAAAAAATCGCTGACATTCTTGATGTCCATGCGGAGGAATTCCAGACTGCGAGGATGGTCGTGTTCCACACTTTGGCTCACGTCGATGATGTAAAGCCTGTCCTTGTGGTACAGGATATTGTACTCGCTCAAATCGGCGTGCACCAGGCGACACGTCTGATACATGGTCCGCATATATCCAACCAACTCGATGTAGAGTTCCTGCCAGCGTGCCTCGGGGTCTGGAACGTCGAGGGTGACATCCTTCAATCGAGGAGCGGGCACGCCTCGCGAGTTGCCAATGAACCCCATTGCCAGGACGTGGAGTTTGAGGTATAGAGGTTCAGGGCTGGGGATGCCCGCAGAGTGAATCCGTCGCAGGTTTCGCATTTCCTTCTCGGCCCACACCTTGACCATGGCGCGGTTGCTGCTCTTGTTGTATCCCTTTCGGAACCGGAATTCACCGGTGACATACTTGTCTCGATCCTTGAACACCAGAATACTAGTTTTGTAAACCTTGATCGCTCGGTGGATGGTTTCCACGTCGCCGTCATCAGTGTCCCGCAGCGTGACGGCGTGGTAAACATTTGCCTCTTTACCGGTGGACAAGCATCCGTTGATCTCGGAGACTACGTCCCTGTTGATCATCTGAAGGAGAATCATTCTCGTGCGTGGATCCAGCACTTGTTCCGACGTGGCGCGGTCGCTTTTGTCGACCACTCTCGCATCCTTTCCACGCAAGCCCCATTGCGAGTCATCTAACCGGATCTTAGCAGCATGCTTTGACAGTGACTCTATCTGGTCATCCACTGCGGCGCTGACGTTCGCCTTTGGCTTTTGCGGGTTTGTCTTTGGGTAAGACGACTTGGGCGCGTTAGCATCGGCCATGGCTTCGTTGAGCCGACGCTGCCGGTTATACGATTTGGTGAAATCATTCGGATTCGCAGCGCTTAGAGCGTCTTCAGCAAAAGCTTCTTCGTCATCATCGTCTTCGAAAATGTCATCGTAATATTCTTCTTCGTCCTCGTTGTTTTGGCCATCATGTCCTTCTGCTTGAGGCACAGCTGCGGGGTCGTTTGAGCTGTTAATGTAGCCTGTATTTGCGACGAATTGGTGAGGAGGGGCATGGCCATCTGCCAGTCCGCGAGCAGTGGTCTGTGTATTTTCTGACTCCATGATGCCTCGTCTATGTACGAAGGCAACCTTTGTAATTTGGTAACCTGCTAGGTAGGGGTTTAAAAAATAAAAAAAAAAAAATCCTCGATAGCGATACCAGAATATTTGTACGATAAGGCCCGAACGACCCCGCGATCCGTGATTGGCGGCAGCTCTTTCGTTAAGGCGGCGACTCTTTATTCTCAAGACGGTAAGGGCTGGAAGGTGAAGTGGGGGAACCTGATTGGCCAAAACACATGCTGCTGTTCATTTAGAATTAAGAACATGTAGGTATGAATGCTGATATCGATGATAAAGTACGCGAGAACATTCCAAAAGAATTGAATTAGCCTAACAATAGAGGGTGACAAGTGAGTCTTCGATGTGTACATGCTGGTAGTTGAGAAGGTCACGTGCCAACTCTAGCCCAATGTGGGCGGGAACACGTCGAGCGCCAGAAAACGCGTCGTTTGCGAGCCGCGACCATACGAGAAAGGAAGAACTGTTGAACCTGTGTCACCCTATCACATCGACCGGCTCTCGCTCAGCAGGGCGTCAAAGCAAAGGTTCAGTACTCTGTCGAAACCGACACCACGCAGCCGTCCGCTCTGCAATTGTCGACCAGGTCATGATAAAGCTGCCTTCACCGTGAAACTGATCGCGCTTCGCGTGCCGCCGTCAAGATGTATATCAAACAAATCATTATCCAGGGCTTCAAGAGGTATTGCGCTCCTTCATCTAGTTGTATAGCTGGGCAGGTATGGTGATACTTATTTATCTGTTGCTCTCTACAGCTACAAGGACCAGACCGTCATCGAACCGTTTTCGCCCAAACACAATGTCATTGTTGGCCGGAATGGTTCAGGAAAGAGTAACTTTTTTGCCGCTATCCGGTTTGTCCTGAGCGATGCGTACACGCAGATGGGCAGGGAGGAACGCCAAGCTCTGCTTCACGTAAGGTGCCGTTTTCTTTCAGTTGGATGGGAAACAATTGACACTCGAACAGGAAGGTTCCGGTTCGGCGGTCATGTCGGCGTACGTCGAGGTGATTTTTGACAACTCAGACGAACGGTTTCCTACAGGGAAACCAGAGCTGGTCCTTCGAAGAACAATTGGCCTGAAGAAGGATGAATACACCCTGGATCACAAGAATGCGACCAAGGCGGATGTCATGAATCTACTAGAGTCGGCCGGTTTCTCGCGATCCAACCCCTACTACATCGTCCCGCAAGGCCGCGTGACTACACTGACCAACATGAAAGACTCGGAGCGCTTGGTGTTGCTCAAGGAAGTAGCCGGCACCCAGGTTTATGAAGCCCGTCGAGCCGAATCGCTCAAAATCATGAACGAGACCAATAATAAGCGAGCGAAGATTGACGAATTACTCGACTACATCAACGAACGTCTTGACGAGCTCGAAGAGGAGAAAGACGAACTGCGAAACTACCAGGAACAAGACCGGGAGCGTCGGTGCCTAGAATACACTATTTATTCCCGTGAACAACAGGAAATCGCAAACGCGCTTGACAGTCTGGAAGGACAACGGCAAACGGGCGTGGAGGACACCGATGCAAACCGCGAGAACTTCATCAAGGGCGAAAAGGACATGGCTCAGATCGATGCGGAGATTGCCGAATGCCGACAGCAGATTGAGTTTCTGAAAGTGGACAAGGCACAGCTCGAGGATGAGCGCCGCGAGACTTCTCGAGCGCTTGCCCAGGTCGAACTCCAAGAAAAGGCCCTGAAAGACGGACAGTCAGCTGCGCAGCAATTCAAGGCCCGCCATGATCAGGACCTTGAATCGGTCCAGGCCGCCATCAACAAGCGTGAAACCGAACTGCAGGCGCTATTGCCGCAATTCAACGCGGCGAAAGAGCAGGAAGATGGCGTCAAGTCCCAACTGGACCAAGCCGAGACTGTTCGCCAGCGGCTGTACGCGAAGCAAGGCCGGAATTCCCGTTTCAAGAACAAGTCGGAACGCGACAAGTGGATCCAAAAGGAGATTCAAGAGACGAACAACTCGATCAAGTCTGTCAAGGCAGTCGAAGCTCAAACAAAAGAGGACATTAAAGAGCTCGAGAGCACTATCATGTCGTTGGAACCGGAAATCGAGGATTTGCGGTCGCAGATTGATGGCAGAGGTGATACCATTCAGTCCATTGAACAAGAGATCCAAAGTGGCAAGGACGCCAGGGATCAACTGATGGATCAGCGCAAGTGTGTTTCCCCTTTCGGACCCTGATTTTGATGACGAATGCTAACCGATCTCAGGGAACTATGGCGAGAAGAGGCACGCTTGGATTCGGTGCTGTCAAATGCTTCACATGAGGTTGAACGGGCTGAGCGCAATCTATCACACATGATGGACAACAGCACCAGCCGTGGCATTGCAGCGGTGCGACGGATCAAGCGTCAGCACAATCTGGACGGCGTCTACGGCACACTGGCCGAGCTCCTCGATGTCAATGAGCGATACCGAACCGCTGTCGAAGTCACTGCGGGTGCAAGCTTGTTCCATTACGTTGTCGATACTGACCAGACTGCTACGAAAGTGCTGGAAATACTTCAAAGGGAAAAGGCTGGCCGAGTGACGTTCATGCCGCTCAATCGGCTAAAGTCCCGTCCATTCAACCTGCCCAAAGCGAGCGACACTATCCCAATGATAGAGAAATTACAATACGATGCCAAGTTCGAGGCTGCCTTTCAGCAAGTCTTTGGCAAGGCCATCATCTGTCCTAATCTCCAGGTTGCTGCTCAATATGCCCGCAGCCATGGCGTGAACGCTATCACGCCTGAAGGAGATCGATCGGATAAACGAGGTGCATTGACCGGTGGTTTCCATGATTCGCGACAGTCCCGTCTCGAAGCTGTGAAGAACCTGACCAAGTGGCGAGACGAGTACGAAACGAAGAAGAACCGGGCTAGCGAGATCCGCAAAGACTTGGAGAGGTTGGATCAAGAGGTCACGCGAGCGGTGGGTGAATTGCAGAGACTCGAGCAACGCAAGCAACAGTTCCACAGTAGCAGCGGTCCAATCCGACAAGAGCTCCGCAGTAAACGTGAGTTGCTCCAGAACAAGAACGACAATCTCGACAGTAAGCGGCGGGCTCTGCACAACATTGCAAACAACCTGGTTGCTCTTGAAGGCCAAGTCGGCGCATTGGAAGCGGAGATGTCGTCGGCATTCCAAAAAGCACTCACAGCAGAGGAAGAAGCACAACTCGAGTCGCTTGGATCAACCGCCCAGGTTCTGCGTCGGCAGTATGCGGAGCTTTCTCGTCAACGCAGCGAGTTTGAGGCTCGCAAGTCGGTGTTGGAAGTAGAGCTTCGCGAAAACCTGTACCCGCGCCTCGACCAGCTCAGTAGTCACGAGGTTGACCTGGGCGACGAGGCTACGCACGGTAATCTGAAAACGGCGGAACGCGAGATGAAGAAGTTCCAGACCGCGCTCGGTAAGATTTCGCAGCGTCTGGCAGATGTCGACAAGTCCATCGCCGAAGGCAATGCCCAAGTGGGCAACCTGGAAAGCCGCAAGGCGGAGATACGAAACGAACTGGAATCGCTTGCCAAGTCAATTGAGAAGCACCAGAGACGGATGGAAAAGAGCATGCAGAAGAAGGCGGCGCTGACGAAACAAGCGGCCGAGTGTAGTGCCAACATTCGCGACCTGGGCGTTTTGCCGGACGAAGCGTTTACCAAGTACAGCAAGACGGACTCGAACACTGTCGTCAAGAAGCTGCACAAGGTCAACGAGTCCCTCAAGAAGTATTCTCACGTCAACAAAAAAGCGTTTGAGCAGTATAACAATTTCACCAAGCAGCGGGAGACGCTCACGAAGCGGAGAGAAGAGCTTGACGCGTCCCAGAAGTCGATTGATGAGCTGATCATGGTTCTGGACCAACGCAAGGATGAAGCCATTGAGCGTACCTTCAAGCAGGTGTCGCGCGAGTTTCACAATGTCTTTGAAAAACTGGTACCGGCAGGGCGCGGCCGCCTCATCATCCAGCGCAAGACGGATCGCGCTCTTCATCCAGACGACGAGATCGAATCCGAGGACGAGGACCGGCGCGAAAGCGTTGAGAACTATGTGGGCGTGGGGATCAGTGTCAGTTTCAACAGCAAACATGACGAACAGCAGCGCATCCAGCAGCTCAGTGGTGGTCAAAAGAGTGAGTCTTGCGATTCAAGGAATCTTTGACAACGATTTTCTTTTTCTAATATATATCTTTTTCTTTATCTAGGTTTGTGTGCACTGGCACTTGTGTTTGCCATCCAGGCCTGCGATCCTGCGCCGTTTTATCTCTTTGACGAAATTGATGCC
This sequence comes from Talaromyces piceae, assembly GCA_001657655.1. Classification (NCBI taxonomy): domain Eukaryota; kingdom Fungi; phylum Ascomycota; class Eurotiomycetes; order Eurotiales; family Trichocomaceae; genus Talaromyces; species Talaromyces piceae. The sequence goes on from JNNX01000010.1 coordinate 353,403, forward strand.
AATCTGGACGCCCAGTATCGCACTGCAGTAGCCCAGATGTTGCAGTCGATCTCGGAAGCGACCAATGGGCAGTTTATCTGCACCACCTTCCGGCCTGAGATGCTGCATGTGGCAGAAAAGTGCTATGGCGTCAGCTTCCGCAACAAAGCCAGTACGATTGATGTGGTGTCGAAAGAGGAAGCCCTCAAGTTCGTTGAAGAACAGAAGAGTTGATTGGGGATACAATCGGGGTTGCGGATTGGCTACTTTTTACAGTGAAAGGGTGCCGGCGTTTGTGTTTCCTTGTTTACTGGTTGCTTAATTCTATATCCCTCTGTTTCTCTTTTGTGGTTTGATTTGTCGAGTCATGATCTACTTTCTCGTTAGCTGTATGTAGGTATGTATGTATGTATATGAGCGCCTTGTAAGTCTTTTCCCTCGTCGTCGCTGCCGCCGTGTGCCAATGAAGAGAGATATATAAAATTCAAGAGATTTCTTGCACGACACCGGTCTCGTTTGTCCATTCCGTGATGATCTCGTCCGGAACGTGTCTGACTAGCACGTGGAAATGCTCCAGGCTCCGCACGCTCTGGAGCGCAGTCCAGTTCTTGAACCACATCACATTCTGCGTGCGTAGGGCATCCCGATCCAGCCGGGCAAAGGCCGGGTCGCGCTGCAGCCGGCGCACGAAGGTGCGGTCGACAAAGTCCTCAATCAGCGCCCGCGACTCATCGGTCACATCGCCATTCTCGGGCTTGGTTGCAATGGGCGTCTTGGACCAGACCACGATATGCTTGATGTCTGGCGTGAGGCCGTACGGCCAGTCGTTCCGGAGTACTCGGTAGTCGGACGGGTCGGCGAAGGCGGTCGCATTGGTGTATGTGATCTGGGCCATGTCCGGCGACGCGGCCGACGTCCAGTGCAGCCGTTTCTGGCAGATGTAATTCGTGATGGAGCCGTATGTGGTCTTGATGTCGGCGGTCCAGGCCATGTACCGACGCAGATCGGACGGTTTGCGACGGAGCAGGGCGAGGTCGTTTCGCGCTTCCACCCGTGACGAACAGTGTTAGCTGTGCTTTGTCCTTGTCTTTTTCTCTTCTGTTCTGATTTTCCCTCTCAGGGAATATATGTGATGCACGCAAGCATGTTGAGGACGACTCGTGATAGCTCACCGATAATCTCCCGCAGCTCGTCCCAGTCGTGGTACTGAAACTCCTCGTCGGTCTGGGCCAGCACCTGGCGGTCAACCTCGGTCAGGTGGAATGGCGGCGGCTTCTGCATGTGGTCTTCATTCTGGATGGAGCCCATGGTGGCGACTAGACTGTGCTCGGAGTCGTTGCTCTCGTCTGGCCCAGCGAGGCACGAAGATGCTTGTCGGTGAGTGTGGGGTTGTCTAGGCGTTGTGTCCATGTGTTGTTCCGCGGAAGGGACGCCTACACCAACGCCAAACTATGCTGCACTAGACCATGTTCCATCGTGGCAGCAGTCCTTTCAACCTCGGATGTTCTCAACAAAAAAGCACATCAACCCCATTTTTGGCCCGGCCGACTCGTCTACTAATCTCGAGACTTGATGCCAATGAGCATGGCGGACTGGGGAACCGTCTACGGTAATAATGAGAGAGATGCGGGTCGACCGGGCCCTAGTTCACTGCTGGTGCTGACAGCGCCATAGAGACACCGCGACACGATCAGTTACGTAGTCAGCTACAGCTACATAGTTTTAGTCAAATGATACAACTAGGCAAAGCGAGTAATCGACCGCATCCTTCGTGCCCGGCTTTGCTCGTTGCCCTCTCTGTGTGCATCTGGCTGGGCCCCTCACGGCCAGCGCGGAGAAGGCGTGTTCCGCGAGTCAACGAAAGAGGCAATATTTCGCCGTGCTGGCTGGGGTATGGCAACGGTACGCTGTGTCAAGGCATGTTGGCTGCTGATTCTGATCGAGCCAGGCCGTGTGCATTGTGAGAACCCATTGCCTGATTGCGCTGGTCTTTGTGATGGTGAATGTTCATATTCATGGTCATTCAGGAGGGTCTTGTATTCCGCGTGCCTGGGGATTAAGGCTGCAGGGACCTGGGCCAGTGCCAAGACCGCCGCCCGAGTCGCCGGGACTCAACAATAAATTTAGGGACGGACGGGACTATTTAACGGCTGTTTGCGCGCCCCCGGGCTTTTTTGCTTTCCCTCCCCAGCACGCCAACACCAGCCGCCCCAACCGACCCAGAGAGGGCCGAGAACACAGCTGTCACAATGAGGTGCGTTGTCTTGAGTGGTTTCTCGGGTCTGCGTTTCCTCGGTCAATGCTAATGGCCCGTCTCGAGAACAGCGTTCTATCGACCGAAGCCGTGAGCGGCGTTGCGATTCCCTCGGCTTTGCTGCTGCTCGGAACCTTTGTCGCCAAGCAGGAATTGCTCCCCTATGCGGTGGCCCTGGCAGCGGTCTTCTCGGTCGTCCGGCTGACGACCAGTGGAGGTAAGGTTTTTTCCTCTCTTCTTGCGTGTTGTGATGGCTGACAGTGGTGTGTGTGTGTGTGTGTGCCCTGCCAGGCTCGTCCCGCAAAGTGCTCAAGCCAACCGAGTTCCAGGACTTTGTCCTCACGCAGAAGACCAGCATCTCGCACAATGTCGCCATCTACCGGTTTGCTCTGCCTCGCCCCACGGATATCCTTGGTCTCCCAATCGGCCAGCACATCTCGCTGCAGGCCGAGATCGCCGGCAACCCCAAGCCCGTGGTGCGGTCGTACACGCCCATCTCGTCGGACAACGAGAAGGGCTACTTTGACCTCCTGGTCAAGACGTACCCGCAGGGCAACATCTCCAAGCATCTCGACAACCTCAAGATCGGTGAGACGATGAAGGTCCGCGGTCCCAAGGGCGCCATGGTCTACACCCCCAACATGTCGCGTCGCATCGGCATGATTGCGGGCGGCACCGGCATCACGCCGATGCTGCAGATCATCAAGGCCATCATTCGCAACCGTCCCCGCCACGGCGGCAACGATACCACCGAGGTCAACCTGATCTTCGCCAACGTCAACCCGGACGACATTCTGCTGCAGAAGGAGCTGGACCAGTTGGCCGCCGAGGACGACAAGTTCAATGTCTACTACGTCTTGAACAACCCGCCCGAGGGATGGACCGGCGGCGTGGGCTTCGTCACTGCCGATATGATCAAGGTATGGGCTCATTCGTTTCCCTTTTCTGTTGGGCGAGGGGATAACCAGATTTGTTTTGCATGGTGCTAATCCTCTTGCTCTTCTCCAGGAACATCTCCCGCCTCCCGCCAAAGACATCCGCATTCTGCTCTGCGGACCGCCGCCTATGATCACGGCGATGAAGAAGACTACCGAAGCCCTGGGCTACGACAAGGCGGGCCCGATCAGCAAGCTCCACGACCAGGTCTTTGCCTTTTAAGCCATGATGACGGACCAACTGCCTCCACACCTTTCTTTCTCGACTTGCAACTCGACCTCTCGGGTTTTATTAAGACTAGTATTATTAGTATTATACACTTGCTGTTATACACCAGTGTGTCCCGATCACATGATTGTAGTGGCTTGGCAGGATTCTCCTTTTTCTTTTTATCCGCTCTTGTTTTTTTGAATCTTGGATTTCAACTATTGTCGTCGTTTTCCGTTGGCGTATCATGCGAGCGGTTTGGGATATGGGTTTCTCGATACAGTACGACAGACCGATAGAAAAGAAGAATATTAGATATATTTAATCAACGACTAATCCGATTCGCTTCGAAGGACAAAAGAAAGAAAGAGAAAAAGAAAATTGAACTTCAAATCCTGTTGTTGCGGGTATTGAATTCCACTCATCACATAATATCATGATCCCAGTTCCTCAGCCCGATGCACGCGACGAGTCGGATCGTCAGAGAGCTCCACAAGCCCGTCAACCATCTGCAAGAACTTTTCGCGATACTCGGGCGACGTGGTCGTGATCGACATGGGGCCCTGGCGCCCAACAACATTGAATGTCTGCACCACGCCCGTCAGCGCCTGCGCGGGCAGCTTGTGCTTGGCCCAGAAGAAATCTAGCAGCACCACCCGATACACCCACTTGGCATCCGCCGACACCACGCCGCGTCGCCAGTCACAGCCAGAGCCGGGGTGTTCTGTCGGGAGCGCATGGACCGGGAACCGGACGATGAACAGAGAGTAGTCGACAGTGTCCCCGGCCTTGAGGAAGTCGGTGTCCTTCTCGATACTCTGTCGCAGAGCCTGGAACTGGCTCTTGGTCACGCGCACTTTGTCCTCGAATTGATCAAACAGCCGCGACATGACGCTGCGGCTGGTCAGCGGCTCCGGCACCAGGTCTCGTTCGGGGTAGAAGTAGTCGACGGGCTTGAGGTCGTATGTCTCCCAAGCGTCCGGGTCGGCGGACTGTTCGCGATCATACATGACGTTTTCCATGATGACATGGTGTGAGGGTGCGTATCCGATCAGAGCGCCAAAGGTGGGAGCCGCCGCGCCGAGGAAGTCGGTGATGTGCACAAGGAGGGACCCACGGTGGTTTTTCATGTACTCTGCGTAAGGGTGTAGCATCTCGTCCTTGAAGAACGAATGCTCTGAGCGACGCGGCAAGCTTTTGACTAGGTATCTTGAATTGGCAGTGCGGAAGAACGTCTTTACGGACCCAAAATAAACCGTTAGCGGTCACCCTATGATTGATGCGTTTCTTTCTACAGAAAGAACACAAGAGAGAGGCAAGGAAGACGGAGACAGACCGATCCCGAGTACCCCAGATCGCCTATTGGCAGCAACCCCGTCTTCTTGTCATGACTTCGGCGAAAAGCATCGGTATACTCGGCGTCGTCCAGTTCCCAAACCTCGTTTCGGAGTTTGTGAAACAACTCCGGAGCGATGCGCAATAGCCGGATATCAGACAGTGAGAAAAAATAGTAAATGTACCGCAACAGGCTCTGGCGTTGTACGCCCTGGCTGGATGGCTCCTGGGTTAGGGCTCGATGGATCGACCGGGTGACAGCCTTTTCACGCCCCTGGGGTGCGCTCATGTTGTCTGGAGCTCTCCTATGATGGCTGCAACGACGGCTGCAGCTTGATTGGGATACATGATATATAAGTAAATTAAAATTTCCGCAAACTGGTGTCGCATCCGCAACTTTGTAGAGCATCAACACTGCCTGTTCCTGACGTCAGTGGGCGGTCATGGTACAAGTTTTTCCCAATCAGGCAATGGCAGCGGACTGCACGTGATCCCGGGGTACGACCAACTCACCGCCCGGCAGTACTGGGAGGGGGCCCAGCCCGACCAACCAGAAGAGGAAGAAAGGAAGANAAAAAAAAAAAAAAAAAAAAAAAAAAAAGGGCTGAGTGTGAGTCAAAAGGGAACCTTGTTGTGCCGCCTAATGCGCCGCCAACTGCTGAGCGGGGCCTGGCGATTTTCGGATTTTGTGATACAATCCTCGCCCTCAATTCTCAAGGCCAGCAGTCGTCGTCATTGTGTTCCTGCCCTGCTACCAAGATACCCGGTTGCTGCTTCTTTGTCTCGGCATCGTCGCCCGTTCGTCGTCGTTGCTGCTGCTGCTACCCCGCCAGATACAACTTCTTCCCGTCCTCCTCGCAACACACGTTACAGCACCATGGCGACCACGCTGCCCGAGGGCCAGTCGATCCCTTCGGTCGAGGGCCTGAGTCTGCATTCGACCGCCGAGAAGTCCAAGTTCCCCGGCTGCTACCCCTCGCTGAACCCGGTTGATATCTATCGCCAGCACATTGCGGAACTCTTTGCCAGTGTCACCGATGTCGATGAGCAGCTGGTCTACTCGAAGCTGGCATGGACCAATTCCTTGGACAAGGGAGATCTGAATCTTGCTGTACGTTCCTCCCCCCCGCGGCGTGATGAACGGATGAGCTGTTGGTGTGACGATATGGTGAACCGGGTCTGACCGTCAGCGTTGTGCATCCTCTAGATACCGGCTCTGCAAATTAAGGGACGAAAACCAAACGAACTCTGTGCCGAAATCGTCGACAAGTTCCCGCCCTCGGATCTGATCGAGAAGCCCGTGGCGTTTGGCGTTCACATGCAGTTCTTCTTCAAGCCCGGCCCCTTGACCAAGACGGTCGTCCATCAGATCTTGCAAAACAAGGCCGCATATGGCACAAACGGGAACCTCGGTTTGCGGGATCCGACCGATCCCTCCAAGGGTCGCAAGAAGATGATTATCGAGTTCTCGTCTCCCAACATCGCCAAGCCATTCCATGCCGGTCACTTGCGCAGTACGATTATCGGCGGTTTCCTCTCGAACCTCTACACGATTACCGGGTGGGAGGTGATCCGGATGAACTACTTGGGAGACTGGGGCAAACAGTACGGTCTCCTCGCCGTCGGATTCCAACGATACGGCAGCGAAGAGGCTCTCCTTCGGGACCCCATCAACCACCTGTTTGATGTCTATGTCAAGGTCAACCAGGACATGGCTGTCCAGGAGGGCCCCATCAAAGAGCTCAAGGAGACCATCAAGACCAAAAAGGAGAAGAACGAAGACGTCTCGGCGGATGAAGCGAAGCTCCAGCAGCTGATCGATGACAGCGAGGATGAGAAAGCCCGTCGGTACTTCAAGAGCATGGAAGACGGAGACCCAGACGCCCTTGCCCTCTGGCGACGATTCCGAGATCTCAGTATTGTCAAGTACAAGCAGACTTACGCTCGTCTCAACATCGACTTTGACGTCTACTCCGGCGAGTCTCAAGTCTTGCCCGAGAGTCTTCAGCGAGCATACGAGGCCATGGAGGCGTCGGGTGCGTCCGAGAAAGATGGAGGAGCCGTCATTGTCGACTTCACCAAGCACGGCGCCAAGAAGCTCGGTAAAGCGATTGTCATCCGGAAGGACGGCACTCCCCTGTACCTGACTCGTGACATTGCTACCATTGTGGAGCGTCATGAGAAGTATCACTTTGACAAGATGATCTATGTGGTTGCCTCGCAGCAAGACCTGCACCTGGCACAACTCTTCAAGGTCACCGAGATTTCCGGCCATAAGGACATTGCCGACAAGTGCCAACACATCAACTTTGGCATGGTTCGCGGCATGAGTACTCGTAAAGGAACCGTCAAGTTCTTGGACGATATCCTGCGAGACGTTGGGGACAAGATGCACGAGGTCATGAAGAAGAACGAGGCCAAATACGAACAGGTCGAGGATCCTCATAAGACGGCCGACATCCTCGGCATCACGGCGGTCATGGTCCAGGACATGTCGGGCAAACGGTACGTTGGTGTTCTTTTGTTGCTTGCTACAACCAGACTTGGTTTTACTAACATAGCCCAGGGTCAACGGTTATGACTTCAACCTCGACGCCATGACCTCTTTCGAAGGCGACACTGGGCCATACCTACAATACGCCCACGCTCGTCTGTGCTCAATCATCCGCAAATCGGGAATCGACTTGGAGAAGCTGCACGACGCCGATTTGTCTGTCCTCACTGAATCACACGCCGTCGACCTGGCCCGGTCTCTCGCCCAATGGCCTGATGTTGTCCTCAACACGTACAAGACTCTGGAGCCGACGACGGTCCTCACCTATCTGTTCCGCATGACGCACATGCTCAGCTCCAGCTATGATATTCTACGTATCGTCGGCCGGGACGAAAAGACGGCTCATGCCCGTATGGCTCTGTATGCGGCTGCCCGACAGGTGCTGAACAACGGCATGAAGCTGCTGGGATTGAATCCTGTTGACCGGTACGACCCCAATCTCCATTGTTGAAAGATTGTTTATGCTAATCTAATGGACACATAGGATGTAAAAGAAAAACAACAAAGAATCTCTTGCAAACAATTTTATATTATATTTTTTTTATAATCAGACCAGTTTTCATAATCAAACGAGTTTCCAGGATGGACAAGAGGGATATGAACAATGAGAAATAAATCCAGCCGGTCGTACTGTGTCACAATATCGACAATCGAGCTATAAACCCAGTAATTTTTCAAAACTTACATACAGCTTTCAGCTTCTACGAGCATCCAACGTGCTAGGTATCTATGATCATGGGACTTGCCATTTCATACCTGGGAGCCTCGCACTGCTCTCGGTTTTCGATCAGACCATAGCGACACTCTTGGGCACGAAGATCCCAGGTCCCCGAGAGCGGTCATCGCCGATGTAGATCATCCACCGGACTCAACAAAATTGATTGCCGAATCTTGGAGGTCCACCACGGGCCTGAAGAAGACAACATACGTAGGAGCCAGCCATAGGCAGCCCAACTGTTCTGAAACCAAAACCAAGTAGCCCNAAAAAAAAAAAAAAAAAAAAAAAAAAAATAAAAAAAAGGAAAAAAAAGAAAAAACCCCGAGATACCCTTGTCCACGCAGAATCCAACTATAGCAGTACTATAGCAGTACTTATTATGTAGAGAGGTTTTCCGGCGCCATCGAAGGTTCATAGGTGTGTACCCTCCGATACGAGGGTCCCGACAATAGCTTCTTTTCACACCAAGTACACACAGCCAGCCATGCAGAATCACACTTTAGAGTCCCCACTACTTGTTCAACCTATAGCATCAAGAGAAACGGAAAGTTTGCGTCGGGCCGTCCGTGTGGGCGGGTCCACACATGGAGAATCCTGCTTAGGGTTGAGGCTAATCAAGTTAAACAAACGAGGTGACGACGACCGCCTGGGGCAACCCGATCAGATCGACGATCTCCGAGTGGCTCTTGCGGAAAGTATAAGTAAGCGATGGATCACTTGGTCTAGTACAGTGCTAATAGTAGACGGTGGACGATTACTTTAGTGTTGCATCAAAGATCAGACCCAATTTTGGCTATTAGTTGTGCCTTGATTGAACATACCAGATTATTGGACATGCTTGGTAGTCGGACAACTAAGCCAATTTATGGACTTGTAACTTAAATATAAGTGGAATTCATCTCCATATTCTTGGTGTAAAACAAATTAGAGAACTTGGAATCAAAGTCAACATACCATGTCCGTAGAGACTGACGAAGAATGGATGCCGCCGTTTGGCCGCCAGTATGGCCGAAACGCCTTACCCAAGATCTTCGATGCCAAAGCAAAAGACCCTACCTCACGGCCCTATGCTTACATTGCCAAGTCGGCCACCGATCCGGCGGCAGGCTTTGACAAGATTACCTACCAGAGAATCACCAATGCCATCAATCGTGTCTCGTGGTGGCTCGTGACCGAAACTGATCTCGGTGACGGAGATGCTTTTGCGTATCTCGGGCCAAGTGATTTGAGATATGTTGTGTTCACGATAGCGGCATTGAAGACGGGGAGGAAGGTGGGTGCTGTCCATTGGCTTGCTGTAACCGTGGAAAGGTTTTCTTTTCGGGGTGTTGTTTGCTGAATGTTGCGGTGCAGATTCTGTTGCCGTCTTTGAGAAACACAAACGAAGCCCAACAGATTCTGTTTGAGCGCACTGGTTGTCGACTGATCATCTACGGGGCCAAGGTAGAAAAGAGTCTGCAGTCGTTGTTTGCCTTTGTGCCTCAAATCAAGACAACAGTAGCCCCTGAATATGACGCCGTGATGGACGACACATCCATAGTTTCTCACTATCCTGCCCGAGAAATCTCTGATGAAAAATCCCACGACCCAATCCTATTGCTGCACACATCCGGGTCATCAGGTGAGTTGGTCGGGATTTTCACACGAAAGAGAACCAAGCCTGATGCATTGGAACAATATCAACAATCTAACCAATGAATTGACTAGGAAATCCCAAGCCCGTTGGACACAGCCCAGCTGTGATCCTCCGATTTTTTACTGCCGATGCAGTACCGGCGGATGAGGGAGTCCATACTACTATATATGCGTATTCAGGAGAAAACTACTGTCACACTCTGCCTCCATTCCATGTACGTTGGTAATCGTTATCATTTCCTGACTTGCATAGTCGGAGAAGAAAAGAAAACGGCTGACTTGATATATAGTCTGCTGGATGTTATGTCAACCTGATGGTCCCGCTATTTGATGCAACACTTGTTTTACCGCATCCCAACGCAGCCATGACAGTTGAGTACTTGACGGGTCTCCTCCAGCAGGACGTCATCACGGTCCTGTGCACAGCTCCGTCTATACTCAACGACATGTCCAAAAAGGAAAGCAGCATTCAAGCACTGTCAAAGCTCAACCATGTCTCTTACGGTGGTGGGCCACTTCCGAAACAAGCTGGCGAGCTGCTGGCATCGCGGCTCAAGCATCTCTGGAGCATGATCGGGTCGACCGAGAACGGCTTTTACTGTACCATTGCTGGCGACAGTAGCAAATGGGACTGTGTCAGATTCAACACCCAAGTCGGCTTTCGGTTCGACGAGATCTCGCCGGGGATCTTTGAGTTAGTCATTCCGTCTAATCGGATCTCGAGCAGGTATAACGCGACACCCCTCGTGTTTCCCGAGTTGGACGAATACCACACCAAGGACCTCTGGACAAAGGCCAACGGAGAGGACAGTCAAGGCTGGTGGAGGTACGTTGGTCGACGAGACGACTTGATCGTCCTGTCGAATGGCGAGAAAATAAACCCTCGTCCGATCGAGGAGATGATTGGAAACCATCCGGCCGTCAAAGGCGCCTTGATTGTGGGTGAGTATCGCTTTCTCCCGAGTCTTTTGCTCGAGCTCCACGATGGATACTCGGTCACGACCAAGGATGAACATGAGAAAATGGTGGATCTTCTCTGGAACGATATCATCCATCAAGCCAATCTCCAAGCTCCGCGGTTTTCTCGCGTGCCAAAATCACTGGTCTATATCGTGCCGCCCACAGCATCATTCAACCGAGCCGGTAAAGGGACAATTCAGCGGCAGTCCACCGTACGGAAGTTTGCTGCCCAGCTTGACCAGTTGTATACGATAGCAGAAGAAGGCCTACTAGCCGACGGTCTAGAACTGGCAGATCCATCAGACATTACGTCCATTCGGGCAATGGTCACAAACTTATACTTGCAGGTCCTGGACATGGAACAATTAGAAGACGACGAAGATATCTTTGAGGTCGGCATGGATTCCCTACAAGTCATCATTTCCGTGCAGCGCTTAAGGGCAGCTCTGCGGACAAGGAAACTGAGTATTGACTATGATGAGATCAACCCGAAACTGATCTATACTTCCGTATCTATCACCGGGCTAACCCATGCTCTTTACAAGATTTTGAACAGCCGCGTACAAGAGGATGGCCAGTCTGCCAACGGCGTCAAGGCTACAGAGGACCGCAATGCCCGTCTGCAGGCCATGATTGACGAATACTCCGCGGGACTGGATATCAAGATACCCGCAAAGAAGGCTCGGAAAGACCAGCTCACAGTGGTGCTGACCGGGTCAACAGGTTCGCTAGGAAGCTACCTGCTACACTATCTGTCACTTAACCCACAAGTGTCTAAAATCGTCTGCCTCAATCGATCCACAGATGCAGAGGCAAGGCAAATAGCCGCCAATGAATCAAGAGGACTTGCTCTGCCTAGAGCAACACCAGATAGATCTACACAAGTCACATTCTTGACCACGGATCTATCAAAGCACGATCTAGGTCTAGGGCAGGCGGCATACCGTCAGCTCCTTTCCGAGACCAATGCAATAGTGCACTCTGCATGGAAGGTAGACTTTAACCACAGTATGGAGTCTTTCGAGAAAGGCCACATTGCCGGAACCAGACACCTCATCGATTTTAGCAACAACTGTGTCCATCAAGCACCGCTAGTGTTCGTTTCCAGTATCGGGACAGTTCTTAATTGGATGCAGAAGAATGCCGGGCAGCTGGTGCCAGAGTCAATAATCCACGATCTCTCCGCCCCCGAGCAGATGGGCTACGGAGAGTCCAAGTATGTCGGTGAGCGACTGGTGGAGTCATTCAGCAAGTGGTCGGGCACTCCGTCAGCCGTCTTGCGAGTTGGCCAGATTGCCGGACCGGTGCTTTCGACATCTGGTTGCTGGAATGCCCACGAGTGGTTCCCTAGCTTGCTTGCCAGTTCCAAGTACTTGGGCAAGCTTCCTGACTCTCTGGGGGCAATGAACACCGTCAACTGGGTTCCCGTGGACACTTTGGCCAAAATCATCGTGCAATTGCTCGACGTTACCTACAACCGCGCCACCGAAGCATCAGTCCACCCACCTATTGAAGAGCCGGCAGTCTATAACCTGGTCAACCCGCAACTTTCCACGTGGTCTGATTTGATTGAAACAGTCCAGGGTGGCCTTGGAGGATCAGAATCGAGCCTGGAAATCGTGTCCTTTGGAGAATGGGTGGAAGCGTTGGCCAAGAGTGCAAACGACAACCACGGCTTCGTGGTCGACACAAATCCCGCAACCAAGTTGCTAAACTTTTACCGTTCAATTGCCGGACGCGACCATCAGCCAGTATCATCCGAATCATCCGGTGGCAAGCAGGAGTATGAAGTTACGAGGTTGAAGAGAGATAGCTCAGAAGCTACCAGCCTGGATCCTGTCTCCCCAGACTGGGTAAAGATATGGCTAAAGCAGTGGGCATTCTGAATCAAAATTTGTTAAACCTTGATAGAAAGTAGAGCCTATACAATTTTCTTTTTATTGATACTATCAGCTACTTCTCTGAAGTTATAGCTTCGTACCACTCTGATCTTCTGTGTTTCTCCCACTTAACGAACAATATATAGCTCTGTTACGAACAGTATACAATATCAAGAGTCATATATTAGTCGTATCTCTTATTAAGAGCAAAGCACGTCTAAAGGGGTTCCTTAACCCACCTAAAGATCGTGAATTGATGCAGACTGTCAGCGGAGAAATAACTCAATGCGTACTCGGACATTAGCCACGGACAAACCGAGCCAAAAAAAAATATTTATCCGAAGTCCCTATTTTAATATGTTGATACACAGTAGTTATTTTTCATCCCTTGCTTCCTTTTGAGTGGGATAGACAGTGCCACCGCACGAGGATAGCGCAGACCGCTTTTTTGCGTTCAGCGCCTGTGGTGACGTAGCCAATCGCAGTGAAGCTGAGGCAGCACCACATACGTCGGATATACTGTCTGAAATCCGTGTAGATGCTCCTATTCAGTGGTCAGCGTTTGCATCGTCAAACCGTGTGACATCACAATGCGGGCACTTGGCACCGCAGGACCTCTATCCTGGATCTGCATCTGGGGTTCGTTATTCGAACCTCGGTTCGAGCATATCAAGTGCTGCTGGATGGTACGCAGTGTTGAGCCGAAACATCGTAACTATATTGGTTACTGTGTGGGAGACCAACCGCCTTATACAGAGTTCCTTCATCAAGCCCCAACGCACCGACACATTGCCGCAGCGGATAGCATGGCAACAAGCAGGTATGTTCCTACTATTGGTCAAAACCATGGCTACACACGCAGAAAGTATAAAGTACGTTCAAGAAGGGGAAGCAACATTGTCACTTACGGGTAGCTTGGTCCCGTTGGAGAGCCTGGTACGGGTATGCACTGCAGTGCCCGGAAAACTATCTCCCTTGCTTTCGGGGTACGTGTTGGCGAACGCACAGGAGGTCTTCTTGCCCTGCAAAGTATACCCGTACCTGAGATACCAGTCCGAGACATTCATTCCTAAACTATGATGTTTCTTCATTTGTAAACAAGCGTTGCGCACCACAATCACATAACTTGCTGTATAAGCAAATCATTTCTGAGTTGACGCAGAAGCCGCGTCATGTAGCTTCTCTGGACGCGTAGGATACACACAATGGTAGACGGGGATTGAGAAGCTGCCAACTTAGAAAGCTGCAGTAGCACGTATAGCAACATAACGCTATTGGCTTGATAAAAAGTCGGCACGTGCACTTTGTGCAAAGCAGACAGGATGAATAACTCCACAGGGGTGGCGAGCTGCATGTGATAGGTTAGCTGTGCATTAGCAAGCAGGGCAATGCTGACTCGGTGCACTGTAATCCTGTCGTTGGCTAACTGATGGAGTGCCAAAACAAAGATGGGGGGGTGGTCTCTGCAGCGGGAGAGGTGTTGATGTTGAATCGAATATGTGGTACGGTAACTCTGACTCATGATAGAGAACTTGTGAGATCTTCTTCATAACAGAGAAACTGACAACCATAAGCATTTCATATGTCCAAGGAATACATCGAGAGCAGTACCGAAGTCACTACGAATGAAGTAAAACCCGGGAAGCCAAGGGGGTCCCGTGACTCAGCTCACGACAATGACTGCGTGACGTGGTGCTCGCAGGCAGGCACGACCAAGGAGCGCACCTTCCTTGGAAGACTCCGAGCGGGCAACATCAACTGCTGCCTCGACCGTTCCACCTTCACTGATCTTCCTGTTCCCCCCTCCCACCCCAATTCTTGAGAGTGACACGTTTCACGTTTCACCATGCAATAAAAGACGTCTCGCACGGTCCATCTTGAGGCTCATCATCGAGCGCGGTCCATCATTGGCGCTTCACTGTCATCGCGAGGCGCCTCCATCCATTGGACACCCGATCGACGGGTTAGCCTCACGTCCACTTCGCTTCGCCGCCCAGTTCTGGGCGTTCTGAATGACCACTTGACACGCCTGCTGGTAACCTCCATTCTCATCTGCGCTTCTAGGTTGTGGTGGTCCGGCTACTGGAAACCAACGTGGTTGTTTGTCTGTCTTTGTGGCTGGCAAGAGCAAAGAAAGGCAAAGAAAATGTATGGTAAATGGCCCTCGGTGAAGTCGACGGTGGTTTACTCATCACATTTGGATCAATATTCGATACAGTATTCCCCCAGGGAAGGCCAACCTTCAGTGATTGGAAAGACACCAAGGTTGCCGATTTTACCCGATCGGGAAATCCTGCGCCATCACCGTCAATTACCTGACAATAAAGAAATGGCGGGAAGATGAAGAATGTAAATGGGCTATGACCACAATACAAGTGACTCGCTTGAGAAGAGAAAGTTTGTGTGTGTATTAGCCTCTCTTATTTTTTTCTCTTTTTTTTTTTTTTTTTTTTTTTTTTTTTTTTTTCTTTTTTTTTTTCTCTTGTTTTGTTTTTTTGTTTTTGCTTTTCCCCCTTTCGAAACAGCCCTAATTAACTTCAGCAAAAGGCAGACTGCAAGTGTGTGCCCTAGCTCTTGTTTGATTATACGCTTTCATTTTAGCGCTTCTGTTACGGTTACGTCACGACAGGAACCTGACTGCAAGACAGTGAAGGGTATTCTTAGCTACAGTGTAGTTAGTCATTTGTTTCGCGTGTGTTAGGGGAATGTGGTCCACCCAGGTGGATCCCATGTGCAGTTCGGCTCTCATAGCTTGCATACAGATTGAGGCCCAATAGTGACTCATTCCCCCGAGATCTCGTCACTTGTTGAGATGCAAATCGTCAAAGCAGCTATGGTGATAATCCTTTGTTATCGAGGTTCACGGCTGCTGACTGGTTGTTAGAAGCCTCAATACGTGCAGAGTTGGTGCTAATGTCCGCAATTCAGCTCGGGTCGTCCCAAGCTCGAATGAGCGGCAAACGAGCATAGACGCCGCATCGCTGCCCGAGCCCGCTACAGTCCCATCTGAATGAGCGCAGTGGGGGGGGCCGTCTCTCCCCTGCTCCATGTGGTAATTACATACGCGCCGTTAAATGGCCGTGTCGTATAGCTCGCCGGCGAGAAAAGTTGCATTGGTCAGTATGAGAGATTATTGTTCTTACCGAAAATGAAATGTTCGATACTCGAAAATTACGTAGCTAGTCGTGCTGACTCGCCCCCCGATCACTTGAGGGAAAAGGCCGATGATTGTTTTGTAAAAAAGCAAAGCAAGTGCTGGTTCTATCATTGGTCAATCCGAGCCACAGGCTCTCAGACACCCATTCCTTGTCCCGACTTTGTACGACAAGAGCAGAANGGGGGGGGGGGGGGGGGGGTCTGCCGATCTGCGACAACATCTGAACCCTCCGTACGATCACTGATAAGCTCGATCGCGTCATCATCAGATCCCGCCATGATCTGATCCCTCCGTACTAACGAACTTTTCTGTTTCG